>CM074496.1:2645118-3039856 GCA_037389245.1 Oryzias sinensis
TGTGTGTGTGTGTGTGTGTGTGTGTGTGTGTGTGTGTGTGTGTGTGTGTGTGTGTGTGTGTGTGTGTGTGTGTGTGTGTGTGTGTGTGTGTGTGTGTAGTAGACTTACATGCTCTCATCCCACTTTCTTACACTCTAGGTATGTGTGCCATGCATTTGTAAATCTGATAACCTGAAGTTCAAGAGTTCAATTGTGATCACGGCAATCTGTAATGATCAGGTCATCTAGATTATTGATTAGTCATCTGTCCGTGCTGAGGAGCTGTCTGAGGAACACTTTTTCACAGAAATCATGGGCATAATTACCTCCCCCGATACAGTGGAGATACCAAAAAGTGTACACATTTTCAAAAGCAAAAAGTCAGAACTTCTTGTGACACCCCCTTTAGTTTATTCAACCAAACAAAACATCCCCTTTTAGAAATGCGCTCCATGTTGTTTCACAGAAACCACTCTGAACTGAATCTGTCAGGCCTCTGCCAAATGCAAACAATGTCCCTGAAATGAAAATATCCAAAGGAGCAGCGCTGAATGAGAGGTTAGCGTGCCCGCCATGCAAACTGCAAAGTGATTCACCCCAGCCTGAAGAGTCGGGGAAACATCACTGCTGTGCAGGGAGCACACAGCTGTTAATAAATCACACCCAACATCAGAACTGCATGTCTTTAGAAGAGATGCGGAGGCGTCTTTGTACCTGCATTTACCTCTGCATATCTCAAAGTCCCACTCTGGACATTTTCAAAGTGTTCCCAGGGGTGTTGTAGTTATGGTTATGCCGTTTTTGTCTTAAAGGGCATAGTTTCTGCAGAGCAGCAGGAGTTCATCACAAATGTGCTTCTGAGCGATGAGCAGGACCACTGAGCAACCCCGCCCCCTTTTCCTCTTCCTGTTGCTAAGAGCTCAGAGCAGGGAGCTTGTGGCCCTCCCAGTGTATTTTTTACGTTACAAATAAACTCTTTAAAACGTTTTTGGATCTGCTCCTGATTCACGTTTTAATAAAGAAATACTCAGAAATGCAGTTTTAAGCTTCATTTTCTTCATAAATGTCCTCCATCATCAGAGAAAAGCCACAAATACATGTTAAAAACACCAAAAACACCATTTTCATCAGAGTGGGTCTTTAGGGCTAAAGAGAGTGTGATGGACCTCCTCACAGTGTGACACAGAAACAAGCAAAGATGAACTTTTTGTCGCTGAAACTGAACAACAAATGATTCCTGTCAATAAAGTTAGTCATTGACTGGAAGGATTTCAAGAAGTCTTTTCAAAGTTCTGTCCTGGTGTGATTTAAACCGGCCCTGACAGAAGCTTCTTTTAAAGTTTTTCTCAGTCTCTTTAGTACAATTCTCAGATCAGAATTAAAGTTTGCAAATACGTGTGTGCATTTCTCAAAACAATTTGTACAAACAGCCAAACACTCTGGATTTCTTGCAAAAGCCTGTAACGTGCTCAAAATCTTTAGTTCATCTCTCCAAACTAAGTCTTTATGTCATTGAACATGTCAGTGCCATCAGAATGTCAAGTCCTTGTGTCATTGTCTACGAACAAGACAGTCAAATGACTTAGTCATGTTGTCAATATAACTGTACTTTAGAGGGAGGTTCTGATGGAAACTATGGCTAAAGTTTGGATGACAATTATGGTAAAATGGAAGTTACACCTTTTTTGTTTGATTGCAAGAAACTGGACAAGATTCACATTTACACTTTTATTGTTCATATTTTAATTTGTTGACAGACCATGTCATACCAACATAGAAAAAAACACTGAAAACAGTAACACAAAGGGAAAAACAAGATAGGACAATATTCTGTCCAACAGTCCAGGCAGTGCAGTAGGAATTGGTGTGGTCTTCCTACACCTCTTGTCGTTCCTGTATGTTAGGCCACAAATTCTCATCCACATCACAGCGAATATCCTCTCTTGAAATGCAGCCAAATATGTTTGTCACATTATGACAACTTGGTCAACCATTTTGCAGTTAATGACTTATACGATGAACTAATGACTATGTGTTTTGAGGAGGAAGACTATTGCACAGTGAACTATAGAATACATTTTGATCAACATGACATAAACAATTGATAATGTAGCAAAGAGCAGAGAATTGTACAGAATCATTTGCATGGATGTACCAAAGCAAGTGCAACTTGTTCAAAGAAGTGAGAAACTGCTTATATGATGTGCACAAGTGGCATCATGACGTGAAGATTGAACAAATAGTTTTGGGAATTTCACTCTGATCTGAGAATTGTACTGAAGCGACTGAGAAAAACTGTAAACGAGCAGCCCTTAAACCAGGGGGGTCAAAGTCATTTTCACTGAGGGCCACATCAGCATAGTGTCATTACTTCATTACTTTTAGTTACATGTAACTTATACATGTAACTAAAAGTAATGAATGATACATGTAACTACTCCTTAATGTTAAATAACTCATTTATTTATGTATTATAACTTTTTAAAGTGACAATCCCAGTTGCATAGAAACACATGTTTGCTTGTTACTTTAGCATTAATCCTTTTACAATTGATTCTGTCAGGTTAGGTTATATGGACAGTGTTTAAGTCCTAATGTATAGTTTCCCAATCCGTTATTTCAAGTCTGATTCCCCCTAGAGATGAATAAATACACACCAATTTTTATTTGAAGAAATGAAAAACTTTTATGTTCTGACATGGTGGGTCACATTTGGCCCCCAGGCCTTGACTTTGACAGATGTGCCCTAAATAGACTCAGCAGTGATTCTGAAGTGATAACCAAAGCAGCAGCCTGTGATGATTCTGTTCTTTAGAGCTCTGTGATCAATGTGCACAAACAGGCTTTATCGTGTTCATGCACGCAGGGAAAGAAAAATCCCAAACGCACACCGCTGAGACAACATCATGTTCTTGGAGACACACAGACACAAACTGAGCCCTAACAGTTGAACTTTTTTCTCCTGTCCAGGTACGACTTCGTAGAGATCAAGGATCTGGCTGAGAAGGGGCTCCCGGGTCGCTGGTGTGGGTCGGCGCCGGTGCCAGCAAGCCTCATTTCCAGAGGCAGCCAGATTGTTATTCGATTCCTTTCTGACGAGTACTTTCCATCGGAGCCAGGGTTCTGCATCCACTACTCCCTTCAGTCTACGGTAGGTCCCATCACTGTGCTGCTCTGCGTTTTTTTCACCAGACCCGGACCATGAATGTGGAGTTTTAACAAATAAACTGCAACTAGTTAGAGTTGTCTTGGTGCTTCAGTTTCCAGATCATAGTTTCCCTGTAATACACAAGCTTGTCCTCAACTTTACCCTTAAGCGCTGTGTGCAGCACAACCATAACTGTCTATATACATCTTAATTTGCTGTTACCTGCAGCAGAAACAGACTCTGCTGAATGTTTCTGTTTGCTTTGGAGGGCTTAAGGTTGAGGTTTGGAACATTTGTGAAAGTCTTTAGTCAATCTGCTTCGTACCATGACTGCATTATTTCAGCAACCATCCAAACAATTATCCTATAAGCTTCTCAGAAAGAAAATGCTGATTGAAAACATTCATTTGAATGACAGACCATGAAAGGTTAATAATCTTTTTTTTACACAGAAGCTGCTAGCTTTACACAAAAGCAAACAAAAGAAAAAAACCAAAATCAATAGTTCAAAAAATAAATAAAAATCTTACATTTTATTCTTTTTCTTAAATTTCCGTTCACAGAAAGATAACATATCAACATGTGGTCTAAAATAAACCAAGAATAAACCTTCCCTCTGTAAGGATTAGTGCATCACATCATAATCAATATTCTTCACTAAAGTCTCACAACTTTGCTTAAATCTTAGCCTATTTGTTATAATTTATTATAAAGTACAATGGGGTAAAAGGTATTTAGTCAGCCTCCATTTGTGCAAGTTCTCGCACTTAAAAAGATAAGGGGGAGGCCTGTAATTTTTATCATTGGTAAACCTCAACTATGAAAGATATAGTTGAGGTCCTCCACTCGTTATCTGTAATGGCACCTTTTTGAACTGGTTATCAATGTAAAGATATCTGTCCACAACCTCAAACAGTCACACTCCAAACTCTAGAACTCAAGAATTGTACTGGTCCTGTTTAGAGGAGAAAGAATGCTGAGTTGCATCCAAAGACCACACCTACTGTAAAGCATGGGGGTGGAAACATCATGGTTTGGGACTGTTTTTCAGCAAAGGGACCAGGATGACTGATCCCTGTAAAGGAAAGGATGGATGGGGCCATGTATGGTCAGATTTTGAGTGAAACCCTCCGTCCATCAGCAAGAGCATTGAAGATGAAACATGGCTGGGTCTTTCAGCATGACAACCATCCCAAACACATTGACCGGGTAATGAAGGAGTGTCTTCATAAGAAGCATTTCAAGGTCCTGGAGTGGCATAGCCAGTCTCTAGATCTCAACCCATCCGTGTTGAGCGACAGCCCTAAAATATCACTGCTGTAGAGGAGATCTGCATGGAGTAATAGGCCAAAATGCCAGTAACAGTTTGTGAAGATCTTGTGAAGACTTACAGAAAACGTATGACCGCTCTCATTGCCAACAAAGCGTATAGAACAAAGTATTGAGTTGATCTTTTGTTATTGACCAAATACTTATTTTTCACCATAATTTACAAATTAATTCTTTAAAAATCAGACAATGTGATTTTCTGGTTTTTATTTTACTCATTTTGGTTCTCATAGTTGAGGTTTACCAATGATGAAAATGACAGGCCTCTCTCATCAATTTAAGTTAGAGAACCTCCGCTATTATTGGCTGACTAAATACGTTTTTGCCCCACTGTACAAAGCAAACACTTTTTTAGAAGTTTTTCTTTCTTACCTTTTATATCAGCATAAAAAGCAACAAACTATTTCAAAACGTTTGTCATAATCAAAATCATAAAAGATAAACTTTTTTAAACACCATTTTTAAAAGAGAGCAAAGACTTGTAAATGTTAGGGACAAAATTTTAGTTACAGATTACAATTACATCCTTTTTTTATAAACACACTCAAGAAATGTTGGATGTCATTCACTGAAATCTAAGTTCCAAAGCTGAAGTTTCTAAATTATTGTCATGCATCTAGAGTGTTCAACAAACACAAGGAAAAAAACAGATATATATTCTTCAAAAAGACAATTCCATAAGGAAAACTTTATTTTTCTAGTAAAAACACGACACGTTTCCTATAGTATTTATTAATTAGTATAATAATGGACAAATATTAGAAAAAAGTGTCAATTTAAACTATGAAATATCAGTTTAATTCAGTGAAATCCAACAAGTCCCCTTCAAATGGAGGCATGTTGCTTGTTTTTTTTTTGTATTTCTTCATGGCTCTTTTTAATTTTTGTTCTTTATGGTGCGGAAACCATGAGGAGGAAAGGGAAACTCTGGGCTCCACACGTTCAGTTTGTCTTCCCTTTGAACCTCCCTCCGGCAGAGGAGGAGCTGGCAGCAACAGCAGCTTTCTGTTTCCTCTGTGGTTTACCAGCAGCTACTGGAAGTCTGGGCCATGCCGAGGCCAGCCATTCAGCTTCTATTTAAACAAGCAATGATTCCTCCACACCACTTCCACGGGCTCAAAGGGGCAAAAGTAAGAGCTGCTCTGTAATTCACAGGAAGAGATTTTAGGAAAAGTTACAGGGATGACGCAGAGAGGTTGTGAAAACACAGAGGAGAAGGGGCCTGTTGAATGCAGGGTGGAGAGCGTTGAGCGCTGGGCCCTGTGGGGGAAAGCAGCAAACAAAACACACATCATTGTCCCTGCTGCGTGCTGAAAACCCAAAGCAGGCCTGACCTGTGTCGCCCTTTTGGCATAAAAAGATCACTTTTCCAGGTCTGTTTATTTTATGGACTGCAGTTGAGATGAACCCCCCAGCTTGTCTAGTCGGCAGCACGATTTATACTAAACAAACAAATGCTTCTTAGATGTGAACAGAAACCCCAAAGCAGATGATCTCATGTTTGTTTTTACACTGAACTTTGCTGCAGTTTTGAGGATCAGGTCCTTTCAGCTGTCACACAGGTGAGTGTGAAGCACTGTGCTGCAGTCACACCCACGCTTTGGAACCATGGCGGTTTCAACCTCTAATCCAAGAGTCCAGGAGTCAGGCAGAGAGGCTTTGCCTCCCGTTTTAGTCTGTGCAATTACTTGACTCTGGGTTGACATTCTCAGGGCGGACACTGGGGATAGTAATAAATTACATTTTCTGTGGGGCGGCCGTGGTGCAGAGGTAGAGCGGTTGACCTCTGATCAGATAATTGCCCAATCGGTTTCCCCCTCCATGTGCCAAAGTGTCCTTGGGCAGGAAGCTGAGCCCCTATACATTGCACCTGGTGGTTATAGGTTGATGTCAGTGTTTGGCAGCTGAGCTTGGGTAAATGGGACTGTGACTGTGAAGAGCTTTGGGCCTTAAAACAAAGTCGAAAAGTGTTATATATATGTATACGCCAATTACAATTTAGTTGCACTTACCTCAGTAGCATCATTCAATTGTTTTGAAGAATATTTCTATCACACCAAACCTGATACTTGATTCAGAAGTTGATCTGGGATGAAGGATCAGTACTCTCCATCCTCTCAGTGCTGAAGCAGAGGCGCTGGTTGAAGGCCACGTTGTCACACAGAGAGCACTTTGACAGTAATTCCACTGGCCTGGCGGAGAGCCCCCCTGATGCCACGACCTTCCCGTTCTGTTTTGTCGCTGGAGCTGCTTCACTTGTCACATGCACACTGTCAAATCAGATTTTCTCTCTTAATTTGTCAAATGTAAGCCAAGCTGTATGGAAGCAGCTCAGTCTCTGCGAAGCTTTCAGTGGAAGCACTGATGTGTTGACTCTGGGTCTATCCTGGTTTCCCTCAGCAGGAACAGCCCTTTACTCAACATCTTTGGGTCAGGTTTAAATAATTTAGCTTTTGCTGTCTTTTGCTTTTTGTCTTTCACATCAGTGGAAGCCTTTTTGTTTTATGGAAGAGAAAACTAAACAAGCAATATAAAGAAGCCATCTTTGCCTATGATTTTGTGATTGAAGTAGTTTCAAACTAATATGTCAAGATGTTTCATTATTGGGATTATAAGTTTTTTCATTTTAACTCGGTAGTATGTTTTTGTAAGTAGCAATACTTTGACTCCTCCCCCTCTCCTGCATATTATGAACCCTCTTCTTCACAAAGTCCTTGTCTATACGGGGGTGGTTAACAGCCTTATGTGTGGGTTGTTGTTTCAGAATGCTCAGCCCAGCACAGTAAGCTGAACCTGTCATTTTAGTAACCAGGAAGAAGATCATGTGAGAGCTGTAAAGGAGAAAACAAAGGTCAGTCGAGCTGCTTCTCTGCAGCTCTTTCTGCAAAAACATGGCCAGACTTCCATTGAATGACAGAAGACACCATGTATTGGTGATTACATCAGATCCATACTGAGGCGTGCTCTGACCCAGGCCGGCCTCGGCAGGCTAACTCTGAATGTGTCTAAGCATGGAACCATCACAAGAGCCAAAGGAGCTGAGTCTAAAAGTCAAAAGAAACAATAGTTCCTGTTGTGAATATTTCCCAAGAATCATTGAGTAAGACTGCCAAATTCTGTAGTTATAACCTGAGAGTGAATGTAAAACCCAACCTCTCTCTGATGTGGTTCCCCCCTGTAAGTCATCAAACCTCGTCTGCCTGAAACTTCAGCTGCAGCTTTAGCATCGAGCTGTTAGCAGCTGCTGCTTGGGAGCTTTTCCTTGGTTTAAAGGAGTCACAATGTTGCCCTCTGCCCATCAGTCACATGGGATCCGAGTGAGCAGTGAGCTGACATGTTGAGCAAACAGTTCAGAAGATTGGGCTCTTCTATTGTGGGAAGACCCCCCCCCCCATCAATCTTCTTTGACTGCACACTGCAGCATGGGGAGCTTGGAGCCTGGAACAAATAATTGTGTCACTGGGCAGAGCCTTGGGAACAGGCTGATATGCAAAGTGGCTGAGAAGGTGACAGAGGAGAAATGACAGTGGATCATAACATTCTACTGTTTCTAAAGCTGTCTGCTTTAGAGAAAACAGTCAGCAGATGATGCTATGATGAACAGTTCCTCTTATTGAATTGTAACATATCAACCCTTGTTCTATCCTAGGCTCTTTAACATTGGGAGTTGGGTCATCTAGACCCACTAGACAGTGATCTGAACCTCTTTTCTTCAATGATTTGTAATCTTCACTGGTGTCCATGGATTACATGAAATCTTTCCACCTTTATCCACCTTTGTCATGGTAGGGAGAACACGTCAATGTAAGGGTGGGGTCATCTGGACCCCATAGGATAGCACAAGGGTTAAAAGTTTAAGACATTCAAATATAATAATCAATGAACACATATGGTCATCAAGTGGCTCATCTTGCTAAAGGTTACGGTTGTTTTGTCGCTTTTACTGCCAAATGTTTGATGCTCTCCTGCAGGAAGTCACCTCTCACAGTTCAACAAGACTTAAAACAATAAGCATCCATCGTGAAGGTTCATGGAATTTCACTCATCCAGTCTGAAGGTGTTTCATGGATTTGGAGAAGGCGTTTGACCGCGTCCCCAGTAATTCTCCTGTAGAAGAGGCTCTGGGAGTATGGGGTGTGGGAGCCTTACTGATGGCTGTCCGGTCTCTGTATGACCAGAGCAATAGCTTGGTTCCCATAGCCCTTTATCCCCGATTCTGTTCATAGTTTTTATGGATAGAATTTCTAGACGCAGCCAGGGGCCAGAGGGGTTCTGGTTTGGCGACCACACGATTTCCTCTCTGCTCTTTGCAGATGATGTTGTCCTGTTGGCTTCATCAAGCCAGGACCTCCAGCATGCATTGGGGCAGTTTGCGGCCGAGTGTGAAGCGGCTGGGATGAGGGTCAGCACCGCTTAATCTGAGGCCATTGTCATCGACCGGAGAAAGGTAGTTTGCCATTTCTCTGTGGGTGGAGTGTTCCTGCAGTGTCTGTAGTTATGCGGCCTCTGTGTCGGTCAGTTGAGGTAAAGAGAGAGCTGAGCTAGAAATAGAAGCTCTCAATTTATTGGTCGATCTACATTCCAGTACTCACCTATGGTCATGAGCTCTGGGTCATGACTGAAAAAACAAAGTCCCGAATACAAGCGGCTGAAATGAGCTTCCTCCGTAGGGTGGCTGGGCGCTTCCTTACAGATAGGATGAGAACTTCGGTCACCTGCGAAAGCTCGGAGTAGAACCGCTTGTCCTCCACATGGAAAGGAGCCAGTTGAGGTGGCTCAGGTATCTAGTCCGGATGCCTTCTGGACGCCCCGGGGAAGACCCAGGACACTCCCAGAGGAACTGGAGGAAGTGGCAGGGAAGTTTTCCTTAGTCTTAGTCTAAGTCTCAGTCTTTTGCTTAGACTGCTGCCCCCGAGACTCGGTCCCGGATAAGCGGAAGAGGACGAATGGACGGATGTACTCTTTCAGCATTACACTCATTGTAATGTAACAATTAAAAAAAACTAGAGTGCTCATCCCAAAGCAGATTATTCTTTCTTCATAAGTGTGACTACACAGTGGAACAGCTGCTTATATTCTGTTTTTTTCTGACAGGAATGTCCCAGATTTTCAAGTGAAGTCATTTTGCTATGTGTACAGTTGTTAAACAGCAAAGGTTCTTTAGTCTGATAAATAAATAGTAAATGGCATATACAGTGTTCCTCCGCTTAGTCCCGTTTCACGTACAGTGGTGGACAAAATTGTTGGTACCCCTCAGTTAAAGAAAGAAAGTCCACAATGCTCACTGAAATGACTTGAAATGTTCAAAAGTAGCAAAAAATTAAAATTGATTAAAAATCAAATAATCAAAATCAGCCATTACTTTTGACTTGTTGATTAACAGAATTATTTAGAAATGGTATATAAAAACATTAGTCATATACATATAACATTAGTTATACAAAAATGATATAACTTAATATTTTGTTGCTCAACCTTTTGAGGCAATCACTGCAATGAAACGGTTTCTGTATTTGTCAATGAGCCTTCTGCACCTGTCCACAGGTATTTTGGCCCCCTCCTCATGAGCAAACTGCTCCAGTTGTCTCAGGTTTGACGGGTGTCTTCTCCAAATGGCATGTTTCAGCTCCTTCCACAGATTCAGATCTGTTTGTGTTTCTAATGTCCTGAGACAATTCTGTCCTTGGCTTTCTGTTGTCCATGTTCAGTGTGGTTCACACCTTTTCACCAAACAGCAACGTGACTATTTGTCTCCCTTTAAATAGGCAGACTGACTGATTGTGGGTTTGAAAACAGCTGTGATGTCAATTAAAGGACATACCTGAGTTCGTCATGACCCCCAGACCAGGGCTCCAGACTAACTTTTTTCACTATAGGAGCACTGTGGCCCCCAACTGAAAATTTTAGGGGCACAACCAGAAAATTTAGGGGCGCATACCGTAAATCAACATTCTAACTAAATCTACTAATTTCCATTGTATTGCGAATAAATACTGTAATAATAGATGCAGAAATTACAATGTTCTGTTTCAAATTCAGTGTCACATTTTATTCTGCACTTTTGAAGATGCAACAAGAAGATAAACTGACAGCACCATCACTGTCATGACAGAACAAATAATAAACAAAATACCATACATAAAAAAAAGTTTTTAGTAACAAAGTGATTACCGTAGTAATCGATCATTTCACAGTAACAAACAATACTTAAATGTATGTAAACATTAGGGGATGGAAATTCATGTTGGCGACACCAAATAGGTGCAGCCAAGATGCACAATAAGCGTGTTTGAAATCACCCAGATGGACGCAAAGCTGCGCAGATCACCTGGTGTGAGATGTATATTTTTGTTTTTGCTCCAACATCACCTGTCAATCAAAACAAAATTATCACGAGAAAGGGGTGGGAGCAAGACCCCAACCAGAGCGAACGCAGCTGGAAATTTAGTACTGCACTGACTGAAAGCTGCCATACAGACTACAAAACAATGCATTACATGTGTCCTGATGGGTTTTTGTAGTTCAGTGATCAATTAAAATAATTTAATATGCCAACTGATTAAAAAAGGCTACATACATTACAAAACATTAAAATAATTATAAAAGATATAATATCAGAAATCACAGATCATACTAAGGGGAAGAGGCATAGTAAAACTAAATTGAATGTTAAGGACTACAACTTCCTGTTCTCCTTCAGTCTCGCTGCAGCTTCGCCTTCATCCCCCCCCCCCCCCCCCGGCCTGGTCACCCCAACGATCCAGGCGTGGCGCTGGTTCATCTTAAACACGTCTATCGTTGCATTTTCCCCACGCGTTTTAAGTGCGCCTAAGACTAAATCGTGTTGTCGCTCACACGTGTTTAATGTCAGAGCCCCGTTAGCTGTCACGCGTGTAGGTGTGGGACGTTTATTCTCATCAGCTGACCATCTCCCGCGAGAGCGGTGTGCTGCCGTAACAGCCCTGCATGAGAGCCGTGGTTTGCTTCGCGAGTTTGAGACCCCTGCTGTACACTCTGGCACTGGTACACTAGCTGCAGGTTGGAAGAACGAATCAATAGTTCGCTTGCTCATAGCTCAGACGCACATATCAGGTCAATATATGTCTCCGTTTCCTTCCCACAGATGTTTACGCGCGCTCGGTTATCTCCAGGCCCCTCCCCCTCCACGCATTTAGCCACTTACAGTGACTTTCCACACGCATTGGCCGCCTCACAGACGGGCATCACGCGAGTGTGTGCTCGCGTTTGATGAGTATGAATGCGAGTGTGTGTTTGCGTGTGTGTGCGCTCGCGTCTCATTGCTCATTTCATTGATCATGGACGTGCCCCATCCATGTTTAATGTATCAAAAATACGGAGGGTGGGGGAGGCAAATTTACTGGTCGCACATGTGCGACTGGATGTAAAATTCAGTCGCAAACTCTCAAATTTTGGTCGCAAAATGCGAGCAATTGGTCGCAGTCTGGAGCCCTGCCCCTGGGCAATTAGTTCTCAGTCTTTCATGGAGGTACCATCATTTTTGTCCAGCCCTATTTCATTAGTTTGTTTCAAAAAAAAAAATCTGCTAATCAACAACTCAAAAGTAATGGCTAATCTTTATTATTTAATTTTCAATAATTTTCTTCCAGTTCATCACTAAACTTAAAGACTTTTGCTTCCGTGGAAAGTACTGCAGGAATTTCTGAGGAAGGGGGGCGGAAATGAAGAGCGCGCCTGCCGTCAGCCTCCAACAGCTGGTTCCACCAGTTCCTGAACCTCAAAACAGAAGTTTGTGCCCCTGCTGACTCAGAAGTGGCAGGAAAATATCCTGATACGCTGAAGAAGATAATGGCAAAGACTACTTATCATCCGGATGAATGAATGATGAATGAAACTGGTGTTGGGTAAAGATATGTTTTCCCTTGCCAGACTTTGTTTCCCCTCTGGACACTCAAATTGCACTGCAGGACGTCTCGCACTTAACTGATGGAGGAGGAGTAATGAGCTCCTGGTTTTAAGGCACAGAGAGACACTCCTAATGTAATACGCTGCAGTACAGTCTATTGCTCTGAATAAAAAAAACTCTTTATGTTGAGCAATATTCCAATGTTCTTTAATAAATGTTTTAAAAAGTATCTTTGAAAGGTTTCAGAAGGATTTTCAATAAGTAAAGATCAGTGATGGACTTTCTTCGCCCGTGGGGGTGGGTAGGTGGTGGTTCTTCGTGGAAATATCCCCCGCAAATAAGGGGGGAATACTGTACAGGGGATACTTTCCATAAATAGTTTTATGTAACTCTGACAGACTGAACACATTCTCTACAGGAGACACAGCACGTAGCAGATTGAATGACAAGGTCTACAGCCAATTTAGATGCAGAACTCAGCATGCCGTTTAAAAATTACAAAGGTGACTCATCATAATATCTGGTCCGTTCAGTCCAGCTCAGCTGGCTGTTTAACAAGTCAGAACGTTCAGAAAAATGAGATCTTCACCATCATTTTCACCATCCTGTTTGTGTCTGTGCTTGTTTTGTTTTTCTTAGAGTACATCAGAACCGGAGCTCCTTGCGGCTCCTCCCTCCTCCATGCAGGATATGGAGGAGCTCTCAGAGGCTGTGGCTGGGCTGAGCACCGTGGAGGAGGTCATGAGGTACCTGGAGCCAGAGCAATGGCAGCTGGACATGGAGGAGCTGTACAAACCTTCGTGGCATGTGCTGGGGAAGTCATTCATCCACAACAAGAAGCCCCGAGGTTAGCACCGCTTCACTCATCTGTTAAGATTTATCAACAAATAAAACCACACCTGAACAAGTGTTATACCTGAACATATTGGTTACATCAAGTTACAGGCCTTTTTCTAATTTACCTTTGCAACCAGGTTTGTGTGAGCAGTGATCCAAACATCTGATGGAGCTTTGACACTCCTCAACTCCACATTGTTTTCAGCCTTGGTTTGTTTCATGTGGTGAGAGCAGTAAGAATGTGTACCAGGACTGGAAGCCAAAACTGGATTAAAAGTTCCAAACCGAAGGAGGCTCCATCCTATTTAAACTGTTTCAGTCTTCTAGTGTAAACTGATCTAATTAGAAAAGGAAACTCTCTGATGCATGTAGGTCACTACAGATGTCTTTGGCCTTGAGAAAGTCCCTGCTTAGCTCATCATCAGTGTATCAACATGTTGTTTCTGTTTGTTTGACTTGACTGAAACACGTCTCACTTGTTTGATCTCTACAAATGGTTGTACTAATTCTTCTAATATCCAAGTGTGGAAAAAACTAATTTGTATTTGGACAATTATTTTATTTAATTCATATGAGAGTGAATTTCATCCAGAAAAACGAATAAAGAACTGGTTCTGGGCAAACAGCTCCTTTGAAACATAAAGGGTTACAAAGCTAAGTTTTCGGTACTAAACTATATTTGTATGATGTTTGTCTATTCCACTATAGTTCTCAACATGTCAGAATAATTCCTTCAGTACTCGTAGCTCTATCATCAGCTTCAATAGTGTGAATAAAAGGACTCAGAAACGACGTTCACACCGCCCTAGGCGATGCACGTTCAAGCCATCACTTTCAATCAAGTCTATTTAACACACATAAATGTACTTTTCAGCTTCCACATTTAAAACTCACTTACACAAGTTTCTCCGACTATTTGAAGGCTCTTCGGACAAAATCCGTGGCCATTGAAAGTTGTAAGCAAAACCACTCTGAAAGCTTCAGGATACCAAAACATTTTGGACATTTCCATGCTCCCAACCTTGTGGGATCAGTTTGGAGCGGCCCCCTCCTCTTCCAACATGACTGTGCACCAGAGCACAAAGCAAAGGTCCATGAAGACATGCATTTTATGTTTCAACTTCTATGAAAGACAGAACCAACAGTTCTTTTTATCCACTTAAAGCACTGTTTCTGGTCAAATAATTCCAATGTTTTATGATTACAATTTTTAAATCAGTTTATTTATGAAAAACATATTTTCAACTGTTGTTGTCTAAAGGCAATAAAGAATGCATGACATTTTTTAAGTAATCATAAAAAATGTAGTTATTGAATTATTATTATTATTATTATTATTGAAAAAATTAAACACCATTTTGCCTTTATATATATAATAATAGTTTATAAAACGTATATTGCCAGGAATAGTTTTGTTTTTGTGTTTGGAGCATAAAGATAGACAATGGTGGACAATAAAAACTGTATTTTATGAAAAAAAGAAATCTCAAGCAAAGAAGACATGCATAGGGGCAAACGCAGAGCAGCATTAGGTTAAACAGACCACACATTCTGCCCCCTAATTCTACACTAAAAAACAACCAAACGTTGGCGTACAGCCCAAAACAGCTGGAGATATGGTTTCAAGGATCTTGTTGAGGTTTATTACTTCATTTCCATTTATGACAGGTCGAAATCAGCCATTTGGATTTTATTGGAGCTCAGATTAACCCATATTTAGGGGCGTGTTGTTTTTTTATTTTTTATTTTTTTATTTGATGGACCTTTGGATGAACTCAATAGAGGTTTACTAATTTCTTTCCAGTTGTTATTTTTTCTTTCAGGTGGGCAGAGCACAATCTGGTCAGAGAGTCTTTTCCATTCAAGACTTTTTTGCGCTGCCTGGCAGGGACACTTACCTCTGAGGTTGTGGTATAGATCTGCACCACCCCTCAGTTTTTAACTGCATCACTGCCTACAACCAGAAGTGTTTGACCTTCTAGTATCAATCACTTTGTGTAGATGTTAGCGGTTTTCCCCATCAGAACCTAATTCCCCTCGTAATCCCGACATAATTCCTCACAAATCCCTAGGATTAAGAAAAAACCTTAATAAAAATGAAGATAGTGAATATTTGAAAATGCCATCTCTTTTTGGCAATTTTGACCATAAACAAGGTGAACAGTAAAAGCATTGACCTAAGATGTTTTTAACACCTTCTCCTATGTCTTACAGGAGGAGCTGATCTGAATTTGCTGAGGGACGAAGTTCGACTGTACAGCTGCACTCCGCGTAACTTCTCTGTGGTTTTGCGTGAAGAGCTGAAAAGAACAGACGCCATTTTCTGGCCCAGCTGCCTCCTGGTGAAGCGCTGTGGTGGAAACTGCGCCTGCTGCTCTCAGCGCTGCTTCAGCTGCCAGTGCAGTCCTGCCAGGGTCGCAAAGAAGTTCCACGAGGTAACCACCGCTTTGGCTGGGAGGGGACGCCACACTCGGGATCTTTGATGCTAATCCGAAAATAGCAAGAATAAGAAACTTCTCAAACAGACCAACACAACTGCAGACAACTTGACCTATTGATGCTGATTAAAAATGACGGCATGCAAGATGAGAATGCAGCACAAGACAAGATTTTAAGAGAAAATTGTCCACATTTGAGGCTCAAGAGACCTTAAATGCAGCGACAGGGGTACATTCAGACTGCATTGAGGTTTGTTGTCTTGAATTGTCTGCTTTGTTTGGCTGCTGTAATCGTTCCCCGAGCTCTGATGTGGAACAAAGAAGAGACTCTGTTAAGCCAGAAAAAACGTCCCTGTTCACTTGCAGGTGAACTGTGTAGCGGTTCACTTCAGTGTGAATTCAGACCGACTTTCCACGGCCCACAGAGGAAAAATGTAAGAAAAGAAACCCAACTTCAGATTTGCACAAACTACAGAAAATGTTGGAAAATCTTTAATCAGTACATCTCTTGTTTGTGAAAAATGTAAATTCTTATAAATGTAAGAGGACTAGCTAGTCTATTTTCTTCTGTAGCAGCTGAGCAGCTGTAGGAACAGCATGATTTGTGGTTCTCTCCAGAGAATGTCACGTGTGAAAGCACTCCGAACAGGTGGAAGTCCAACATTCATCAGGATTACCTACTCATTCAGTCTGCAAGACAAAGCCTGTGTCAAAGCAGCTGAAGTGAAGGTGAACTCATAACACTCAGGGCATAAACTTCCACTCAACCCTGAAGAAGTTACTCTTGATAACATAACCCTCCCACAAGCTTCTTTAAAAGCTCCGTTCATCAACTTCGTCTGCCTTCCTAACACCCCAGTTTCATTTCAGAACCCTTTTTGTGCACACAGAAAACAAAACTCTGTGGCCGTGCTGCATTCACTGTGTAAAAGTTAGGCCCTCTCTCTGTGAAGCACCAACATCAGCTTCCAGTTATACTTATCTTGAAACTGCCATTCATCTGTCCGCATGACCAGCAAAAATGTAATAAATGTTTAGCTTGAAAACTGGATAAATGTGGGAGCTCCGGTTTCATTTGCTTTGGCTGAAGGTTGGTCTGTTCAAAAGGATCCGCACTGAAGCATGCAGCCAAAGAAAGCTTTTTATCAGAGATTGGTTATAGCTATAAAAAGAAGTTCTGTTCAGACTCCTTTGCAGCTGAATCTCAGGCTTCGTGCTTGGCTGAGGTGTCCAGTTGCACCCTTTTATAAAACTCTTTGAGGGCCTCCTGACGCTTAGCGTGTTTGAATTTGTCCCACAGAGCTCTGCTAAGACATAGAAGCAATAGATTAAAGTCATTATTCATTTATTAAAAACGGGACTTCTTCTTGCTGCAGCTCAAAGCAGAACTTTCTGAGGTCTAGCACTGCTCCTCTCAACAGGTTCTTGTGCTGAAGCATCGAGGGGGTGGGAGAGGCCTGCAGAAGTCCCTGACTGACGTCCCCTTGGAGCACCATGAGGAGTGTTCCTGTGCGTGCAGAGAAGACTCGGACTGACCTCGGACACGTGGAACAGCTGCCAAAAACAGGATCAGAGTACTTCAGGCATGAACCCCTGCTGCAGTTCTGTACCTCATCCGCTTCCACTGGGACCTAACAAGATTCTCCCTTTATCCTGTTGTCCTTTCACTAATTGGATAAAGCAGAACAGACTGGAATTTAATAAATATTCTGAATGGTGTGGCCTCTATGGAATACCAATGGTGTGCTTGAAATGGCAAAAAACTTACCAGAGGAGAAGCAGACTGAAACCTGTGATCTCCAAAGACTTCCTCCTCTTTAGCATCTCCGGGATTAGAACTCTGAAGCTCGTTTTCTTTTGCAGCGCTCTTTCTGATTCTTGTATTGTATTTTTTTTTCAGTAGGATGTGTCTTTGTGGGCTGATAGTGTCATGAAACAAGGGAGCTTCTTTCTTCTCTAAAAGGAGTCCTCAGCCTCTCTATTAAAGCAAGAAAATGTGCTTTTGTCAATTGTTCTGCTCTTCTTTTCTCTTGCTCTGCCACAGATTTAATCAGTGGTTAACCGCAGCTACGTGAGACTGAATTACAATGTAAATATTTTTTACATTTTTATGCAAAAATCCCCACTTAGGACAGGCTGGACAGTATCAATCTGTTGGATATCCTTCAGATAAAGTTCTGCAAGACTTTTGTAAACATTTTCTATTGTGCTTTCTTCAGAAATGCAGTTTTTGCATCTTCATTGTTTGTATCAGGTATTTATTTGTTATTGACAGGGAATTTAGGTCAAAATGTTTCGCTTATCACAATTGCCACTGTCGTAGTATAAGTCTGCTTCTTTCATTTTTAGCATATGTTGGGTTTCATTGTGGATGTTTTTAATTTTTCTTTACACCAAAGTTATTTATCCGTTTGTGTTTTTTATAATCTTGAAATAAATTCTTTTGTTTCTAACCAAATGCTCCATTCTCAGCAAACAAAGCAGGGAAAGTTAAAATAGTGGAATAGGACAGCAGATTAATCCAGACAAACTTTCAAAGCTGTAAACCTGTAAACAGCCATCAGAGTCCTGAGCTGCTGATGACTCAGAGGTGTGAGCAGCTTTGCTTCGGTGCTCATCATTTTTAAAGAGTTTGTTTGTAATCAGAAGCGGTACAGATGGGAGTGTCTCAATCTGTCCACCAAGTCCTAAATTAGTTCATACCAAAGAACCCGGACCGAACCAGCACATTCAACGTTGACAGCAGAATACCTGATACCCCTTCATCCTCATCATCATCATCACCACTTTTTTAAAGCAGGTTTAGGTTTAGAAGCCAGGTTTAGAGGATCTCGTTGACAATGATGACCTGGCCAAAACAAAAACAAAGTAGAAGGCTCAGGTATCCTTTTTTCTATCCTAGGCACTTTACAATTGGGTACTGGGTCATCTAGACCCACTAGACAGTGCTCTGAACCTTTTTTCTTCAATGATTTGTGATCTTCACTGGTGTCCATGGATTACATGAAATCTTTCCACCTTTATCCACCTTTGTCATGGTAGGGAGAACACGTCAATAGAAGGGTGGGGTCATCTAAGATAGAACAAGGGTTAAAGCTGAGTTTTCTTTATTCCGTGTTTTACCTGATGTCTTCAGAGAGGAGTCTGTTAGCCCTTTTCAAATAACGGCACAACCTGCTATTTGGACAAACAGTAGTTCAAGTTGCATATTGGACCTCAGCTGAAAGGTTCTCCAAGTTAAAGATTCACATTTCTTAAGATTCACCTTAATGACAGACACACCTTAACACAGACGGCCTGTACAAGAAGGGCCAGAGTCGACACCGCCTAAAGGAGACTGAGGTCCTTCAGAGTTTGCAGGACTCTGGTAAAGACTCTTTATGACGGGCCTCTTCTATGGAGTGTGTTGCTGGGGGTGGATTCCCTGATAGGAACAGGAGGAGGATCAACAAACTGGTGCAGACATCAGGCTCTATTATGGGATGTCCCCTAGAGTCTGTGACTGTGATGGGTGAAAGGAGGATGTTACAGACACTGGACTCCATAGTGGACAATCCTCTTCATCATCTTCCTCTGCATGAGACCATGGGTGCACTGAGGAGCTCCTTCAGTCAGAGACTGAAACACCTTTAATGAAGGAAGGAATGTTTCACAGATCTTCCCTCCCATCAGCTATTACACTCTACAGCGCCTCATAGAAAGTGGACTTCCTTTGTTTTATTTTTTTTATATATTAGTGCTATTTATTATCTTTTTTAATATGTTGTTTTTTTATTATTATTATCATCTTGTTTTTTTAGGTATGATAACAAATCAATTTATGGGATTTGTCAGATCATATAAAGTTCTGTCCATCCATCCATCTAAATTATTTATTAAAACCAATATTAGATACTGTTAAACAAAATATAAGGTTTAGTACATAAACAACACATCTATACAACATTGTGGCTCAGTATTCAGAAGTAATAAGTGAAAGAATATTTCAAAGAACTATTTCATTCAATTAGAACATTTTAGAATATACAGTATGCAAAAGTGCAATAGACTACTGTAATTGTGAGTAATGTGTTGTGGTTGTATTTACACATAGACACACACACATACTTTTTTACTTGTACCTTTTCAAATTGTAACAAATCTATAGTTGCATACCTGTACTATGTTTTTATATGGAAATCTGACAACTGCCTTGCCCCTCCCCCTAACCATTCCCTTTGACCATGACAGGAGAAGATAACCATCACATGAAACAAAAAGAACTCTCACTTCATTCCCCATACAAAACAATTTACAACACAATAGAAAAAAATATGTATAAAAATATGACTATGTAACAAACACACATAGGCCTACAAATGAAATAATATGAAAGAGATGAGAAGAGGTTTAGATAACCGCACGTTTGGAGATTGTAGTAGTTTGTATAATCCCAATTGTTGCCTAAACACTGCAACACAACAGCACATTAGCCCTCTCTGTCTGCTGAGCCGACTGATGAATGATGTCAATTAATATTTTCCATTTAACGTCTTTGTTTTAAAGGGTTCTACTGGTGCAGGTGGAGAACTCTAAAGCTTTGAAGCACTTTAGACAAGCATTGGGTTTGTTGTTCAAACCAGACATAAGAGATGTTAACGAACCAATAGTAGGAAAGGTGTTTGTATTATTGCTTTCCAGACGGGAAATTGGGTTTGACCATTATTTCAACATTTACTGACTTCAGTTCATCGTTCTTACAGGAAAAAACCCTCAGAACATTAGGTTTATGGGTCTAACATCTGCATTTCTTATTCATTTGAATCATTTTGCAGCAAAGAACAGATTCAGTCCAAACTGATAACAAGCTTAACCCAAATGATTAAATGTTCAATTTTTGGCCAAATAAAAAAAGTTAGAACCAGAACTCTGCATCTTTGACAGACAGAAACTTAAATAATCCTTTTCCCACTTTTGCCTTCAGGAAAGGGAGTTTGTGTGTTTTGTGATAAGCCCTGACTGTAAACCAGCACTAAGCTCTGCCTAAAAACTCATCAAGTCTTTCTGCAGCTCACTCCTTATCAGACAGCGACCTCTGTTCTTCATTTTCCTTTTGGCCATCAGGTTACCTGGGAGGAGGTTCTTGTTTGTCCATCTCACGCTGCGGTCCTGGAAAATAATTCTTATCTAATGTGCATCCTGGCAGCATTCTGCCCTGATCCCGGGTGAAGCTGCAAAAGCCCACTGGCTGCTGGTGTGCCTTAATAATATTAAAAAGTCTGCTTTCAGTCGTGGGTCCAGTGTTACTGCCACACCATCTGTGACACCGCACACGCAGTCGGTCTGGCCTGGACTGTGCTTGTGGAACCATAGACTGTGCAGCACTCGACACCTCCAGGCCTTATCCACATGCTGCTCCTCTAGACGCCCAGCCCTCATGCTGCATCCTGCTGCCATCCACTGTTCAGAAATGACAAACAACAAGCAGAAGATAATGAAAATAAATGATCCAGATGAAAAACAGACACAGAGGAGCGGCAGAAGCTTCAGAGGCTTGCTCAAAGGCTGCGACACTTTCTCTCTACCGCCTCCACAAAACACATAAAGACTGACCTTTAATCGTTTAAATGCCCTCCCCTCATTTTTTCCTCTTTCTAACATCACCAGTACCAATATGAAAGCATCACAGCTCTGTTCCTGAGTTCAGAGCCTCACTGGTGTGGAAGTTGTCCCTGACATTTTGTATCAGCAGAAAGGAGGAGGCAAACACTGCATGTGCTGGTTTTCACCTTCTACCTGCATAGTGCACACTTCAGCCTGCTCTCCAAATGAAGAGGTTTCCATGACAGTGCAGTGAGCTGGGACGGCCCGAGTCTTCCAGTACATCTGAAATGGCTCCATGGATGGAAACTGGATCTGTGCTTGAGAGTTTGAAACAAACCACTCAATTTATGTGACCAAAAGTTTCTCCATCACATGGAGGTCATCTTGCTAAGAGACTTGAATTATCAATTTAGATGTGGGCTGTGTTTCCTAATGTTTTCTGAGAGAAGCATGCTAAGACTGAAAATGCTGGAACCAAGCACAGAGCCCTGTGGTACATGTCATGTGCGGGGAGGCTCAAGAGCCAGTAGGACCCAGACGCAGAGACGGGAGGCCAACGGGTTCAGGACTAGAGGGTTTATTAACAAAACAAAAGGCGCTGCAGAGCAGGAATACAAAAACTCACTGTGGCTTGGCGAGGGACATGGAACGAGAACGCTAAGACAGGATGCCGTAAACACCATGACAAAAGCTAATGGACCAGCACAAGAGGAAGGCAGAGACAAGACTTATATACAGACAAGGCAGACATGACACAGGTGAACACGATCAGGGCAGATGGGGACCAAAGGAAGTACAACTCAAGACATGACAAGACAGGAACCCTTTCAAAATAAAACAGGAAACAGAACCAAACAAGACAGAACAAGAACTAAAGCAAAAACCAAGACAAAACAAACTCAAACCATGACAGTACACCCTGATTGACTGCCGTGTGAAAAGAGACTTATTTTTAACACACAGGATCTACACATTTGCACAGAAAATCAGACAGTGGGCCAGAAGAAATATAAACAACAGCAAAGATGGCTGTTTTTTCTCTTTTGCTCCTTGAAGAAAAGAGAAAAACTGAAAGTCAAACTTGCAGATGAATCAGCACTGAGTCCTTGACGAGTAATAGTGATGAACTTTTACAACTCCTCCTCGTCAATCTGTCCTTTGAGAAATGTGAAGATCTACATAATTGGGTGTCTCTGGTTCATTAATGATAACATGACCTTCCTTCATTATGCATTTGAAGTTAATAAATCATTTACAAAGAAAGATTATGTTTGTCTTTCAGTTGTTCCTTTGAGGAGGTGCCCAAAAAAATCCCTGCTTTATCCTCATTCACACCAATATAACAATAACATTCATACCTCGTGTCCCCCTCCTCTACATCCATGAACTTCCTGTTTGGTCTTCCTCTAGACATCTTTCCTGCTAGCTCCTATGTTCACCGTTTCTCTTCTGAAAGTGTTTAAACCATCTCCATCTGCTTCCCTGCTTTTATCTCCAGAACGTCTACCATGATCTGTTCCTCTGATGGATTCATTCCAGATCCAACCTGGTCTCTCCTAAAAAGAACCTCCAGCTCTTCATCTCTGCATCTCTACATAAGAGTTTCCAAACCAACAACATTGATGCTCCTCTACCTCTTGAGATGTTTCTGCACATCTGGAATGGAAAGCTGTCCAGGGTGTCCACCCTAAAGCAGCTTGATAGGCTCCAGCAACGCTATGACCAGGCACCGGACAAAGTGGGTACAGGAGATGGATGGATGGACATTTAATAACAAAAAATGGACAGGGGTAAATGTTAGGATTAATAATGGGCACAAATCTGTCTTCACGTATAATTACATTTATTGTTATGAGTCCATTCTATCTTTGCGTTGAGCCAGTGAAATTATGTAGAATTTGTCTTCATGTCTTTGGATCTTTTCCTTTTAGACCTAAAAAAATCTCAAACATTTCTTTTTTTTAATGAAATGCTCATTTGTATTTGGATTACTTCCTGTTATCGCCTACTGTGCAGGGGAGTTGAAAGAGTTCAGCAGCTCTCAGTGCAGTTGCCTGGTAACCATTTAGTCTCAGACGAGAGCTGCAAGCTCAAAAATACAAACTCAAGATTTTTGAGGGGGACTTTCTCTTTGCCAAACTGGCAATTAGCAATCAGCTGTCTGTGTTAATGTGGAATTTATTTAATTTCATTCACCTACTAAAGCCTGTCATATGGAAGGTCTGCATCATTCATACTTCCCAGATCAAAACATGGTTCTGCTAACTGGTCCTTCGTGTTCTGCATGATTGTAGATTTCCTCTGTCATGGAATTGTATCATGAATGTATTCCTATATAGAATGTTGCATAAATAAAGCCCCTGCCTTTGAATTGTGATGACACCCGCTACTTTATTTAGGGATGAAAAAAAAACGAATGTTCAAAAAAAGTGTTGCTACAGTGTGGATCCACTTCATTTCATTAACTGGCAATAATTCATGTAAGTGAAAAACTAACAGAAGGTTCCCTTTCTGTCTCAGCCAATGCAGCTCCAGGTCTGTGTCTACCTTCTCATTTGGGAATGTATTGTTTAAAACTCTCTGAAATTAAAACAAATGTCAGATTTTGTGTTAGCACAGTGCTGTGATACAGTACAGTACTTAAAAAGCAACCCAAAGGTGCAACCAGCTGAACTCCATGGATGGATGTAGTGAAGGAATGAAGGTGTGAGTGAGGAGGAATCAGAAGAGAAGGATGATTGGCTGTAGTGACCACCTAAAGGAAACAGCTGATGGAGAAAAAAGATACAATTTTAGCATACAAGATCGATTACATGACAATTCACAGTTTTAGTTTACAATTTGAAGATAAAACAGGTACACCAGCCAAAAGACAAAGAAAAGGAAAACGTTTGGGTTGGTGTGTTTAGCAGTTTCACCTCACAGGACATTTCTGTGTGAAGTTGGCATGTTCTTCTTGTGCATGTGCAAACCCACACATGGGCACTCCGGGTTCCTCTCACAGTCCAAACATGCTTCATGGGTTCATTGGTGATTGTAAATTGGCTGGGCCTAAAATGGACTGGTAAACTGGGTGGAGCCTGAAGCTGGGACAGGCTCCAGCATCCCATTTGGCCAAGACAAAAGAGGTATAGAGAACAGATTGATCTAGAAGAAGAAGATGAAATGTACTTACACAGCACTTAAAGTAAAAACCACAATGTGCTTTACAAGGCATGATTAAAAGGTTAAACAAATGCAATTGAATAAAATAAAATAATAAAACATGATTGGTTAAATACAAGAACGGTAAAAACATGAATAGATGGATTGATGGCAAAAGGATGACAGTGGTCATTTATTTATTTGACAATTTGAAATAATTTAGTCAAAGTACACTGTAGAGTTTCAAAGGTTGTCAATCCCTTTTATGGCTTTTCTCAGTTTCATCAGGATGCTTACTTCACTGGTGATACATTACACACTTTTAAACAGAGTCCACAAACCAAAGAGTGTTGCCACAAAGCCACCAATGATCTGTTTTAGTATACCTTTTTTTTTTAATTTGTCAGATGCCGACTTTCTAAATCCCTTTTGTGCTGCTGGTTCACTGCCGTTCCAGCATTTAAGCCTCTTGAGGTGTTGAAGGCGCCATTTGAAAACTGGGTCTGTGATTTATTCATGCCTCTTATTTGTCTTCCTGGTTGGATTCTGAGAAGCCGTTGAGGGAGAAGAATTCACAGAGAAATATGCAGTGGTACATCCAGTTTTTGGTTGGTGAGAGTGAGATATTATTCTTTCGCACCTCTGTCATAAATTCACACGTAAATCCAATGCACCCTCAGGCAACATTTCAGTCTCATTTATGTCTGCCGGAGGATGATGAACGCATAAAGCGACTCTGCTTATAAAAGCTGCTTCCCTTGTGTACTTGCCCAGGATGCTTATTACCATGGCAACACAATCTGCAACAAAGCTGAGGCAGGCTGTTGCAGCTATCCCTCCAGACCTTTGCAGAAAAGCCTAATCAATGACAGAAACATGCTTCTATTCATCTTTTCAGACATGATGCAGGAATCTCATTCATATATCAGGTTGTAAAGTTTTACACTGGGAGATTTGGTTTTTCTAAAAATGTGTAAAAATTACATAATCTATGATACTGCAAAGTATTTCAAGGGCCAGATAAAAAAACTGAAATTTTATTTCTTATCACCAAACAGTTTATTTTTTCATTTTTTTGTGTCAATCGAGCACAGATCGGGGGAACCAGAGATCAGAGCTCTGGCAGGCAGAGCTGTGGCCTACAGAGCGAAAGAGTTTGTTTTAATAAGTCCATTTGGAAAATACTCAAGGGAAATATCAGAGACTCTGCTGCAGATGTTTGACTGTGTTTGCATGCTTGGAATTGGGGGTTTGGCCCTTTGATGTGAATGAAAATGTACCGCAGAGGACTGCAGCATGAGTGAGTCAAAGCTCCACTCAGAGCAAATCAGGAGTCGCTCCGACCTCCGGATTGTCCCAGGTTTCCATGCAGAGTCTGCCTTCTGCACTCAGAGATGTGGGAACACCACATCCCATCGCTTTGATTCATTTCTGTCTTGGCAGAGTGTGGGACCATTTGGTGTCACCACTGGGGGCTCTCAAGCTGTGCCAACAGTTACAGACCATCGACACATGCCGGCTTCCTCCCACAGAGCTCATTTTTACATCAACTCTGCCCTACTGTTAGTCTGTCATGCCTGTGCTCTTAACCACAAACAGCAATCTGCTTTGGGTTTTTTTATTATGATGAAAAGCATCATTTAACCCAAGTCAGGTGAGTTCATTAATCTTCCAGGGAGCTTAAATAATCCTGTCCCAGTTATCCTGTCTGCCTGCACCAGATCATTATTTGGGCTTTGATGTAGAGCAGCACAGCATGGTTCTGTCCAGGCTGTGGTCCACTGGATCAGCTCTCTGCTCTCGCTAGAATCAGTTTCTAATGGTATCTTGGGGGTTGGCTTGTGTTTGGTTGACTTGTAGAAAGCTTTCAACTTTGTTCCATAGCATGTCTTGTTTGGTGGTGGGGTGGTGCTCTGGAAGTAGGGAATAAAACGTCCCTCTGTTGGGGGCCATTAGTTCCCTATACAAACAGAGCAGGGCCTTTATTTAGCATAACTGCAGGGCTGAGTTCATAAAAGATCATGTCTACATACAGAAGTAGATTTTAGTACAGTGGTGTCTCTGTTTGACGTGCTGGACTCACTGCACTCCCACCATTCCTTTTCTTTCATTATTTGTCCTCAAAGACCCACTCCAATGAAAATGGTGTTTCTAACAAGTTCTTTTGGGACATTCATACAGAAATTTAAGCTTAAAATTGCAAAATTTCAGAGTGTCTTTTTATTCCATTTGTTCATGCAAACCAAAAATGATTCCTACAGTTTCTGAACACTATTGGGATTGATAGTTCAAAATACAACATAATGCATTGGTAGATGTGAAACATGCAGCAAACGAGTTAACTTATATTTGAAAATAGAAAATAGACCAATGCAGGGAAGATCGTTCAGGAGGAAGATTGCAAGTGAGGATGAAGATGTACAAGCTGATATTAGTCGAGGAGAAGAAAGCCCCGCCTATATTTTTATGTACAGTTAAGATTTATTCTCAAATGCATTTATCTATATTAGCGTTGTAGCGATTATTTTTTAACAACAATCATAATTTGTGGTCGCCGATCCGATTCATTGTCAATATTAGTTCATTTTAAACGATCCGATAAATGACCTAAAGTGGATCCAGATCATTCTCATCCAAACTTCCAGCAGTGAGACTCAGACAGAAATTCCTGCTACTGAACAGTGAAGTTTTCCAGATTCTTGGATTTCTTCCAGATCATCAAGTGGAAATGAAATCTGTGTCCAAACAAACCAGTAAACTAGAATGAATGTCAAATCCATTCACATGTTAGTTTCCTAAAGTTCACCACTGTTGTTTTTCCACATCCAAAGAATCCAAAGAGAACATTCTTAGAACATTCTAGACACTGGATGGTCACATGACTTTATTCAAAGTCTGTCCACACATTGGACTGGAATGATGGATGATCAGTTTTTGATGACATCACACGTGTGTTATACGCTGTCATGTACTTACATTATAGGAAAATAAACTTACCATGTCTCAATCTAAATGCTATTTTCCAATATTGATTATAATCAATTTATTTCATTTTGAAATGATTGTATAATGTTATAGTTTGATTTGATTCAATTAACATCTCGAATTAGACAGATCAGTTTGGTTGGATAAATCAATTAATCGATTAATCATTACGCCCCTAATCTGCATTTACTGCAATTAAAAAACCCATGTTGATGAAACTTGATATAGTACCGGCACAAACAAAAATCTGTTTTAACCCCTGTGTCATGGCTCGCTTAGCGAAGCAGACCCAGATGCTGGAACCCGGAAGGAATACACAGGTAAGTAGGAAGGTAAGTAAAGATTTATTTCTCTTGTCAGTGGATTTGTAGTTTTGTCGAAGCAGGTGACTGGGTCGTAGCTCATGGCGGGACTTGACCATGGCTCGTGGCGTGACAGGATCGTGGCTCGTGGCGTGGTTGGAGGTAGCAATGGCTCAAGGCTTGATTGAAGTTTTATTCTGGTTTGAAACTTGGCAAAGTAGTCTTCGGAATTCCGTGAGGAGCTTCTGTTCCATAGGACTGGATACTCAGGCGACCACTCGTGGTTAGATTGTCCTGCAGACGAGGCATAGCATGAGTTTAGACAAGGCATAAATACATAAACTAAGAAACTTAGATTGACCAGACTAAGCACCATCAGGGGCAATGAACTGGCAATGAAAACTGGTTCTGGATCTCCTTTTGAAGGACTGGAGGTTGATGAGGTGAGTGGTCACAGCTGGTAGAGTCAGGAACAGAGCAAAGAGGGGAGGGGGAGGAGAGCTGCCAGAGGCACCATGACACCCTGTAATTACTGTTTTACTCTGCTGCTAAGAGTCCTGCAACACTGAGGAGATGAACGGGTCAGTGGTGAGACTGTCTCAAAAACTTTCATCAGTGTTAATCTTCACTGTGTTGTCTTGTCTTCTCCAGCTGACACACAACTTACTGGAGAGACAGTTGTCTCATTACTGAAGCAGAGGCTGTGTGAGGTGCCTGGCCCCCCACCACAGTGTGTGTGAGGCTGGTTCCTTTGGAGGAGCACAGCTGTCAGTCTGTGGAAAACCACTGAATTAAAAAGAGGAAGATGCAAATGATGCCAACAAAAGAGGAGGAGATAAAGAAGACAATATCTAAAAATATTACAGCATCTACTGGTTGATGGTGTTCTGTTAAGTTCTTGTTTCAGTTAAAGGAGACGCCAAAAAGTGACTGAAACATCAACTTGGAATGAGTTTTTTGGATCAGGCTGCGTGTCTGTCCCTCTGCAGAGTATTATGGGATTCCCCCTGCCTGCTCTGATCTGTTTGTGGATCTGACCGTGTTTCTGTCTGCTTCTCATCAAACCAGATGGATTCCTTCATTGTTCAGGAGAGAAGAAGAGTTTAGTGATTTGGTCAGTTCTTCAAGTATTTTCCCAATAGAGACTTTGATACCATCAGATAAAATGATCAATAGCACCTCCAAATGATCTACTCTCCTATCATGGCTGCAGCCTCTTCTCTTGGGTTCCAGCCAAAATAAGTCTGACATTATACAGATTTATTTAAAGGGACATATAAATTCAGCTGACCTAACTACCGGAGAGGAGAAACTTGCTGGTAGGTGATAGCATCCAGCCCTCCACCTGCCTGGGGTTTTGGTGTTGGAGGCTGCAGTCTCAGCAAAGATCCAGAAACACTTTGAGATACAGATATCCATGAGGTCACAGGCCAGCCAGAGATTTCTGCTCACCAGCATGTCCTAGATCTTCTCGAACTTGAACCTTCCAGCATGGCGCAAAAGTGAAACGACCCAAACTTGCTTCTCTCCATGTGGAGGAGTAACATCTGAGTTTCTCCTGGATGACTATCTTCAGCCTGTCTCTGAGGCAGATTCCAGCCACTTGGAGAAGGAAGCACATTTCTGCTGCTTGTATCTGTGGTGTTAACCTCTTTCTGACAACCTGCAGCTCCTGGTCAGGGCTAAGGATGGGACAGTTGATTGAGAGCTGATCTGCTAATCAATTTCCCCCTGGAGGGGGCATCCCAGCCTTTTTGGGCTGACAACTGTATTCTGAAACTCTAGAGAACAGGAGGTCAGACTTTGAGGAAACAGCAGAAAAACAAGTCTTGGTCTGTGAGAGCTGAGCCTTTCCTCAAATTGAATTCATTAAAATCTAAATGTGGTGAACAAATGAGAGGAAAACATTAAGAAAAAAAAAGGAATTGACAAAAGATCACTTTAAAGTTTTAAATTGTTTTTCCTTCCCTTTTTTAATTTGTTGTTTCTGTGTAGAGTGGTCTATTCATTCATCTGTGCTTCTGGGATTGTGTCTCTTAGATTCAATACCTGACAAAGGCAGAATTCTTTGATGTCTTTTTAGAAAGAAGAGTGGGCGGCTATTTCTTTCTGCAGTTCCATTTAAATGTTATTCTGTAGTTTTTCATTGTTTGATCCTATCACAGACAGACTTCAAAGACTTTTCACCAGCAAACTTTAGCAATTGTTGTAGCTGCAACAAGCATGAAGAGCAGCGAGTTTTAGAAAGTCTCAGGGGAAACCCAAAAGCAAAATATTCATTTTCAATTTGTGTCATCGTGAGATCAAAGATGATTTCTGTTGCATGGTGTTCTGGGTTCTTAAAATCAGAACAACATAAAGCCAAGGACACATCTTTTTAGTAACCAGATCAACATGCAAATAGGGTAACCCCAGTCTGCTAAATTATGGTCACAGTTGCACCACATTGCCCACATTACATGATGCAATTGTTGCTACGAACGCTGCATACACAAATCCCCAACACAGTTTTCCATTTCATGAGGAGTTTGCAACTCCAAATGCATTGTCTTTCGACTTTCCTGCTTCCTCCTTTCTGAGTTGTCAGAGTCTCTGGAGAAACATCCAGTGGGTGGAAGAGAACACTGCATCATTATATACGTGTGTCATGATACTTATTTTCATATGGTGGCTGTATCCTTGTCTCTCCCTCAGTTCAAATTCTTTGAAGGAAAAAAAAAAATGTTTTTAAAGCAATCTCTACAGATTATTGCTCGCATTTCTAAAATGTAAGACCTAAATGTAATCTGTTAAAGTTGGCACAACTCCGTTCCGACCGCTCTAAAGTCTTCCCTTTGCATTCACTTTTTAAGGCGACTTTCAAGTGGTCTAGAAATAATTTCAATCCTTGATAAATTTGTAATTACATATTCAAAACCTATTCAAAGACAAGCTAAAACTGTTTATTTTAAATTTTGCATTCAAAGTCAAGGAATGAAAGATTGAACTATTCCCCTGCATAAAAAAAGAAATGTAGAAACCTTTTCAGATGCCATCAGGACAAGAAAAAAGAAATGTGTTTAGTGTTCTAGACTTGAAGCTTTGTTTTGCTTGTTGCTCTGCAAATGTTTCTGACTCTCTGTGCAAGGAGCTGCAGAAAACCACACACTAATAAAAAATCTCTAGAGACTATTAAAGCCAGCTTTGGATATTATTTGTGCAACTGTTCCCAAAAGTCTTTTATTTTTTTCTAAATATGCAAGAAAGAGTCATTTTTTGTAAAAAAATAAAAATAAAAAATAGAAAAAAAAGGCTTTCAAAAACTTAAAAGGTTTAATTTGTTTTTCAAATTTTAAGATGATTTCTGCATTTAGACTGCAGTTTTTTCAAAACCATGAAAAGACATGAAAAGTCTTACTAAAATCTTGAAGCATCTCTTGATACTTGTCATCTTCATGAGGATGTTTAGTCGAGGTTTAACAGAAGATGAATGATTAGAGTGCATGCGGAAGGAAGATGCCCAACGTCATCAGCCGAGGTCCTAAATTTGTACATGCTCCTTAGCAGCACGTAAACTGACCTCACTTGTTTGCTTTTCCTTTTCAAGTGACCACATCAGACGAATGGAGCTTGGAGAAATGCTGCAGCGCCGCAGCAGCATGAATGGGACATTTAGTGGACCGCTGACTGGGGCCTGTGTTGTGCCTCACATGTGGTCCGTGACCCCCCCCTTCAAACGGCCTAAAAAAGAAAACAGGATGTGTAAACTGCTCCCTCAGCCGATTTGTGAGTGCGACTCAAAGACAGGCGACGGGGCAACGTCCGGGTGGGCAGGAAAGAAAATAATCGACTGAGGGAGAAGTCCTCAGTGTTCACCTCCTGATCCAACGCACCACTCCATGCAGCTGCAACACAAACATTTAACCAAAGGCGCTGGCAAAAACAGGATTTTGGCAGTTTAACTCCAAACTACAAAGGCGTCTGGTGGGGGGCCAGACACCTCATCAGGACTGTCAATTAGAAACACAAACAAAAGTAAACTGCGAACTTCAGGGAACTTAACACAAAATTTGAGATGTTTTTGTATTTTTTTATTCTCTCCTAATGTTGAAAACACATTTTTTTTAAATTCAGTGTCTGGGGGAAACTAAACTCTGAATCAGAAATGCAGAATGACACGGTTGCTTTGTTTGAGTGGCAGAAAAAAACCTGCACACAATGTGAGAATACATTTTTTTAAATTAACATCTGCGGCACTGGGGGATGGGGAGGAGGGGGTCTAAAATATAAAACCACAAGCCTGACTCCAGCTTTTAACCCTTCGGTCATGTTCTTCTTCCGCTCCTTACTTTATCGCCCTTAAATGAGCACAAAAAACATTTTTCATCACTAAATTTTTACTCAACACTCTCTAAAAATAACATTTTTCAACATCTAACATTCAACAATTTTAGACTGTGAACCAAGCCTTAGAGTAGTGTTTAATGTGAACTTAAAGAAATAGACCTAAAAAAAAAAAAACTGAGACGAAAACACAAATTGGCCCTGAAACTGTATTACAAGATGAAAATTTAAGTAAAAAAATAAATGGAATACCAAAGACCAAACTCAACATTAAGTTGTGTAAGTGTGTGTGAATTCATGCACGAGTGGCCTCTGACCTTTCAAGCATAGGCATCACATTTGCAGCGTCTCAGGTTTGTTTTGTTGTCTCTGTGAGCACAGAGCTTAACACGGTTCCTTTCCGTCCATGTCTTTGTTGGGGGAGACCAGAGTCCTCTTCATCATGTCCAAAAAGCCAGACCAGTCTTCTATGGAATAACTACAAGCTTTCATCAAATAATCTGCTTCTCATTTAAAACTGTTTGAATTAAGGAACAATCAGAAATGCAAGTTTAAGCTGACGATGGAGGACATACAGTCTATCAGAGCAAAAGCATGGTTTCCACTGGAGGAGAACTTTAAAGTAAAGTTTGAACATGAAAACAAAATGTATAAACACGAAGTTCAACTCTATGTTCGTACCTATCAAATTCCTCTTTTTCTTTTATCATAAACCATTTAAAGCCTGCTGGCTCACAGCAGAGCTGCAGTCCTTTTTGGAGTTGTGTGGAAGCTAAATGTGAGTTTAAAGATGAGGATTCTCCCAGCTGGCAGCAGAAATGACTGATCATGTTACCGTTTATCAGTAATGGTCGAGACCTGTGTGGCCTTTGCTCGGTTTACTGTTTTTGGACTGTGGGAAGCAGCAGGGGTGCCAGAGAAAAACCATGCATGCAAACTCCACACAGAGAAGTTTGACAATAAATGAGGGATTTGCTACTTATTTACAAAAGTATCACAATAAAACATTTAGTGGCTTGTTCTTCCATTGTAAAGATTGCCTTTCCTCATTTATCTTTAGCTCATAGATCTTGAGTGGCCGTGGAGCTGAAGTAGATTGATGGATATCTTAATGAAAGTTTGCTTCCCACCTTGCTTCCAGGTGTCAAAGTCTCCTTGGGCAACACTTTGAACCAAGGAGACTTTGGTTCACGGCAGGCACCAGTTTTGGACAGCCATAAGTGTGTGATTGTGTTGTGTGAATGAGACTGTGACTGTTTGGGCCATAAATCAAGGTAGAAAGGTGCTGTAGTCTGACAAAAACCCCGGCTCTGCTTTCTGTTACAATTTCATCACACCATGTTACATGCAGATGGCCACAAACTGCTCTCACTTAAATGAGGACTGGTCCATGGCTGTGCTTTCCTTTTACAACCAGATTTGAACCATTTTTTACATTGGTAGCCTGATCGTCTTTTTGAAAACAATGTTCACCTCGTCATCTGTTTCAGAGTTGTAACCTCAGCTCACCAGAGTCTTTCCTTTTGTTCCTTCAGACAGTTAATCACCAGCCTTCACCAGAGCACACTGAACCCACTCAGAGGTGGGGGCTCACACAGCAGAGCCTGCTTCTAGATCCTCAGCAAATGACACAATAAAACATATATGCAGCTGTGAGAGATCAATCCAAAGCAATGAAAAAAAAGGATCACACGCCACAAAAGAGCGTGGCATGAGATGGCAGCAGTACATGACCAAAGCGTTTACACAGGAACATTTGTGCAAGTCCCAAGTTCAAGGTGGGAGGCACCCTTAACTGTGGTAAAAACAAATCATCCTGTGCAAATTTCAGATAAAAACCAACAAACTCCTTCAGGAGTGGAGTTTAAAACCTGCAATAAAATGTTTACAAAGCTGGAAATTGACAACATGGTTAGTTTTTGACCTTTCAGTTGTATCAGAATTTTATGTGCAAATCAAAGAATATTTTTCCTAGAAATACTTAAGACTGCAAATTGAATGATGCTGTTTTAAGCCTGTAACACCAACATTTTCAGATATTATTTATTAAAAATGTAAAAGCATTTCTTTAATGTTTGTTGACTTTTGTCTGAAATGTTGAGAATTATCGGATATCCAGTGTTTTGGATTGCAATTCCTCAAACAGGACAATGACTTGTGTGCTTTTATGGAATATTTACATTTTACAACGGGGGACATCTGATTAATGTGAAAATATTGAAATTATATTAAAAACGTTAAGATTCAGAAAGCTTCCATAGTAACAGGGTTAAATGATCATTTTGACTGCATCTGGAAAAAATGATCAAAAAGAAAAGAAAAATAATGCCTGAGATGGGAAAATGTCAAGCATATCCCTAATTACTTGAATAAATGTAAAAATAAAACATGTTTATGAAAAAGCGACAACATTTTTGAAGTCCATTTGGAGTCACTCTCGAGGAAAGACTGAAAGATTTTTTTTGAGGAGGAAGTATATTTGTCGAGCAAAGAAAATATCACCTACAGAATTACGAACAAATTCAGCACCTGTTTGCTTTATTTGTTCAATGGTTCAACACTTCCACACTAAACTCTTTTCACATGCCATTCTGTCACAGCTGTAGTGGACACACTTTAGAACAAACAAGCAGTTTCTGCTGCCGTCAGGTTTAACTGGCCAAACTAGGAAAACAAACTTTTTTTGTCTCAGTGCTTGAATACTTAACCAAAAATGCCCGTCCTAAAGATAGTTGTTGACTGACTGTAATGATAGCATGTTTCTGTGTATTGAAGGTGTAATTAGTCAAATTACCGTGTAGCTGTCGCTGGCACAAAGTTAAAGCAAAGCCGAGACCTCAGGCAAACCTCCAGGTTTGGAAAACATGAAGAAAACCATTCATCTCCATAAATCAATAATGAGGAGTGGCAGACAACGTGTGCGCCCATTAAAAGCTTTGTGCATGCTAATCTCCACCTCTATATCTGCAGCCTCTTAGAAAAAGTTGGCTTTAAAAATGTCATCAGGGAGTTCTGTTTTTAGTAGAATTAAAAAAAGAGTTTTATAGAAATTTTTCGTCTTTCACCAGAATTTGTTTTTTTCTCAAATCATAAGAGAACCATTTGGGAACTTTTTTTTTTTTAGAAATGTCAGTGTGTTTCCATTTTTGACTCACCTGTGAGACGATTTTTATTTTTTTCCTTTTGTAAATCTTCATGCTTTAATTTTTTCATTATCACTTCAATATCCATGATTTCCATGATGAAGATTCACAACATAATGTATCTTCTAAACGAAATATTACGAAATATTAAATCAAAATGTTTAGAGAATGTTGTTTAAAATCAGACAGTGCTTCAGAAATATTGCTCGACATTATGATTTATGGACCCAAACAAGTGAAACAGGCCTGTATGACTTACTTTTAATTTTTTTAAGTGTTGCAGATTTTACTGTTGTTAATATTTGTGTTGAGGAGGTGGAGGCCCCCTCGTCCTGCCTCAACCAATGCTGAACTCATAAATGAGACGTTTTAAGTTCCCACAAAACTCAGATCATGGGAGTACTCTGATGTTTGCAAATCATTTTTGGAGATGGGATTTTTGCAAACGTGGCAGTTCTGACATTTTTAGTATTATCTTTGCATATGTTGGAACTCATATGTCTGCAAAATAAGCAACACATTGCTGCTGTTGTGTACTCTGAAAGGAGGAAGCGGCTGGCAGAGGCCCTGGCTTTGTTTACAAAAAAGCTGGAAATGAACTGGATTAAGGGTAATACATGTGAACTTTTTGGGATAAAAAATTAACATAAACAACCAACATCTCATTATTAGACAGCAGCTGGTATCATATAACAAACTTGGATTATTTTGTCTACATGTTACATCATCCAAATACTTGTGGAATCATGCATCGATTGAGAAGTTGCTGTGTGGATATAAATGGACTCAAGGTGAAGGCAAGGCAAGGCAAGGCAAGTTTATTTGTATAGCACAATTTGTACACAAAGTAATTCAAGGTGCTTCACAAAACAGAAAAATGCATTGAAATCACAATACATCATAGAAATAATCAACGTAAAATTTACTTTAAAAGAAAAGAAAAAAATTGAAAATTGATTTAAAAATAAAGGAAGGAAAGAAAAGTGCAGATAGGACCTTTCAGTCATATACACGGCTAAACAGAAATGTTTTAAGTCTAGATTTGAACATGAACACAGAAGAGGCCTGTCTTACGCTTTCAGGGAGGCTGTTCCAGATTTTAGCTGCAGAATATTGAAACGCTGATTCCCCTTGTTTAGTTCTGACTCTGGGTATCAACAGGAGGCCGGCCCCTGAGGTCCTCAGAGTACGAGATGGTTCATATGGCACTAATATGTCAGAGATGTACTTTGGTGCACGGCCATGGAGAGACTTGTACACAAGCAGAGCTGCTTTGAATTCTATTCTTTGAGGTACAGGGAGCCAGTGCAGAGACCTGAGCACAGGACTAATGCGATCATACTTCCTGGTTCTGGTCAGGACTCCAGCAGCAGCATTCTGGATGTACTGAAGCTGTTTTACACCTCGTTTGGAGAGGCTGGTGAGCAGGCCGTTAGTCTAACCTACTGCAGACAAATGCATGAATAAGTATGTCCAGTAAAGAACGTTTCTGTTAAGCACATACTGCTTGTTGCAGTGCAGTTTAATGATTCCACGGGTGTGAACCGAAAACGGATTTTAATGAAATGGCAGGTTACTGAGAGGGTTTGTGCTCACTGAGACCTGCACACAGTGTGATGCTGCAAAGACATTTTGTCAGGACTGTCATTATTGAATCATTTTAACAATGTGTGATACACAGTGGTGATGGTTTAGCCTTCTTTGAATCCCACTAATACAGTTTTGGTCACCTTTCATGGCCACAAACACTGGTGAAGTACTGAAAAAGATTTGTGTCCAATTCCTTTCAGGGGAGAGTCATAAATCAAAAATCAAGCACTGCCACCTAGAGGACACATGAATCTACAGCATGCAGCCATTTTGATGTGAAGCATGAAAATGCCAGACCCAATGGCAGACCCAAAGCGGGCCTTTTGTCTGACTCTGACAGTACTCCAGGCATCTGGATCTGTCCTTGTCCCTCAGAGAGGCTTTGTGTTGAGGATGTTTGTGTTGACTGCAGTTTTAAAGACTCTTGTTGGATGTTTTCAGTCAAACCTGGGAAACTTCAGTTACACCCAGGCCCACTCAGGTTCCCAGAAGGCTTTCTCACCTGGGGGAGGACGGTAAATCCTGTTACAACGTCTCAGTTATGATATTTTCTGCAGAAGAATAGAACAATCAATCACTTTGATGTGTTGGATTCGTTGCTCAGTGATGTTGTGCTTCTATTGCCTTTGAGTCAGAAACTTTGAACAAGATGGACCTTCCTCCCAAAGAGACGGCAAGTGCATGAGGTCAGGGTGGACTGGTGAAGGAGAAATTTTACTTCCTCTCTGTTCAGATGGAACAGAACAAAGATCTTCTGCACAAGATGAAGAAACGATCTAGGTTGCCAACAATTTCAAATCACAGTTGCAGCAGCATGCAGGGAGTTTTTGGAAGCTTGTAAATACTCCTAGACATGAATCAATAAGACAGTTATATAACAGAACATCACTCTTCATCATGTTCAGAACAGCTTTGTTAGCAAATCCTCTCATGCTTGTGGAGACACACACTGAAATGTGACCTTGTGCTGAAGTCCCAGTTGCATAGCAACACGTCTCCATCTCTACTTGAGCTTTACTTCCTCCGAAGAAAAAGTTACATTTTTGCTGCTCTTGCATTGTCATGCAACTTTTTCCGAAAAAAAACGTTAAATTTCATGACAAATTTTCAGTTAGTTCCTCTGCGTTCCTTTGACTGCAAGTTTCTTTTAAAGCTAAAACATTTGCTTCAAGATAAATCCCTAGAAGAAGAAACAAAACAAAACCTGTTTGCTTAGCAAAACCCTGACAAATGTGGAAAGAGCTAGAAGAATTTTTGTTCTTTAAAATAAATTACCTTGCCAAGAGTCTTTGGTTTGCTTCCTGCTCTGTTGCTGGAACTGTTGCTGTATTTACTGAGCTAAAGATCTCAAGCTGCACATTTCACCCCGTTCAAGCTTACAATTCAATAAACATGTGTCAAATTTCAATAAAAGTTAACTAAACAAGCCAAATGGAACAAATGTCATACTAATGAATGTCTGTGAGAAGGAAGTCACGTCGATGTAAACTCCATAGACACCAGTTGTAATCCCAAAAATTCAGTTGACAATTAGGAAACCATTATAATAATTAGGAGGAGACTATCACAGCAGATCGAGCAGATCTCTGCAGCTCTGGAGACAGCAGGCCCCAGCCATCAGGAGTTAATGGTTTAATTAAATGTGAGCATTTGAGATGCAGTGGAGCTGCATGTCATGCAGCTTTCAGAATGTCACATGGCCCAGCTCACACCCACACTGTCTCATGACAAACACAGCCAAATGTGAGTCCTGGGACAAAAGCCAGCTTGTTCACTTAAGCCTTGTTAGAGTTCATCAGGCTGCTTCATTTGGATGAAATGGAGCCACAGAATTAAGCTCTTTTAATGTAAAAAGGAAATGAAATGGGAATTTAAAGGTGTGCAATCTCTAACCAAAGGTAACAAAATCTGTGTGATTGACGCATGCCTTTGTTGTGTTCTGCTCGGTTTCAGTCTCCATTAACCGTGTTAGTATCAAAGAGAAATCAGTTTGAACGCACTGGTGATGTCTGGCTGGAAAATAAAGATGACAGATATACATTCTGTATTGTTCCATGAAATATTTTATCCTTAGTGATGTCAGGGCTAAAAGCAGTTTACCATCCAGTACCTTAAGGGAAGAGAACAAAGAAATAATGAGTGTTAAGCACATTTCCTGTCTGTCTGTATTCGGCTGTTACTCTGAGTTATTGAGAATGAGATCAGTTCACATTGAATGCAGGAGACATTTGTATCCTCGGGCCCACGCTGCAGCTCCCACAACAAAACAAGGACTGGCTGCATTTCTGCAAGTGTACACAAAACCTGAACTTCAGACATCTGCGCTTCTTTTTTTTCTATGAAGCTTATGACATAAATCATATGAACTCATTTTTCCTTTCTGAATGATAGTTTGTACATTTTAGCACTTCTTTTAATATTAACAGGGAATGACAGTTAAAATGCCCGACTGTCATGTGGGGAATGCATTTTATTTTTTTAGGTTTGTATTTAACATTTTTATCTCATCTTGTTATCATGTGACTAATCTGATTTTTAGATTCAGAGTGGATCTGAAATGTTGTGATCAAGGACACAGTGTTGCTGCTTTTCACTCTTTCATGCGTCACTGAGCGGAGGAAGCAGAACTGTGTGGGTGATGCTGCTGCTCTCAGGTTCTGAAGTTGGACCGACAGCATGGTCTGTTTGGGCTGAACCCCGATAATCCTGCTTCGTGTTTTCCACTCTCTGTGGAGCCAAAGTGACTGAGCAGTCCCAGATTTTAATACGCTTTATTGCTGAGTGCTGCCTTTCTTTGGAAGGGGGGCGGGGCTGAGCTCTTGGCTGGAGGACAAGGAGGCCTCTATTTTTATCTGCACCAACAGAAGAGCGTGGATCGTAAAACTGCAGAGGCTAAGCCATCAGTGCTGGCAGAAAACCTATGCACTATACACAACCATCCATCCATCCATCCATCCATCCATCCATCCATCCATCCATCCATCCATCCATCCATCCATCCATCCATCCATCCATCCATCCATCCATACATACATACATACATACATACATACATACATACATACATACATACATACATACATACATACATACATACATACATACATACTGTGTCATGAGTGTTGCCAAAGTAACATGTCTTTCTGCTGTCTCTGTTGTGTATAATTGATGATACAGCGCCCTCAAGTGACGGGTGAGGCTCAATGTTGTGCAATGCAAGCAGCCATCATTAGTAACTTAATGTATGTAAAAATTTATCTATAAAAAGGCGATTAAATATGAATCAAAGTTAATATCTAAATCATTGCTTTTTTATTGAGTCAAATTTGTCACAACACAATTGAACAGGTTATTTTTTTCTTGGACAATGTCAAAAAAACCTTTGAAAACCTTGTCTCCCCATAATTAGACATAAAAGATGTAATTTGTACATTTCTCCTTTTTCAATGTTGTTTGCCCTTATTTCATGGGTAATTGTCACTCAATAATGTTGGAGTGAGGGAGCTGTTCACATACACAGTGTTGAAAATTGTAACAAATGAGCAAATTCCGATTGACATTTTTCAACACAGCAGATTTAAAAAAAACTATTCAGCACATTTCACTGAATTTTAGATAGAAAAAGTTACAACAGCTCTGCTGACAGTTAGTTTTTTGTTCATACATTTTTGTTTTTTTGATTTTAGACCACAAGTTGTGTGTGGTCAGGCCATGTTTATAACGCTCTTCTGGGACCCCCACTTCTCTTGAGTGTCCTTCTTCTGGGCGGGGTGGGCGGCCCTTGCCTTGGTTTCTCCTGGACCTCCTGTGGGGTCAGTGAGTGGCTGGCTGCCTGGAGCACGGGCCAGAGTTCCCTTGGGTTTGGGGTAGGGAGATGCTCAGAGCTCCTGTGTGGTGGTGGGCTGGGGATGCTCTCTGGGGGCGGGTCCCTGGGCTGGGCCCCCGGATGTGGTGGTGGTGGTGGGGGGGTAGTCTTCTGGCTGGGCTGGAGCTTGCACTCTTTGTGCTTCTGTGCCTCTCTTCTCGCTGGCCCCCTGTGGCGATCCTGCTGGTCCAGGTCGAGGCAGTTGACGGATTTCCTCTATCTGCTACCGTGGGGGTGTTTGTCTTGACTACAACTGCTGGTTCGGCGGGGGTCTTGGTGTGAGGAAGACCGAGCACTTTTCCTCTTCTTTTGACTTTTTTCATCATCCACCCAAAGCATAAACACTCACTCGAGCACAGGTGTTAGCTCACCTTTGCACAAATAGATGCGTGACTGAATGAAATGCTTTACATGTGGTGGTTTGTATGCATAAGTATGTGTGAGCAGTAGTGGTATTGAGTACTTGTTAACTTGCTTGTATTTGAAGATTTTTGGAGCCAACAGGTACGTTTGCAACATTTGAGTGTGTGTGTGGACAGGCCACGCCCCTTTTAGACCAACATTTACACATGACACCAATGATTATAAACTTCCAGCAACTTGTTGCTTCGTGACTCTTTGACAATCGTTCCCCTATTTCCTTAATCCCCCTTTTCTCCCTCTCTTTTGTGCCCTCCCCCCAACATTCCTCTCTCTTCTTCTTTTCCGTCTGGTCCGACATAAAAATAATACAAATGTAATCAATTTAAATAAAGTTTAGTCTAAATTAAAAAAAGAGGTTTATTCAAATATACACCTAATGTGTCAAATCCGTAACCTCCCTTTGTAAAAGTAAATATGTTCAACACATGAGGCCTTTGGATCTCACCGTTTGCTCAACTGTTGGACAGGACAAGTAGAAAAAGGTATATTGACTATATGCATTCATGGAGATTTAAGCGTGTGTTTTAGACACACAGACACACATTGATTCTCACATTAATTACTCTTTTGGTCATCTTCAAAAAGACAAACATGATTCTGTTTTCTGCTCTAAAACACAGAACTTTTCATTATTATAGTGTAAACAATTTCAAATTGTCAAAACTCCTGCACATCATACATAGACTGCATGTAGCCTTTTGTAATGATAATAAAATTTCTGCCATTTTTCTGACCAGGTGTCAAACAGATTCTCTGCTGCTGAATGTATTACGATGTTCCTTCCTTGCTATTCACTGATGGTGATGCTTCAGTCTCATTCCATAATAATGACAGTGAAGCAAATCTAATCTAAAATCTTTAAGTAACTTTAAAATGAATTCAAAACAAATAATTAAAATGTAATCTTTAATATTGAATTCCAAAATGAATTATGGTACCATAACCCATGACAATATTTGTCAAAATGTTGTTTTTAAAAGTTCAAGATTGAATTCAATTTTTTATTTTGAATTCTAAATAGTAAAATGCATGTTTAAATAACTGCTAATTGAACTGAGAGGTAAATATCTTTCAATTGCATTTGAGGTTTTCTGCGCCTTTAAAATAAATTGATAGCAACGCGCATGCGCAGCTTTGAATGTCGTGGCGGGCTCAGAAAACGTCAACGGACGTCCCAGCTGGTTCTGCGTCCGGGTTAGACGGAGCCAGGCTTCCAGCAGCAGCATGGTCGAGGGGCCGGGATGTACGCTGAACGGAGAGAAAATCCGCTCCAAGGTCAAAGCGGGACAGAGAGTGAACGAGGTCCGGGGCAGCGCGGCCAAACCAGGCGTGAGTCACTCCGTCCCTCCGTGCGGGAGAGTCGGTCCCTCCCGGCAGCAGCGGCGGTCCCCTGCGGCGGTAACGGCTCTGTCTGTCGTCTCCTTCCTCAGATGAGCGGTCCCGGGTCGAACCCCTTCCACAGCCTCCGCGGCGCCCACTTCTCCGCCGTGGAGACCGTCGGTAAAGAGCTCTTCATGTACTTCGGTCCGAGAGCTGTGAGGTAACTCTGACACAGTACTAGTAGTAGTACTCTAGTACTCCACTACACTACTACTGACACGGTGGCCTCCTGCTGTATGACTGACCACCGAGGAAAACTGTTTTTAACGAGTTTTGTGGCATAATTATTCTGATGATGCAGGACACATTGAGCTCAAAACCGTATTTCTTCATTCAAATCGTTATGAATCAGGAGCAGATGAAAAAAAAAGCCATTGGGAAAAGCTGTAGAAAGTGACTCTTCACATGTAACTTTGGACATGCGTGCGGCCAGCCTTGAACTTTATCCTTGGCCTACCGACCCAGAGGAAGGTCAAGGTTAGGATTGAACCACAAATGGCTCCTGAGCTCAGCTGTTTCTGCAGCTGGAGATGGGTCAAATGTGGAGAACACGTTTCACACAGTTATGGAGCGTGACAGACCATTAAATACATGCGGCCAACAACAAAACGCAACCTGGATGCACTTAAAATGACAACACGCATCTCAGCCAACATGACTGTCCATCATTTCCTGTGCTGGCTGCACATAAATAGGTGTGAATAACATCTGCCACAGTTGTAGAAGCTAGATCTGATATTGATCGCCATCAGGGACGTGCAGAGGATTTTAGAAGGACAGGGGCTGAAGGACTGAAGGGCAGCAAAAACACTTTTTCCTTCTTTAAACCAGTGACTCCCAACTTCCGGGCTGCATGTAGGTACCAGGCCGGGGAACAGGAAATGACGCGGACACTAACTTCGATAATTTCCGTTTCATTTTCTGATCCTGAAAGAAGTTTTATTTTGGAAAATGTTCGCCACATCCGTCTGTCTTGATGCATCACGTGACTGTAAGCAGCTGCAGCTCAAAGCTAAAAAGCTACTGAAAAAACAACCAATAAAGTTACTGAGGGGCTGAAAATGTTTCTGATCTGAGGAAACTTGTTAAAAAAGGAGATTCAAGGTAAATTAGGCAGGCAGCAAAGATACTTTAGCACAGAAAATGTTCCTGTGATAAAGATAAATACACAATGAATCAGGAATGATGTAAAAACAAAACATGATAAATGTTTTTGCCCTGAAAGATGATCTGAGGTCCTTTGCTGTGTGGTAAAAAGGTCAAGTACAACGTGACGGTCCAGTGAAAGAAAAGTTGTGCATTTCTAAGAAAGAAACCAAAAGGAAATCTAAACTTTGTGTCAGTGTAGACACATATCAGTATGGGCCACATCTGCAGGGGAAACCTGGCTCATCGTATCGGCCCATGCCTAGCTGGTAATGTTAACTATGAGGTGTGAGGGGCTGTAAGCTAGCAGGGAGAGAGCGCAAACAGATTGATGTCGGGAAGCAGAGGTGGGCTTACTTCGCTCCAGCAGTCCCGCCTACAACTCAGAGGTGAATTTCTAATGAACCGCTCACAGAAAACAATCCAGGTTTTTGATTTAGACCAAAAACGCCACCGCCATTTTGGTCTCTCTCCCTGCTTTTACTTTCTTCAACAAAAATGAGAAATGGTGAGATATATTTAACAAAAACAATTTTATTTGAACGTCTCTTTTGGAAATTGGCTCTAACACAAAGTTCAACTATGGGAAATCCAGTCTGTAAGACTGTTTGCAGAACAAAGCAGCAGATGTTTTGGAGTTACTGCTAGCTTGAGCATCTGATAAAGAGAAATCCACTCTGCAGAGCATGTTTGGTAGCAACAGTCTGGAAACAGATTTTGCTGTTTGTGGTTTAAAGTTACATCCCCAGAGACCAAAATCTCATTTTTGACTTTGACCAAGTTGACTGGGAGAAAGAAAATCTACCGACCAAATGATTCCATTATTATACAAAGAAAAGCTAAAGTTGTCATTTAAAAAAATGAGATGTATACGTTAAATGCATTTTCAAGCCATCAATGAAATGTTTGATCCTTAATCACAAATGTGTTTTTACTCTTTTCCTGCTAAAAAAACCACCATGAGAAGAGGTTTCAGTCCGTCACCTGTAGTCTGAGCCAACTGGAAAGATTCAAACGAGGACGGATTTACTGACAGAAAAAAGCTCCTTTTTCCTGATTCTGCCTCCAGTTGATTCATTTTTACCCTGACATTTAGCATTCTAACATTTATGGTCCCGGTGATGGTCAGAGGGACCATAGGCGTGAACTGGCAGCCCCGCCTCTGCCAGTCTGCCCCAGGACAGCTGTGGTACATCAGTAGTTACCATCACCAAGTATGAAGGAATAATCGACATACTGGAAGAACTTTGAGCTTCTGGAAAATCGCAGTTAATTATTATTAATTATTCATTATTATTTGGAGCTGTCATCATTGCGTGTGGGAGGTCTCCTAATGTCAAACCAGACTATTGAACTGTTTTTATTTTAAATCTCCTCATTGATTTGGTATCAGCTGCTATCAGAACTCCTTAGATCTCTAAATAGTGGTTATTTAGTAGTTATTTTTTACAATTCTGCCTAATCTAATAAAGTGTTGCGTTTCTTAAAAGTTGCACTTTCTAGGATTAATCGGCAGGATACTAATTTAAAAATTAATTGATAATTAATAAATTTGGTTTAATTAATCTTTAAAAAAAAAAAAACATTCCTTTTAAAACAACATGAAAAGTCCTAATCTAAACATGAACAAATGCAGTTTATCACATCAGTGTTGCAGCACAAGCTCAGAATGTCCACCAGATGGCGCCACAACCTGGCACCAACTTCATTTTGTGATATTTTATTTCAGACACGTGGTTTAGAAGGAAAGATGGCACAAGACAAATATACAAAATATTCACACACATGCACACACACACATAACTACACATATAGATAAATAAATGTACACATAGAAACAAACACACATGGAAACATCCGGCACACATTTGTCATGTGTAAACACTCATTTGGTTCCATTTAAATACTTTAACCCCACACAACTAAGTGTGTGGGGTTAAAGGACCTAATTCTGCAGCGAGACTGAGAACAGGAAGTTGGTATTGATTTGAATGTTTTGTAATGTATGTAGTTTTTTTAATCAATTGGTATTTTAAATTATTTTGATTAATCACCCTACTACAAAAACCCATCAGGACACATGTCCCATAATGCATTATTTTGTAGTCATCAGGGCAGCTATCAGTCAGCACATTACTAAATTTCCAGCTGTGTTTATGTAGGTTGGGGCCTTGCTCCCACCCCTTTCTATTTTTATATTTTTTATATCTATTTTTATTATCATGTTTTTATTGTTTGTTTTGAAAACATGATAATAACATGTTTTGATCTTACATTTTTGGATTCTAAATTGTGTTATTTAAGAGAAACTGCTTTTCTTTGTGTTTTGATTTTTCACATGAAAACATTTTTTTATATTTTATATATTTTATATATATCTTGATATTTTTGTGATGATTGACAGGTGATGTTGGAGCAAAAAGATACATCACACACCAGGTGATCTGGTCAGCGTTTCCTCCACCTGGGTGATCTCAAACACGCTTATTGTGCATCTTGGCTGCACTTATTTGGTGTCACCAACGTAAATTTCAATCAGTTTTGGAGCTTTTCCTCTTACTAAGCACTTATTTTTTTCATTCTGAATGTATGGTATTTTTTTTTTTACTATTTGTACTGTCATGACAGCGATGGTGCTGTCAGTTTACCTTGTTGCATCACTGTATTATTAGTAATACAGTGGAAATTAGTAGATCTGGTTAGAATGTTGATTTACGGTATGCGCCCCTAAATTTTCTGGTTGTGCCCCTAAAATTTTCATTTAGGGGCCACAGTGCTCCTAGTGAAAAAAGTTAGTCTGGAGCCCTGGTATAATTACCTTACTATTTTTCCCTGGAATTATATTTTTCTGTCTCAAATAATAACGTTTGTATAACTTTTATGTTTGTCTTTATGCCATTTATGTAGCATAAAAACTAGGACTGGTATCACCAATAATTTTCAGAATTGTTTGAATTGAGTCACGATTCTTTTGATCCATTTGATTCACTTTAATTATGAATTTACACGGTTTATACATTGAGACATATTTGTATAAAAGTACAATAATAATGTACATATGTTTTGAATATATTGATAATAATCATGTACAGGTCACACACTGTCTAATCTATTAGTGAAATAATAAACCGGTGAGGTCGTTAACATTCAGTGTTACATAATTTCTCAAACATAGAAGCTCCAACAACAATGTACAGATTATGAACACTGAAAAGGCTCTAAACTGGATGATATTAAAAGCATAAATGTTCTTTCTCTTCTGGAGGGAGTTCCAGTTTGGCTGCTAGGTGAAGCTCACGTTTTAGCATTCCAATTTATTCCAGAAGATTTTAGCAGAAAATTGTGCTTAAGACCAGAACTGGTTACTTACAACAATGGTTTCCTTTAAAGAGGATGGAGAATTCCTGCCTGTTAGTAAATAAAGCTGTTCATTTAGTCAGCAATGCATGTTTAGGTCAACTGAGCGTTAGCATTAGCCGTCCTATGGGAAATTCCATTATACGTTAGCATCAAGGTAGCAGACTTAGGCTTTACTGCTGTTCTTGTTAAAATGACACTGTAGATGTATCAGAGTATATTAGTAATGTTACATGAATCTTCAGATTGTAATTAGTAAACTGTTTTACAGTTGTACACCACGATTGTTTCAAAGCTTGATCTCGCCAAATCTCACAAAATCTCACGAGAGTAGCGTTAGGTCGCCGGTAAAGGAAAGGCATCAAAGATTGATCTCTACTTTTATGGATCGATTGATTTATTCAGCTTGGATCAATTCAGATCAATTAATCAATTTTATCAAACCAGCCCAAATAAAAATCTGGAAATCCATAAAAAAACAGTCTTGGTTAATGGTAATGGGGTATACTTATAGCGCTTTTCTACCTTTCTCAAAGGCCCAAAGCGCTTTACAGTCACAGTCACACACACAGTCACACACTGATCTTGCTGCCACAAACTCAAATCGCAACTGTATAAACTATACGCGGGCGGCCGTGGTGCAGCGGTAGGGCGGTCGACTCATGATCGTAAGATTGCAGGTTCGATTCCCGCCTTGCACGCCCATGTGCCGAAGTGTCCTTGGGCAAGACACTGAACCCCACCTTGCCTCTGGTGGGAGGTTGGCGCCAGTGTTTGGCAGCGGAGCGACCACCAGTGTGTGAATGTGTGTGTGAATGTGTGTGAATGTGTGTGTGCATGGGTGAATGGGACTGTGACTGTAAAGCGCTTTGGGCCTTCGTAAGAAGGTAGAAAGAAACATGTAGAATCCTGATCATCTCAATACAAAAAAAAAAAAAAGAAATGTTCAGATGCTGAAGCTGGGAAGCTTCCTTCATGTCACCATTGTTTTTTAAAACTCTGACAAGTGTTCATGTTTACCAACTCTCCAAATCTAAATCAGAGTTGCTTAGAAATGCGCATCACTGAATGTGAGTGTGTTCAGACCTGTCAGCTGATGTGTGAAATTTAAACCTGATTAAAGAGGAAACATCAAGTCTCTACTGTAGAGTCAAGACAGATCTTTTAGTGGTGATAAAAGTTTCCCTCCTTGCTCGTTGCTGCTGCTTCACAGAGTCTCTGAGCTGTTCGCTGGCGTCTGCACCGTCAACGCTGTTGATCCCAAGGTCATGGTGGCTGTTTGATCAAAGCTGGACCAAACCTGCATTATGTTCTGCAGAAATGTTCATAGCCTTCATATGCAGATACTATTGGGATCAGGGCTGCACGGTACAAGGAAACTAGCAATTTGCCATATTAGTGATCAATATTGCGATGACGATATAACTTGTGATGCATGAACAAATAGCAAAAGAACCAAATACATCATTTCCATTTCCATTTCAATGCAACAGTTTCATTTAAAAAAGAGTCAACATAACTTAAATTATTATGACCATAGGAAGCGAGCATCTAAAATAATGATTCGTCAAACACATAAAGGGTTTTATTTGATTTGCTAAATACTTCAAGCTGCCATAAAATTGTTAGGCTGCCATTTATTGCAATTTTTGCAGACTTTTGCGATATGCGTATTGCACAGCTTAATATCGCGATAACGACACATTACTGATTTGTTGTGCAGGCACTATTGGGATGCTAAAATGACAGATGCATCTTTTCAGTCATTATTTTCAGCAGAAGCGTCTCTGGGGGCCTCTCCTGCAGGGCCCCAGAGGTGTATGGAGTCCTATACTGTTCATGATTAAATAAATAAATATTTAATTAAATACATAAATATGGCCTCATGCAAATACACAATAAACCAATAAATCTCTCATAAATATATAAAAAGATCATGAAATTGTGAAAAACCTGCACACTGATTTTAAATTAGCCATTATATTATTCAATATATTTCATTTTTCTTTAAAAACCTGTTCATTATTTTAAAACAGCATTTTAAAATATTCATTGTTAATCATGTGGAATATTATTATAATTCTGTCTTTTTTCAGAAGCTCGTATTTCAAAATCAATATTTTCCAAAGTAGCTTTTGCGCTGTTTTTCACAATGGCGTATTTATTTCATGAAGAGCTTTTTCAGCAGAATGGGTCTATCTGTCAATCAGTGAAAGTGGGCGGGATCTAAACGCTCATTGGCTGATCCATGGAAATCGACTCTTATTCCTCGATACCCGCTCAGCGGTGTGCCAGTCAGATAGATAGATGACATATTTCAGCAACATCTGCACGGCTTTGCTGACATTAGAGGATCAAATAGAGACAATCTGTCTGCTGCAGAAGATGCAAACATGAACAACTCTGTTTTTGTAGTTTGAGGGTTTGTGTGGACCAAACTACAGAGGAGCTCCGGTCGTCCACATCTTGAAGTCCCCCGTTGAAACACTCCTCATTCTTACGCCATTCACTCAGAGCTCACATCGTGCCTGATGTCGGCTGGGAGGAGGTGGGCTGGCGGACCAACAGTCAGACCAGGCAGCTGGGCAAAGCGGAACAAGCCTGCTCAAGCCTCCTGAACCTTATGATATTTTTCTATTTTCATTGAGACAATGATTATAATCAGGTCCTCTGATTTTATTTTTCCCTCCCGGGAAAATGTTGAACCTTTCCTGCGATGACGTTTCTGACCGTGGTCGGAAAGCGCAGCGGAGATCCGGGATTGATTGAGCAATTTTGCAGCCAGGGCTTACTCCAAGAATCAGGCTCTGTACTTTGGAGGAAACCTTTTTTTACTATTACTTTTCCGGGGGACAGGGCAACAGACCCTTAACTGGCGCTCACACATACACTCTTGCGCTGCCTGGGCGCTCTGATTTACACGTAATTTAAGACGTTTGACTGCAGGACCTGAAGCACAGACTCTCTGGGATGATCTCATTAACTCAAACATGGAAACATTTTTATCATGTGAAACTATTCAAAATAAATAAACCTGATCTTTTAACACTCTATGTACATTGTGCATCCATGCATTTTTACTGAGATAAGCGCAGGCAACCGCTCCATGTGGCTATAAGGCTAAAAACATTAGCTGATAGCCCACACCCAGCTTAACTTAGACCACTACTAGATGTTAATGAGAATATGAAAATTGCCGAACCGGAACCGACCACAAAACCATCTGAATTATGCACACTCGGCCAAAGCCACTTTTATCCGCAAATCTAGAACCAAAACTGCCCAATTTCGTGTAACACTGTGGATGTGTTGAGGTGCACACTCCCCCTAGTGTTGAGGGGTGGGCATTGCGCCGTCACGTTCAATGAAGCATCTTCGATTGATGTAGTCAGGGTGCTGCTGCTTATGGCTATGTTCACACTGCAGGGCTTAATGCTCAATTCCGATTTTTTGAAAAAATCCGAATTGTTTGCTAGACCGTTCACATTTCCAAGTAAATCCGAACTTTTGTGATCTACAGTGTGACCGTGACACGACCCAGAGTTGACCTGCATGCGCAGAAGAGTACTCAACGTCGAATGACGTCACTCGTTTGCGGAAGTAGCTTACGCTAACAATGGATGTCAACAACAGTGTTGTCAACAGCGGAGCTCGTTTTTCATTAATAAATTTATTTTCACAAAGGAGCCAGCACAATAACAATCTTCCCATTTTTAAGAAGGCATTGGAGCCAGGATCGTCGGTAACCACTGTTTTGGAACGTATTGGGCCCACGCGCGTGCGTTTGTGTAAGGGACAGGAAAAGAGCGCATGCAGCGGGAGAGAATGGGGGGGCGGCAGTGTGTGCGCGTATTCATGTTGTGTGTTACGGAGGAAGGACAACGGTAATAAAAGAAGGTTTCCCCCAGAATAAATGCTATGGACTCTAAGGGTCAGAACAGGGAGGAGGAGGAGGAGGATCCGCCTTGGGTCCCCTGCGCTTCTGACCACGGTGGGGAAGGGGAGAAAGAAAAAAAAAAGTGCAGAAATGTTCAACACCACGCTCGGCCATTTAACTGTTAATTTTTTTCAAAAACCGCCCGGTTGCGATAAGAGCCCTGGAGTTTGGCCTGAATAGTGCTGTCACCCCAAATATTAATCCAATCCGTGACTTCGCTTCCCTTCCACTGACGGGTCTCTGGCTGCAGCATCGTCCGCCGTGGTCTCGTTCCCGCCTATTTCAACACAGAATGATGTTTGTTGCGTATCAATGACGTACGATTCGGATTTAGGTGGCCTGGCCGGTCAGACGGCGGTCGCAATTGAAAAGATCGGCTACGTTTCGAATTCAGGACAGCAAAACCAAGTGGCCTGGGTTACAATTGAAAAGATCGGATCTGTGTCATTCAGACTGTCATGAAGAGATCGGAATTGGGTCGCATAGGGGCAAAAAATTCGGAATTGGGTCGTTTTAGCCTGCAGTGTGAATGTAGCCTATGTCTGAGTAAAGGAATAGCCAATCACAAAAGTGTCTCCGCCTTGTCTGGTTTGATTGACAGACAGACACAGTCTCCTGATAAAGCTCTTTATGAAATAAATAAGCCATTGTGAAAAACAGCAACATGAAATAAAAACAAAGCTACTTTGGAAAATATTGATTTTGAAATACGAGCTTCTGAAAAAAGAAGTAGAATTATAATAATATTCCACATGATTAAAAATGAATATTTTAAAATGCTGTTTTAAAATAATGAACAGGTTTTTAAAGCAAAATGAAATATATTGAATAATATAATGGCTAATTTAAAATCAGTGTGCAGGTTTTTCACAATTTCATGATCTTTTTATATATTTATAAGAGATTTATTGGTTGACTGTGTATTTGCATGAGTTCATATTTATTTATTTAAATATTTATTTATTTAATTATGAACAGTATAGGACTCCATAGAGGGGCACACACCTTACTTTCAAAGGCTTCAGCTGGTCCAGTTGAAACTTTTTTAACGTACCAATCCGCACAGACATTTCTCACACTTTCTGCCTTTCTCCCAGATATTCCTAATGCGTCGTGGTCTTTCACAGTCAGATAATACAGCAGTGTGCTGTGAATGCTGCAGAAGCTCGGGCTGTCTGGAAGCGCTCTCACAATGTGAGGAATGTTGATTAAAAATGCCTGCTGTGGCAGTAAAACTGAAAGATGCTTTCTGAAAAGGTCAGGAGATGTTACATTTAGTTCTTCTGTCTTCCTGCAGACTGGAGAAACCTGACTGAATGAAGCTTTCTTTTTTTTCCAGTACATCCTTGACAACTCTGAAAGGACAGATGTATTGAAGAATAAATCTGTCTAATTATGTTTCTCAATGTCAGTCTTGGTGAAACATCATCACCAAACGTCTGTCGAAGCAGAGCAACGTTCATGTTTAAGCGTTCAAAAACAAGCAGCTTACTTACAAAAAGGAATCCAGAAAATGACCTGATTTGGGAAAATACACCTGAAATTTATAGAATTTCAACTGAAACACATAAAAATATAATCTGCCAGTGAAGCAGTTTTGTTCCTTTTAGAAAATGGGATATAATCTTATTTTTCTTGTTAAAATGCAGTAGTTCCTGTTTGAAACCTTTGAACCTGAGAAGAAGACTGCTCCTGCTGAGGTTTACAGTCATCTGTTGGCGTCCTTTTCAGACTCCTCCACATGTTTTTCAGAATAAAAGCCCATGTTTTCAGCTGCATCAGCTGCTCTGACATGAAGACCTTCTGCTCCTTCAGGACTGGCTCTGAGTTTAGTTATTGAACATTGGGAGCATGTGGAGCTTTGTTCCTCTGACCTTAGGCTCAGGCGCGTGGAGGGCATGTTTAGCAAGGGAGGGGTCTAAAGTCCCTCTGCTGTTCTTTGTCAAGTTGAACAAACTGCAGCAGACTGTTGGAATGAATCTGTCTGTTTTCTCTGTCAGAGTCCACTTCGGCATGAACGGCTCGCTCCGTGTAAACCCTGCAGAGACCAAGGCTAAAGCGGGCTCTGCTCCGGTCCTGGAGATCCACCTCAGCAGCGACGTTGTGTGCTTCTATGACAGCGCTGTAGAAATGAGGTACCAGCCAAGATGGATGGAGGTGACGGAGCTTTACCTTGGAGTAAATGGGTTCCCTACATCAGCCTGAAGCCGCATGAAAAATAATGCTGGTTTCTTTTAAACCCTTGTCCTGATCATGACTTCTAAGGTCAGAACAGGCATTTTTTATTTCTGCACTTTGTAAGTTGTAGCTGTATCCCATCAGAAGGCAGAACCAAAAACCTGTGTAACCTTTAGTCGGCTCCAGCTGACCTCCTGCAAAATTGGTGAGCATTTATTTTCTGAAATGTCTGCGGCGCTAAAGAGACGGCGCGTGTGCTTGCAGGCTGACGGAGGACTGTGAGCAGAAGGTCAGGGCTACGGAGAGTCTGGACGTCTGCTCCACCAAGTTCAGCTTCCCCCGCTCCGAGGAGGCGGTGCGGAGCCAGGCGGGCAGGATGCTCTGCGACGTTCTCCTCGACCAAGCCGTCATGCCGGGAGTCGGCAACATCATTAAAAACGAAGCCCTGTTTGACGCGGGCCTCCACCCAGCCGTGAAGGTACGGAGACATGATGGATCGCGTTGAGCAGAGAAATCAGAAACGAGGGAGAGGATGTGAGACGCAGAAAAGCCAGAAGCCCCTGTAATGAGGGAAGAGGCGAACATGCAGCAGACGCAGTCTGAAAGTGGAAAAATGGAAATGTTGTGAATGCATGTGGCCTGTGCAGCCTGTGAGGAGCGCCTCTGCCTGATTCCTCTAATAGATTTGTTAGTGTGCGTTGATAAACGCATGCAGCTTTGTTCTCATTCCACAGCAGTCCCTCTGTGGCTGATGGGACACTCTGTCCCGGCTTTGGTCTGCTCCCTCTGAGGAGTTCAGCCTTCATCTGTCTTTCTTTGTCCCTCTGCTTCTGGGACTGTTTAAGGTTTCCAGCTCTCCCCCCACTAAAGACCCTTTGTGTTGTGAAAGAAACACAATCTGCATTTTCATTTCCTGCTTTTATGTCTTGAGTGTTTGTGGATTTCTGAGTTTTAGCCTGAGCTGCTGCTTCCTGTCTGTCTGAACTGGAACTGAAGGCCGCTCATTTGTAGGTGGAGCAGCTGACAGAGCAGCACATCCACCTCCTGGTCAAGATGACGCGGGATTTCACTCTTTTGTTCTATAAGGTCAGTTTTTCTACCCCTGCTCACTATTTCATGTTCATAAATACCCCAAAGAGAACATTTGGGGTTAATGATCTTTTTTTTCCTGATCTCCCTCAGTGCCGTAAATCCGGCTCTCCTCTCTTCAAACATTACCGCGTCTACAAGCGTCCCCAGTGTGGTCAGTGCGCCGGCGTCATCACAGTCTGTCGTCTTGGAGACAACGGCAGGATGACTTACTTCTGTGAGCGCTGTCAGAAGGCAGATCCCAGCGGGGGGGACATCAGGTGCGAGGCCTGACTTTCTTTTGGGGGGGGGGGGGGTGTTCTTGCATAAGCCTGAAGGAGGCAGGACTGAAGCGCTTCACAATGTTCAAATCCATAAAAGTTAGGAGCTGAGTAAACAAAGTGCAGTAAAATGTTTTTCTGTCATGAAACCCACACTGCAGCTGATTCCCACAGAGAGCTGTGGTAAAAGCAGTCTTTGCAGAAAGTTCTATAAATATTTGGAGGATGTGCTGGCATTGGCAGAGGCCAGCTTTGCAGGCAGATGGGCCTGGCTGGGAGTGGGAGGCGTTGGGGGTGAGAATGAATGTGCATCTAAGGCGGTGTTTGCCAGGCAGGGCACAGGCTCAGCACCTCCTGCGCCGTGTTTGAGCACAGCTTTGTGAGGGCTTCCAGTCTGCAGCCTGACGGCGCCGAGCGCAGCTGACAGGGCGAGCTGTGAAAGTTTCCTCAGAGCTGCCGCCTCCAAAATTATTGGCTCTTCAGATTTTCTTCTTTGTTAAACACAGTCGAGCTTCAACTTTGAGCTCCTCCGAAGGGAAAGGAGACATCATGTATTCTTCATCCCCTGCTTGTCTTCAGAACAGTTACTGAATTAGCTTAAAAATCTGTGACTTTCTGATTCTACCACATTTAGCAGCACGTTAACTGATTTAGAGCCAATATTCTGCTGCCTATTGTTGCTACTGGGTAATATGGATAAATAACTTAAATAGGAAGTAAATCAAATTGTTTAAAGTCAAGTTTTAAGTTTTTTATATCTATTTATCCATGACCATCAATTTATACAAATGTTTTCTGTATTCAATAATCAGAATTCATTAGTAACCAGGAGCTGCATTTCCAGAAGAAAATGAATGCAATACCGCTGAATGAAAATGAAACTTAAAGGGTAATATTTGGCAAATAGATAAATGATCAAAAGTTGGCCATAAATAAAGTGAAAACAGCAGAATCTTTAGGAAAAATTCCAGAAACGGGTATCGAACCAGCGAGCGTCTGCACCAAGAATTCCCCATGTTTTTCAATGCAGGGAAAAATCCTGGAATATCTTGAGAAGTTCAAGGATTTGAAGGAGCAAAAGACAAAGCTGAAAGAGCAGAACATTTGAATAGTTGAATGAATGAAGTAGCTGAAAAATTGTAGAAGTTAAATGTTAAAAAATGGAGGAAGATACTAGAAAGAAAGAGAAACAGGAAAACAGCAGGTTGAATATTTTATTGCACTCAACCCATATGTTTTTTCTACTTTTGGTGAAAATGTAATAAAAAACTCATGGAAAGCAAGGAGATGAAAACAGCCCAGGACCAGAGGTAAATTCCATCTGCTTGTCGGTGCAGGACGCTTCCCCGCAGGAACAGTCTGATGGGCTGGGCCTGTGTGAAGAGGAGCAGCGACGATGTGGCCCGGCCGGAGGAGGAGGACTGGGCCTGTCAGCTGTGCACGCTCATCAACCCGCCGGCAGTGAGCGCCTGTGACGCCTGCCTCACCCCCAGGCCACAGGGTGAGTCTGCTATAGGGGCTTTAAGAGGCGGCGTTCCCGCGGCAGCAGGGCTTGAAGGGTTAATCGCATTGCAGACACACTTTCAGATCAAAGCTGATGTGTCAGCATCCCTCCCAGGCATCTCCACCACTAAAGAATAGTTTATTTTCCTAGTTTTCTTCCGTTCTCACAGCCAGCACAACATTCCTTCTCCGGCGTCTTTAAACCCTCAGCTCTTCAAACGGAAGCCGCCAAGAAGCAGGTTTCCGAAAAGCTCCGCACTCTTTTCTATAGATGTGATTTATAGTTCCGGAAATCTCTTTGCTTCCTTTAGGATTCTTTCAAATGTTGGAAATGCAGACCAGATTTATTGCTGCACTCTCCTGCCTCTCACTAATACCCTCATTTGCATGTTTGCACGCTGCTGTGTGAGGCAGCGGGGGGCTAAGGGCCTTTCTCAGGGGCAAGATTATCACGCCTTCTCAAGAACGCCACTTCCACTTTTGCTGCTCCCTTTCAAGGGCGTCTTCTTTCTGACTTGTCTCTTCTCTGGAAGGGTTTTAATGGCCACTCATGAAACCCTGGAAGAGGAAAAGTTTGGTTTCCAATCTCTCCGTGGGACTTTTAGGGAAGAGCTATGAGAGAATGGACCAAACAAAACGGGATTCTTTTGATTCCAAACATAACGTCATCTGCTTCGTTCAGACAGGGGTTTTGAAAGGGTTTTGATCACAGTTTCAGACTCTGATCAGCTGCCCTGCTGCAACCGTCACTGAACAACAGACAACATGACAAACGCCGCAATACACAACAGTTGGAAGTATTTTTATCAAATATTTTCTGCCTTATTCTTGTGTTTCGGTTAACTTTTTTTCTCTCCAAGAATCCATAATTTTACTAAAGTTCTATCTTTAGTTTGAACATCATCTTTTGCAAACAATTTTCTCTTAAAAATTGTTTTTTGAAGTGAAAGCTTGAAAAATAAAAAAGGTTGTTGAAACGATTGTTTCATTGTGTGTAGTAAAAATATAAACTCTAAAACATTTATTTATAGTTTCATCAAATTCAAATAAATACAAATTCCTGTTTAGTTTAAATGTGAAGTAACTCACTAAAAATCAGTCAATAGTTTTAGTTCTTTTGTACCTAAACGTTCCCTCCAATCAGCTTTGCTTTATTTATTTATTTATTTATTTATAAATGTTCCCAGACTTCTTTTAATTAGGAGTTTACTGTTTTTAGCCTAAATCCAAAAACCTGTCATTTTCTAGGACATAGTTTCTGCAGAGCGGCAGGGGTTTATACGGAATTGACCTCAGCATTCTGGCTGGGACTTTTGGTGTGGAGTGAGCTTCCCTCCATTCCCATCATCCCTTTGTTTCCACTCTCTCCCACTAGCTTACAGCCCCTCACAACATCAGTGGTTAACACAAATGGCAGCTCTGATGCTGTCCAGCCGTAGTTTGGATCCAGATTCCACTCAGACGAGGAAAACCAACACGTCTGCTGGTCTGCAGGTGGATGCATCAGAATGGAGCAGAGCAGGGAGCTGGGGACCCATCCAGCATATTTACTACACCACAAACTTGGTTTTCTAACAGCATTATTCTATCTGCTCTTGTTTGCCAACAATCTAAAGAAATACTCAGAAATACAATTTTAAGCTTGATTTTCGTCAATCAAGAGAAAAATTCCACAACTACATGTTTAAAAACAGCAAGAAAACCATTTTCTTTGGTGTGGGTCAGCATCACCAGCAGTAACTAAGTAACCAGGAGACAGTTACTTTTAACCTTTAAGTATTTTAGGGCTCTCCAACCACCATTGAATATTAATGACAAATGATTAGATGAAATTTCATGTCAGTTTTCTGTCTAACCTCTGCTTCCACTGTGATCTGATGATGATATTCCAGCCAGCTGAAAGCGCTGCTCTTCCTCCTCCACCTCCTCCTCCTCCTCCTCCTTCCATGCAGACACAGATCCATGCTGAGAGGAGTAACTGTGACCTTTTTATCCACCAAACAAAAATCCCATTCTCTTGGCTCTTCTGCTGCGCTGCACTCTTTACAAATGAAATCAAGCTGTTCTAATTATTCTTCATTGGATAAAGAGCGCCGCTCTCGTGCAGCTTCTGCTGCCCCAAAAGGCCCACTGGGGTTTTTTCTAACAGAACTGCCTCAAACATTTACAGAGTTCAGGAATTTCTCATTTTAGTCCAAACAACATGTAAATGTTCTGCTGTTTCCTTTCACTGTTTCATTCCCGTCAGCTGCTGATGCTCCGTATCCACCAGAGGCTAATGCTAGCATGGCTGTCTGTGTGTTTGCCTTTGCCACAGTTTCATGTCAGAAACATTTTCTGAACACGGTCGTTGGACTCAAACAGGCAGGAGCCCACATATGTACCCAGCTCATTCAGATTTCTCAATTATTGGATTTAGATTTAAAACTTTACAGACGTGTAGAAAAACAGAAAAATGTTCTTTCCTTGGACTCAGAACTTGGAGTGTTACGATCAATTCATATTCCAGCAGTCCAATCAGATTGATCTGTCTGATTCAAGTTGTTAATCAAATCAAATTGACCTATATAAAATATATAAAATCATTTCAAAATAAAATAAATTGATAAACAGTATAGGAAAATACCATTTGGACAGAGACATGGTAGATTTATTTTTCTCTAATGTAAAAATGACCAAGTACATCAGTGGACAACACACATGTGATGTCATCAAAAACTGATCATCCATCATTCCAGTCCAATGTGTGGACAGACTTTGAATAAAGTCATGTGACCATCCAGTGTCTAGAATGTTCTAAGTATGTTCTCTTTGGATTCTTTGGATGTGGAAAAACAACAGTGGTGAACTTTAGGAAACTAACATGTGAATGGATTTGACATTCATTCTAGTTTACTGGTTTGTTTGGACACAGATTTCATTTCCACTTGATGATCTGGAAGAAATCCAAGAATCTGGAAAACTGTTCAGTAGCAGGAATTTCTGTCTGAGTCTCACTGCTGGAAGTTTGGATGAGAATGATCTGGATCCATTCTATAAATATCCAATTAAATCTTTGTAAAAATGAATCATTACACCCCGACATAGAACACATTTCACAGTTTACCTGAGTTCATGACAAAGTCAAGTTATTGCTAAACCAACAGAAACACAAATGAACATGGAATGTTAGGACTAGCTGTTAAAAACAAACACAACGTGACTTCAGTCACCGGAGGACATGACGGGTTTGGTCTTAGCCATCATGCTGTGGGGGGTGGTGGGGCCTTCGGTGTCACCGCTTAATAAAAATGATCAGATCTGTCAGTCATGCTGACTTTGAGATGAAGAATACAGAAATGCTGGAAATAACCAAAGAGAACCTGCCTGTGGGTGTGAGTGCTAAATTTTCAGTTGTTTAATACCAATGGACAAATATTCACCAGTCATTATTTATGTTATTTTCTTAAGCACTATAATTCTATAATTAATTGATAATTCTTAAAGTCTGTCCAAGCTTGTGGCAACCCAGCATATTTTCTACATCGTACATTTCAAATGCATTTATTGTCTGCTCCTGAATCGATTCACATCAATTTGACTAAAGAAATAATCTTTATAGAAGTCTGCCATCGTCAGAAAAATGCCAGAATAACATGCTAAAAACCAAAAACCTCATCATTTGTATTGTAGTGGCTCTTTAGACTGAACTGTCACGATGCTTCATATTCTGGACTGTTCTGCAGTAAATGCTGTGTTTCTGGATGTAAATGTTGGTGAAGGTAACAGAAAGGGACCACAGGAGTCATCAGATATCAGTAACAGGTCATCTAAGATGCATTCCAGACTTGCAAATGTTCAGAGGTGTGTGTGGGAGCTGATTGGTTTCTCACTCTCACTTCCCTGCAGCCCACAAAGAGGACATCAGCACTGAAGCGTCGCCCTTCCCTGCAGATCTAATCAGATACCCCTGCACCGCCTTCACCAAACCACCGGGGGAGCTCAAAGTCAACTGGAGGTCTGCGTTCGGAACGACCACCCTCCTTTTCTCTGACATGAGCCAGAAACCCGAGCCCGTAAACCCTGTGCCCCCTTCAGCCGGCAGTCCTTTGAATTCCTTGGCGGCGGAGCGAGGTTTATCTGAAAACAGTGTCTGCCAGAGGACAACAAGCCCCAATTATGCCTCTGGTGGCTGGCAGAGGCAAAGTGGCGAGCTCTCCGGCGGGGAATCGCACGCCTCCAACAGTCACACATCCAAGAAAATGAGAATTGATCACAGTCCCTTTGGTGGTAACAATGCTGCGGTCGGAGCCCCCCACTCAGGGTGAGCACATCTCTCTTTGCTATTCATGAAGTTTATAACAAGACAAGTTTTTACAACTTCAGGGACGGGAGTGAAAAATCTTCTTTATGACGACGCGGTTTAGAAATGTATAAATGTTCCTGGTAGAACATTAACTGTAGAAACGCACAGAGGCTGCTGACATCATTCCAGCCTTTATTCTCCAAATATTTCAAACTAATGAGACTCTCCTCTGTCTGTATCAGCAAAACGGAGGGGAGGAGTCCCGCAGCCGCCACCTCCTCCTGTCCCGGAGCTCCCTGTTGTGCGTCCCACTGTCGTCCGGCTGTCCTCAGAGTGGTCCACAAAGAGGGGGCGAACAAAGGACGGCGGTTCTACGCCTGCTCGCTACCCAGAGAGAGCAAGTGTGACTTTTTCCAGGTGATGGTCTGGAGTGGTTTGTTCAGGCTCAGGAGGCTTCAGCTCATTGAAAGCGTTTTGTCTTTCAGTGGGCAGACCTGCACTTCCCTTCCTGTCACCACGGGAAACGCTGTCTAATGAGGACGGTTCTGAAGCTGGGACCCAACAACGGCCGCACCTTCTACACCTGCAGCTTTCAAAAGGGGAAGCAGTGCGACTTTTTCCAGTGGGCTGAGACGGGACTGGCGCCCGCCGGCTGCTGATGTGCTGCCGCCAAACCAACGCCCCTTTAACCTGAACACAATATTGATTAAAAGTGGAAGATAATCCTGTGGTTCCTGCTCTGATGTTAAACCATGAAGACTTTGAAATAAAATGTTTGTGAGCTCTTTGTCTTCTGTTTACCAGAAGCCTGCATTGAATCAGACGTAGATCCACATCCAGTAAACTTGCAGAGATGCACCTGTTGAGCTCATGAAACGACTGTATAAAAACTTCAGATCAAATAAAGATGAACTTTGATATTTTTGTGGTGTTTTTATTCTGTCATCCTGACAAAAAAGGCAAAGAACAGGCAATTCCAGAAGAAACTTTAATTCTCTTTTAAAAAGTTCACAGCTTAACTGCAGATGCATGATGGGATATGCAGTTCCTCAGAAGCTCTGCTTGCAATGGGGCTCGTTCAAAAGCAGTCGACAGATTTCAGGACTGGGGCGTTGGACTCCAGGTTGGATACCATGAAGTGGAACTGGTTCAGTGTCGGGGCTTTGTTGCACGCTGCACCTGAGGAGACGACAGTCATGCTTTCAGGAAATGACGCCTCACGTGTCATCAGCAGCTTGAGGCTCCTCGCCGCTCTGCACATGCCATCAAACTCTTTCAATTTGGTTACACGGGTAGAACCTGTAGGATATTATGGTCAGACGTGTCTGGGGCAGCAGAGACGGAGTGTACGCCGCTTTAGCTGCCTTCCCATTTGAAACTGTTGCCATGTGAACAACAATTCAAAGGGTCAGATTTTGTTAAGGCTCTTCAGGAAAGAGTGGACGAGAAAAGCTCCAAATGAGAGGGTTGAAGCTCTGACAGCCGGGCGCCAGTTCAGCCTAAACCAGACCTTCAGACGCAGCAGAGCAACGCTTCCATCTGAAACCAGCATTTAGCTCAGCACTTACTCTTGTCTGGGAGCATTTTGTCTTTACCTTTTGGAGGTTTCCTTCATCCACTGTACAGTGATCTAAAGAGTTGAGTTGACCTGTTAGCCTGCTCCGTTATATTTGTCTGAATATTTGTTCATGTGTTGGGCTAATATCCTAGATTCCTCCTATGTTTTATAAAGTAAAGTAAGGTAGTGAAGGATCCATATATTCAGTCTATTTATTCTGTTATTCTTTGACTTTAAAGATGAAATTTCTGCTCTTGTTCTTGTTAAATAAATGTCTCCCTAAGGTGCGACTTATAAATGACTTTTTCCTCTTTTTTAAGAATTTTTTGGCATCTGAAAAATATAATGGTTGCTTTTAGAATCATTCATTTCTTACCAGTCTCCAGACTTGAATGGGTTTATGGCACTGCACAGTTTTTACATTATTAAACATAACATTTAAACCTAAAAATGAACCCTAACCATGTTGGTTTAATTTCTGGTTTAAATAATTCCCTGTTCAAAAACATTTAGGATGGAATCATTTTCAGAGAACATGTATGATGTTTATCACACGCCTGCTCTGCCCGACCCAACCCAGGTTTTGACACAGAAGGGCTTTAATTCCAGACTGGGGTCAGGTGCAGGTGAGTGGGGGGTCTGCGTTTGTCCGCCCCCCCCCCTGAAGATGGGTGTTGTTTCCTTGAGTGTGTGTGTGTTTGACCTTGAATTCTCACCATAATGGCCTGTAGTGTTGGCACAGATTATGGCTCCAAAAAAGTCGGGATAATGCCTCTTGATTCTGGAAATGGCTGTCTTGCAGGCCTCTGAGGGATCTGTCCCAGCTCTCATCAGCTCCACGGCCAAGTAACTGTTGGCAGGAAGACACAAAGAAGATGTGAGGCAGGCTAACGATCGCTGAGGAGGCCACCAGCCGTGATCAGGAACACCACGGGAAAGCAGAAGACGTGTCACCACATAAACATTATCCTCCCATTCACTCCACTAATCCTGTTAAATAAGAATATCTTTAAAACTCTGAAAACTGAACTGTTTCTGGATGCTTTCTCCACGCACACATCAATGGTTTTGGAGAATGACAGACAGCTTCTGATCACAATGTAGAGATCCAGACAGATCAGAGCCAAACCAGCATCAGAACATACGGGAATGCTTGTTGTTGATTACCCCTATATTTTCAAATGTATGTTTGTCGATTTCAACCAATCTTTAGATCTTTACTGAAGACAAATCCTAAAGTCCCTGCTGTTCTACAGGCAGTAATCCATTTACACTCACATTGCTGCTACTTGACCATCATTTCTAACATGAAAGCATGTCAGAGAAGACCCGTCAGAGCTTCTCTGTTTGATTCAGTTCTATATACGTCATTAGACCCCGAGAGACTGTTTAGAACCTCTTTAAATCTAAGCGATCAGGTGGGGTGTGTGCTCACCAAACAGGAACCAGGAACAAACAAACATTGTCTGGGAAGAAACAGCTGCTGGGGCGAACGCTCCCTTTATTGCTGGGGTGTACAGATGACAGTTTGGGGGCAGCACAGCCATGCCTCTCCTCAGCATTAGAATGGTTATGCTCTTGCAAACGTCACAAATGTTGAAATTCTCTTTACAGTTTCTGCTGTCAAGGAAAGCAAAATGACAAAAGGTAGACGTTCTGTTTTTCAGCAGCAGTCAGGGAAGGGGGATTTGACGAGGGGGTGTGGCCTTTGGATCCACGCGCTCATGCTGGGTACGCTGAATGCATATGTGAGTGGCAGAAAACAGCTTTGATGCAGAAACTCCTCAGCCAAAAGAGTTTAAAGTAAGGAGTTGGTGGATTTTCTATGAAGGTTTAAGGTTCTGGATGTATTTAAGCTTTGCTCTGAACCTGCTGTGATCTGACACCAGATAACCCTCAGAAAGACGTTCACACCCATGAAGAGGACGGTCACTTCACCTGGGCAGGAAGCGCATCATGAGGTCTCCATCCCCGGTTGCAGCGGCGGCGCCGGCTAAGCTGTCTGCGTAGGCGCCTGCTCCAACGATGGGGGAGTCCCCAACTCGCCTGCATGGCATCACAGTTCAGTTACTTCAACAGATGAAGAACGCCCTCACAAGCCAAGAAGCTATTCCAGAACACCGGTAACAGGAAATACGTTTACACGGGTGTTTGTGTTACAAAGTTATCCACAAAAAATGTATTTGGATTTTATGATTCATGTTTCTTAATAGTTGAACAAGAGTGACCATTGAATGAAACACAAGACCTTTTACAACAGAAGAGTTTAAACATGTCAGCTGTGTAGCACAATGCAACTGTAGGTTTTATGAATCTGAAAACGGAGCAGAACATCCTGACAGGAATCTGAAAACCTGGAGAAGTCTCTGTGCGCTGGGGACATGACCGTGATCTTCAAGCTTTCTGTCAGCACTGCATGATTGTGACAATGCAAAATGATCCAGGGATTCTCCCAGAAACCTGTGGTTGAACACAATCCTCCTCTTTAACAGAGGAAACTACAGCTGCGTCCTCAGAGAGGAAGACGAGGTTGAACATCCGTCCTGCTCTGTGGAAAGAGAAAACCTCTTGAAAGCAGGACAGTGTGTGATCTGAGTCCAGATGGGATGTTCTTGTTGGGAATCACAGACCCCATGTCCTCCAAGCAAAGAAAAGTGAAGGTCTTGTTGTTAGCATTCAGTTCAAAGCAGCATCTCTGATGGAATGGGGGCTTGAGTGCCTATGGTGGGGCAGCTGCTGAACCATGAGCCTGGAAGGTCTATAAAGATCTTAGAGCAGCATGTGCTTCTTCTGGATGAACTCTGCGTGTTTCAGCAGATCGATGCAAGACCACAGACTGGAGCTTCACCTAGAGGAGTCTGACCTGCTGCAGGCCACGTCTGTCACTGCAAACAACATTTGAAAACCTTCACTAACTCCTCAGCTGATAAGAACACAAGAATTCTAGAAACTCAGACCCAAGATGCTCTGATGTCTTCTTACTGTTAAAAAAAGAGAGAGATGGTCCATCATAGTAACCATGGTAACCCCAATACTGTACAGCTATTCTGGGACCTTAAGTAGCTTCACATTTGAAATGAGCTCATTTAGTGTTAATTATAACAGATGAAACATGTTGTCATTGCTCAGTTGTGAACGGAATAGAAGCCTGTGTGATTTAAAAGTCAGATTTCTTTGGATTAAAACTTGTTTTTTTCACATTTATGTTGAACAGAAAATGTATTTCTGGATCTACACTTCAATTGGGCCTGGTAACCAATAGATATGCAGCTTTCCAGTTTAAACCAAAAAATAGATAATTTCTTACGCCTTGTTTTGCACCCAGGTTCTCCCGTAATCCCTGCAGGAGGCTGAGAAAAGTTCTTCTTTCTGAGAGTCTCTCAGAGTTTGTGGCCTTCATTTGCAGTCAAACCCTCATGCCTAACCATTTTCAGACAGATTTCTCTATTTGCTGTTTGCTTGTTGAGCCTCTGAACCCTGACCCGTGAATGATTCAGGCAGAAAACCTGGAAAACGAAAAGACAATCAGGTCCATGAAGGAAAACCTTTAGAAAAGGTTGGCCTGCTGACAGTGACTGGAGACCTTTGTCGATGCAAAGAGGTGCACCTTTCCAGAAGGAGTTGGTGACGGCAGGAACACCTCAGAGATTAAGGGCCCTTTTCTCTGTACCTGATTGTGTGGCAGCGGCTCTCCAACTGCTCCTACATCCTTATGAATGACATTTGCATGGATCCTGTGCTATAAACTGAGATACTGAGTCAGAGTGGGGCACAGGACCAGTTGCTTGGGGAAGAAAGGATCTTTCTCTGACCCCCCCGGTGGACAATGCAGGTCCTCATGGGGGAGGACGGATGCTCATACAGACAAAAACAGCTTTGATGGTGTCTTCAGTTTATGAGCAGATAATTCATCTGAAGAGTAGAACGTCCCACTTGGTGAGATTCCATCTTTCAGGCGTTTGGAGGGCAAAGTTTGTAAATGAAACATCTTTCCAACTTCTCTTTTATGAAGACAATCGTATTGTGTTGACCCTCTCTGACCTCCAAACACACTGATAGTTTGCTGTGTTTAAAGTCATGCTCTCTGGCTTATCTTCATCGTCCTTTGTGCCACTCTTCACTCTTTCATCAGATACACAGAATCTGCTGCAAGGACGTTCACTGATATGAAACAGTGAACATGGGATGACGTCCTTGAGCAAAGCATTTACCTTTGATCTCATTATTACAGCGAGCACATCCCTGCACTTTTAGGCCACATTTGGAGGAACTTCAAGCACGGCAGAACTCGGATTCCTTATCAGTGTCTAAATGCAACACATGCAAAGCCTCCCTGATGTTTTCTCATTAAACATGCAAGCTCATAGAGTCCAGACTGTTTCATGATTCAGTCTGGTTCTTTGGTGCACAAAAGCAGACCCAAATACAGAGAAGCTAGACATAAACAGATGCTAAATGTTAGTTACCAACTATCTCATATCATGTTTGCTCTAAAGAGGACAGGAAAAAGGGAGTCCAACAGTGTCATAATCACACCTGAGCGGGACGAGTTCTTATCATCTTAACAAACCACACTGGAGGAAAGCAAGGTGCCTCCTCAGAGTCCAGGAGTTTTATTTCCTAAAGAAGAACCAGCACCATCATCTACACACCCTGGAACCTTGTGAGTGAGTCCATTGGTCGATGTTCCAGCAGCAACGTGGCCATCCTGGTCCAGAGCAACTACGCCTGTAGCAAAGAAACCAAACACAGAGTTATGGTTGGGCTCTGGCTGTGCTGAAACTCAGTTCTGTGGTCATTCGGCTGATCAGCGTCACCTGAAGGGAACACGTTATCATCACATCCAGAGGAAGCTAACAGCTTATGTAGAATCTAAGGCCTTTGGACACCAGACAACCTGCACCAATCCAGGTCTCCCTGTTTTGCAACCATCCTCACGGTCGCTGTTTCCCTCCCCATGCAGTCAGTGTTACCATCCACCAATACATGAAAGGGCTTTTATTGATCCTATGTCTTACAGCAGGGGTGTCTGAACTTTTTGCATGGAGGGCCAGATTTGGTGAGGTAAAATTGTGTGAGAGCCAACCAATCACTTTGGATTCTATGAACCCCAACAATAACATTGAATCCAAATAAATTAATATATTTTTTTAACTTGTCCTGTCCAACAGCTGGGCAAACAGATGAGAGCTGAGGGCCTCTTGTGTTGGACATATTTTACTTCAACAACATGGGTTATTAATCTTCAGACAAACCAGAGGTATGTCTGAATAAACTCCTTTTGTAATCAAGGCCAAACTTTATTAATTTTAATCATATTTGAAAATCTTTTGTGTTGGACCGGACAGAAAATGAAAGAAGGGAAGAGAGAGGGATATTAGAGGGTGATTATAGAAGGGGGGGGGGGGGGTGAAACCACGAAGCAGCATAAAGCAACAAGCTACTGGACGGTTATAATCATTACGGTGAGGTTCAGATGTAATACAAATCTAGAAGGGGCGGGGCCTGTCCACACACACACTCAGATGTCACAAACATACCTGTTGGCTCCAAAAATGTTCACGTCAACATGTACACAATACAAATACTGTTCACACACGCATACTTATGCATTCAAACCAACTAGTGTGAAATATTTCATTTAATCACACAAACTATTAGTGCAAAGGTGAGCTAACACCTGTGCTCAATTGAGTGTTTATGTTCCTCTAAAATGGATGGTGGAATGTGAAAAGAAGGAGGGAGAGTGCCCAGTCATCATCACACCCAGACCCCCGCCGCAGCAACGGCGGCAGCCGGAACCCCCCAACGCCACACGGTAGCAGGCAGAGAACAACCCCCCCCCCCCCGGGTGATCACATCTGCCACCCAGGCCAGGGCCAACAGGACCGCCACGGGGGCCTCCAGAGCCAGAGAGCAGGGAGGCACGGGGGGAGAGAGAGTGCAGCTCCAGCCCAACCAGGAGAGCAGCCCCCCCGTCGCGCCAGGAGAGCCCAACGCAGGGCCCCGTCCCAGAGGAGCGCCCACAGCCCCAGACGAGCACCCCACCACCACCCAGGAGTTCTGGGTATCCCCCCGCCCCAACCCCGGGTACAAGCCAGGACCCCACAAGGGAGACCCACCCCGCGCTCCAGACAGCCACCCACCCGGTCCACGGTTGGTCCAGAAAGGAGCAAGGCAGGTGCCAGCCACCCCCGCCCAGGAGGAGGGCGCCCAGGTGGAAAGGGGGTTCACAAGAAGTGTTGTAAACATGGCCCGACCAGGCTCACCCACAGTGGAATTTTGGCGAGGCCCAGCGCTCAGGGGCAAGGACCAGAACCCAGACCACAGGGACACAGACACCCCCGGCTCAAATGTGATCCCCGGCTCTTGGCCTTGCCAGAGAACTCAGGGTTCCCTCTCCCTGCATGGAGAAAGGACTGCCGGGCCCAGAAAGCCAGCATCCAGGGAACACGGACGCTGCTGCCAAGGGCACAGTACCCCCTACCAGGGATGGTGTAGGGGACAGATGGTCAGAGGTACCACCTTCCTTGTGAAATTCATGTGTGTGTTTGTGAGGGTGTATGTGTGTTTGTGAGGGTGTGTGTGTGTGTGTTTGTGAGGGTGTATGTGTGTTTGTGTTGGAGTGTATATTTTGAGGGGTAAAGGGTGTGTGTACTAAGGGGGTGCAGTTAAAATTGGCGGGTAGGACACTGAGAGGACATCTGCTGATTACTGACAGTAATGTCCCATCACCCTTCCCACCAAGGGGCCCTAAATGTCTACGGTGCAGTTAAAATTGGCGGGTACCACAGGTGGGGCGGCCGTGGTACAGCTGTAGGGCGGTCGACCCATAATCATAAAACTGCAGGTTCGGATTCCCGCAATGCACGCCCATGTGTTGAAGGGTCAAAGACACTGAACCCCACCTTGCCTCTGGTGGGAGTTTGGCGCCAGTGTTCGGCAGCGGAGCCGCCGCCAGTGTTTGGCAGCGGAGCCGCCGCCAGTGTTCGGCAGCGGAGCCGCCGCCAGTGTTCGGCAGCGGAGCCGCCGCCAGTGTTCGGCAGCGGAGCCGCCGCCAGTGTGTGTGAATGGGGCTGTGACTGTAATGCGCTTTGGACCTTGTAGGTAGAAAAGCGCTATATATGTATACGCTATTTACCAAAAGTACATCTGCTGCTTGCTGGCAGTGATGTCCAAGCGCCCCCTACCAAGGGTCCTACATGTCTAAGGTGCAATTAAAAACGAGAGGGGGGGGCCTATTCCATAAGTAACCACGGGAGGAGGACCACTGCCAAGTAGCTCCTCCCCCCACGTTGCGTCGCAGGCTGAAGACTCAACACAAAGATAAGGGAATGTGTCTCTTTCTCCATAAAAACCACTATTATCAACTCCTTACATATTTTTATAAATGGAAAATGAACTGATCAAGTTCAGGAGAAAAACTATCTTGGAATAATTTTAGACTTCCAATTAAATTTTAAAAGCCATATTAAAAGGGGTACAAAGTGGTCAGGTCTAACATGACCTGTTTTAAATGAAAAAGACAATGCCTGACTCCAGTATGTGCTTGGATATTTTTAATCGTTGATCTTCTCCCACTTTTTTTATGGAATTACAGTTTGGTCACAATCGACTCAAACCTGTGGAGAGGCTTTATAATCAGGCACTGAAGATATTTGACCCTTTTCAATTCTAATGAAATACGACATCTTAACTTTTACTAATTTTAGTTTTTTTTAAATGCTCTTCAAATGCCTCAATGAACTGGCAGCTAAGCTTCTAAGGACGTTGATCTGTGAATTAGAGGCTTGCAGCAGATCAACCAGTGGGAATTGTCAAGATCCCTTTTTCCTAAACTAGTTTTGCTCAGACTGCCATCTTGGTGGAAGGTGCTAGACTTTGGAACTCCCTCCCCACTGATTTGAAGTCTGTGACCAGTTTCTAAAAAACAAAGTCTTGGTTATATCAGCAGCAATGCTGCCCGCATGTTTGAACGGGTTGATGTGGTGTGTTGTCTTATCCTTTTGATGTGTCCCTGTGTCTTACTAACTGGTTAATGGAATCTTAACAGTGACTGTTTATTGTTTTATTTCTGGTCCTTTATTCACATTTTACATTTCTTTGTAATTGTAAAACAAAACAAAAAAGCCCAGCTAAGGAAAAATGCTCCAAACAGCTACGGCTAAAGCATTGTGACATGGACATGACAGTGCTGTTCATATGTCTATGCTTTGATATCTGCCCTTCTTCAATAAATAAATTCAATTCAACTCATTAAATGCTAACTATAAACTTCTACATTTTAACCATGTGAACAGGAAAATAACACAAATAATAATTTTAGTCAGAAATACAAACCATTGTGGTTTTGATCAAATGAATTCTCATTTGGCCCTAAAGTCTCTGAAGGTCAGGTTTACAAACAAAAAAATCCTACATACAGTTTGTAGAAAGTGCTGGGGGCCGCATTGAATTGATTTTATGAGAGTGTTCTGCAGGCCAGTGGAACTTTGAACGACGGCATAATTTGACCCACCGACCGAGCTTTGGACATGCTAGTCTTATAGCTTCTTAAGGCCTTATTATTTCAGAAAACAAAAAAATAATCTTAGAGAAGGGGTTAGTGAAGTATTTTTATTTGTTTCAGTAAGGCAAGTTGCTTAGCAACTAGCATTAGCAGTTAGCTGTCCCCTTCTCATTTAAAACCATGACTTTCCTCCACGCACTGTCTGGTAAATGTTGTTGTTAGGAGTTGTTTTACATTGTTGTTTTGCATTAAGTGATTTTAAACAACTGAAAAGTGACGCGGTGCGTCATGTAACTGATGTCCTGCAGCTTTGCAGTGTTGCTCCCCAGCAGTTCGCTTGATTAAACTCAAGCATTGCGTGGAGTCATCACAGCAGCTAAATACACCAAGCTAAATCACTCATCATCTCTCAGCAGATATACTAAACTCAGAACTTCAAAGCTGACTGGCTACCTTGAATAGCTGACCCACCTATGGTATCATGGGATAGAGCATTGACGAGCCGTGCCCTCTTGCCCAGTGTCCTTGCACCCTCTGGCCTGTAGGGTCCACAGGACTTTAAAGGATCTGGGCTGACATTCTGTTGACAAGACAGAAGAGATGCCACCGTTTTCATTTTGGTTACTTTAACAATGGCAGCTTAACCACTCAGAGCCACTCAGAACGCAGTCGAGAGCTAGGTATGTGCAGCTTTATTGTAGACACGAGGTCTGGTAACCCTTGTGCTATCTTAGATGACCCCCACCTTCCATTGATGTGTTCTCCCTACCATGACAAAGGTGGATAAAGGTGGAAAGATTTCATGTAATCCATGGACACCAGTGAAGATCACAAATCATTGAAGAAAAAGGTTCAGAGCACTGTTTAGTGGGTCTAGATGACCCAACTCCCAATGTTAAAGTGCCTAGGATAGAACAAGGGATACACAGAAATGAATGAAGCACGCGGCTCCGCCTTCCAGAGCGGTAAACACACTTCATCTCCTTGTGTGAAATGTGAAAAAACATTAACTGAGAGTTGAAAAAAGAAAGTAAAGCACATCATTCTCCTCAGTTTAATGCAGCCAGCAGTCATGTCAAGTTGGTTACATAGCCGTTAATGTATGCCTGTATACATACATACATTAACGGGAGAGACTGATATTACAGTTAATGTTTTAGTTTGCTGTGGATTTAGACTGTTTGAAAATAGAAATCTGGTTACAGGTTAATGATAGATGCGCACAAACTCAGTGAAGCTTGGCTTTAGTTTGAAGCACCCTGCAACACTGCTCCCCACAACTGTGCGTGTTCTGCTGCATGTTCTGCTGCGTGTTCTGCAGCAGAACATGCAGCAGTACATGCTGCGTGTTCTGCAGCAGAACACGCAGCTAAACACATACTAATGATGTTTGTGTTCTATGTGCAGCAACTGTTGCTCCTGGTGTTGTGCAAGCTGAATCTATTACTGCTAGTTTTTAGTCAAAACATTTCATTTGAAACCTTTTGGCCTTTGTGGTCAGCTGGCTTGTATTCAATTGTGTAGCAAACCACCTGATGAGCACCTGGAGAAGTTTGACAGCATTTCTACTTTCATATAAGTGGATCATGCTGAAGTGCTACAAACAGCAAAACATTTCCCATTTGGCCAGGCGGGAGGAAACGCAGCTCAACACACGCATGCGCTCTTACCTTTCGATAATTTGGTTGACAGTTTCCCCTCAGCCACTGGGAGAAAATACTCACAGACGTGTTGGTGCTCAGGTCTTCTGCAACAAAGCCCATGTTTTCAGCAAACATGGAGGCTACCAAGAGAGCAGAAACATACTCTTACTTCCACAACAGAGTTTTTATTTATTTACTTATATTTACTTACAGGACATTTTTCTCACTGGAGAAACCATTTCTGGTTTCCGTTTAGTACAGTTTCACATGCAATAAGATCTGCAAAACATGGCTGACAGTTTTTGGTGGGAGCACATTCTGCTTGAATTTGATTGTTTTGTCTATAAGGTGGTATTTTTTCTGTTCTGGTTCCAGGTAAAAAGGTCAGAAGATGGAGATCAGGCTTCCAAAGCAAAACAAAGGAAAAAGGCATTTTATTTAATCATTTTATTGTTTAAAAATATTGTTTTGTAAATATTGTAGCAGCAGTTCTGAATTCTTCTTTTGGTTTTATTCTTATTCCAAGAAGAAAACCTTTCTTGTTGGTTCAGTCTTTGCTGGTTTGCTTAATCCTCTCATTTTAGAACACTGGTTTGGTTGGGATTCATCTGCTAGAGGAAATTCATTTGGACTTTTAAAAAGTTCTGGATTTTTATTTGTTTTCAGTTGAAAAGAAATGAAGGCAAAGTTGAGTAAATGGAGCCCCCCCTTGTGTCTGGACAGCATGTTCAGCTTTACCTTCCCAGAGGACGGATGCCCACAATGGGTATTGGGTGGTTCTAAATCCCAACAAAAACTTTGATATCAAAGCATAATTTGTTATTATTATATTTAAAATAGTCTGTCTAAAAACAATGTTCATGTGTATTGGCCTACCTGACAAGCTTAGCTTGTTATCTACAGCGAGGGGTTCCTGCTTGCTAACGGGTTTCCTCTTGTTTTGTGATCGGTTTGAGTTAACTAGCAGAAAGTGGGTCAGTTTAAGTCTAATCTGGGTCAAACTGAACAATCATCTCATTTTAGGAAGTCATATTTTGATAGTAGTAGTATGATCATAGTTGATCATAAATGTACTATCATGGTTAAAAGCACGTCTGTCAGTCGTTTGAGTGTTTCAGATGTGGATTTTGTTTAATGTCACACACTCTTCCTCTGGTGCATGGCGATTTGGTGTGGGCGGGGTCGGACGGGCGGTTCTTGGTTGGTGGGGCGTGTTTTGTGAGGGTTGCAAAGCCCCCATATGTCTTCTACATCCTCTGCTCGGTCCACTCTCACACAGCAGCATGGTGGTTGCCGTCATACCTGACTCCCCCACCAGCAGGGTGTGCTCCGTGTGCTCCATCACAGCTCGTGCCACTCCGATGGCATTTTTGATTCTCTTCAGGTCTGCCACGGCCCCCACCTCCATCGTGTTCCTGCTCAGAGACACAAGCCGTCCTGCTGTGTTTACAGGGCATGCTGGGAAACACCGATTTTGTTTGCCATGAACCAAATGCATTTGCACAGCTATCACGAGAAGCCCAAAGACTTTGCAGAATTGAATCGTCCCAGCATATGAAAGTGTCCTGAAGCTGGCGCCACACTGCTGACAGATCATGGATCTCTGCTTTCAATGCGTTCATGGCTACAGGAGCAGAGAAAGTCAATTTCCCTGCAACTGAAAGAAGCAACATTCAATAAAGAAGCAGCAAACAGCTTCTCTTTTGTGGGGGGCTGACATTTACTTCACATTATAACTTCTGAGAGTGTAAATGTTAGTATTTAAGAACCTAATAATTGGCATGCTTTCAGATCCTAATGAGACTCTTGATTAGTACTTCAGTGAAGAAAGGCTTGAAGGAAAGGTCAGCCGGTTATGTGTGTAAATGTTAAAGATTGTTGGACGGCAGCAGCACAAAGTGTTGCAGGAATAAAAAGGTGTAACTCTGCTGACAGCTGCAGCCGCTTTAATTAGCATTTCAAGATCTGAGCAGCCTTCAAATAAATAAAAATAGCTTCTAATTTGACAAATCTGCATAACCTTTTTCTCACTTCAATTTAAGATAATATTTCACGCTTACATCAAATAGCATAAAGGCATAACATCTGAAGTGAGACGAAAACTCGCACAAAGATACTTCTTGAAAATGACAGCCAGATCTCACGCGCGCACGCGCGCGCACGCGCACACGCGCGCGCACACGCACACGCGCGCACACACGCACACGCGCGCACACGCACACACGCACACACACACACACACACACACACACACACACACACACACACACACACACACCTTCTTTGGTTTACCCGTTCATAATCATGGCGTCCAGCGTGGTCTCCCCATTCTCGTCGGGACTCCCCCCGAAGCCCACGCTGCCGTCGCACTGCTCCGCCTCACAGCGGGCGCAGCCCTGCTCCACGGCGTCCAACACGGATCCGCCGGCCTGCAGACAGCTCCACGCTGCAGACAGAACCACACACGCTCAGCGTACAGCCACACCGAAACCTGGAGTCCACGCCCCGGGACCGCTACACACTCTCATCGAGTGGGAACCAAAGAGTCATATGAGTGAGACAAGCCAGTCCTGCAAGAGTGGAACCAGGTGTTAAAGCCCAGATGTTTTCTACCGTCTTCTTAGCAAAGCACACCTGATTCAGGTAATCCACTTCAAAAAACCAGCAGGGTATCCAACATCCCTGTATTATCGGACAGTGCAGGCCAGACCTGATAAAAGTTCTTACAGAGTCAGAAGCCACCATTGTTTCTTGTCTTTGGTCCAATGAAGACCGTTGGCATTCACACTGAAGTGAACCACACCAGAGTTCCTCTGCAAGAGAACACAGACCATGGTTTTCAGGAGGATCAGGGTTCTCCTGTAAGGTCTCACACAGAGTTCAGGTCATCTTTCACAGCTCAAAAAGCAGGACCATCAGAGGAAACCGGTTCTAGTCCAGATCAAACCTGCCAGTGTAAACATGCCCTGAGAATTCAGAGCAGCACCCAAACAGCCATTCTGAAATGCGTCAAGATTCAAAGGAAAGTGACAAACTCTGGTGAATGATTGGACCTTATTATGTACCAAGACTTCATTTAAAAGCCACTGCTTGGTCACTGACCACTATCAGCAAGCAGGGTTCAAATTATCATCCGGACTGCAGTTTTCACACAGTTCTGGATGCTCCTGGTGTCTGCAGTCCTCTTATCAAACTCAGCACTCCGGTGGTTTCCGCACAAAAATCAGCAGAACAGAGGCAGAGATTAGCCTGCTGCTGTCAGCCGCTTCTTCAACCCACCAGCAGAAAACAAGACCCGCATGAGCGGATCAATGACCCGGGTTCACAAACCGCACAGTCACATATCTGCTTTCAGATGGGAGCAGATCTTTACTGTCCACTGCAGGACAAACGTGATAAATGAGGACGCCATTGCACCAAAGGTGAGCTTCCACAGTGAACTTTCTTCACCTCCAGGCCTGAGCTGCTGCTTCTCATCTTTGGGATTTCCTCCCTGCTGTTTGGCTGAAAACCCACTTAGAGGATTAGTCATGTGTGGCAGGCACACAAACATTCACTCGTCTTATTTGAATGACCTCGAAGGAAATCAAACCGTAGGGGGGACAGAGCGCTTTCCTCGTCTGACGCTCTGATGGTCTTCAGACAGATACATTCAGCTGAACCAAAACACCAGGAAGAAGAGCTTTATTCTGTGTGTGTGTGGGGGGGGGGGGGATACCGTCACCACCAAATTTCACTACACTCACATGCACGCGCACATGCACACTCTTCTGTCTCATGTCACGAGCGTCATGTTCAGATTGAATCTGTTCCTAAATGTTCATCACGATTTAAACTTTGACATTGAGCAAAAAATAAATAAATAAATGAGATAAAACTATTGACTGTATCTGAGAACTTGAGCGACTGATTGTGACGTCACCCAGAGAAAACGGTTTCCTTCCAACAAAACACATTCAATTCAGTCACCATTTTGAAATGGCACCTACACCGCCATCTTGGAACAAAAATGGCATCAGTAAGCAGCGATTGGTCAAGCTGAGTTGTCGTTTCTATGGCAACCACTCTCACCAATCAGGAGAGAGCTTGCTGGAAGGCCACACCCCTACCACTCTAAAGTGGGCCCAGGAGAATCTGTCAATCAAAGGCTTTGACCTGATATTTTTATGGAGACGCCTGGAATAGCTTTCAATAAAGAAAAACTACATCAAAAAAGAATTAGGATGATCAAAAAGATGTCAAAAAGAACGATCAGACCAACAGAATGACAGATAACAGCTGTTTATTTCTCTGTAGAAGTCTAGGGGATTTTGGTTTCCTGGAACCAGCAGCTACTTCCTGTTTGGAATGTGAGGGGGGGGTCCCTCAGTCCAGTTCTCATGTACAGTCAATGGATAAAATGACAGAATACGTTTTGTGGTTACTTTAGTCTGTCAAAGCGACACAGACACAAAAGCTTCAGGCTCAGGTTGTTGTTTTTAAGCGCTACAGTTATGAAAGACTGAGGCCTCTGCATCCTAACGCAGATCAGCTGACCAGTCACTGTCACACCAGGAGAAGCAGCTGATCTGCATGAAGTCTGGGAGGTCAAACTCCCCCCTGATGAACAACCCAGCAGAGCAAAAAATCACGTGCCAGAGGTCAGAGGGCAGACTGTGCCTGAATGATCATGATGATCACGTGATGCTGTCCCAACAGAATGAAGTATGAAAGGGCAGGAGGACAGACGGCACGTACACTAAAAAAACAAAAACTTTTGTCCCGACGTTTCCGTGTTACACACAGACACACACTGACTTACCTGCAGCCGCCGCGCTTTTGAACGGCCATGTGTTCACGACCAGGGGCAGCGATGCGCGTGCGTGAGGGAGTGACGCAGTGAGGGTGAGGAGCAGGAAGAGCGCGAACATCTTCTCCTGCTGAAACACTATAATCCAGCCTATTTTATCTTCATGGTTCTGTCGGACAGACACAGACAGGCAGGGCAGGGGGAAGCCACGGTGAACTTCCTTGTTGTGTCACGTGATGGGGGAGGGCGGGGCGCTTAAAGGCGAAGTGGGCGGAACTAAGATCACAAACTGCGACGCTAGCAGCAATAAAGGGCGTAGGCTATCCAGTGGGAGATTTTATTTTTTAATATAGAAATCTTATCTTTGTGCTGCTCTGCACAAACTTTTTTCTAAAAAATGACAGATTTTTTAAATCTTGGCTATAAATCATCATGAACGGAGTTGGCCATGAACATCTTATGGTATGATAATCATTGCTGAGTGTCACTCAAAGTTTTAGTATTTGAACTTTTTTCTCTCATTGATGTTCCTGACTTTGTGGACAATTTGGACTCTAATATCTGATAAATGTGTGATCAATCTTGTCATTATTTTGGTGCAAATACTTCATTCATACATGCAGACGGAAAAATACTATTCCCTTTTATTCACAATTTTTCTGATTATATTAGATTTCTTAAACGAACATCCAATATGAATGGGGGAAAAAGCCATAATGTATCCGAATATTGCCGAATTCTTGTTATTCTGTCCTGCAGCAGTCCCGGACAGCAATACTGTTTTTGCAAGTCCTTTGTCTTACTGCGCCTTTGAGGGAAAATTTCATTCCTGCCTCATTAAAAAATAAATAAAAAAAGAACATTTGCTAGCTTGTAGTACCTGGTGAAATTGAATTTTAGGCATAGTGGACAACCGTCCTCCAAAAAAGGATGACATCACGGGAGGAACCGTCAAAAAATGAATGGGGTCAAAATCTTTTATAGGGTTAAAAAATATATTTTTAAAATCCACTAATGAAACGTGCCGTAGATATCCAAAAATAGAATGACTCATGATAGAGAGGATGAGGACTGAATGCCCTTGTTATTAAGTCTAAATAAAGATCTCCTGCTGTGATTGGGTACACAGTCATAGTTAGAAAACACAACAATCTGTTGGATTAAAGTGAAGATGATTGGATTCATGTAAACAGGGACAATGAAAGAGCTCCTGCAAAACAGATCTTCAGACAGAGCAGTTGAACTCTGGCAGTAAAACCACCAGATCGCACTTTGTCTGGGACCGCCAGCAGGAAAACTGAGAAAGGACATTAGAGCACAGTCAAAGATGATTAACGTCATTGTGGTTTACAATCCTGGTCCATTTTAAAAACAACAGATTGCAATATGAAAGTGACACCCAGGTTATGTTTTGTGCACTGGCACTACCAACCAATGTCACAGCCATTGAAGTGTCAAATGTAAAATCAGCTGAGCTGATCCTTTTGTGTCGGCATCCACACGGTTGCCGCTGCCATGACTGGATATATTTCTGGTCCAAATGCTGAGTGGTTCCACCTGAATGTGAGTTAAATACACTCTTGTCTTTACTTTAGAACATATGAACTAATGATGTTAAAGTCAGTAACTATATCAGAGCAAATGCTATGAATTCGTCGGGTCGGTTTTGTGAGAAGGTTTTGTGAAGGCAGCCTGCTGAACACAAAAGCACGATTGCTGCCTTAAAATAGATTGTTTGAGTTAAGGGAGCAGCTACAGAGATTTATTTCCACAAAGGGCAGTTCATTTTAGTGAAACTAAATGGGTCATAAAACTCACTTTACCTGTGTGACATGGTCAATGTGTTCAGTGAACTCAATCTGTCAATTCAGAGAAAAATAACAGCTGTCAACATTCTCACAGCTTCTGCACAATCACTTGTCTCAGCTTTTTAAAGAATTCGAGCAATTCTGTCTAAACACACAAGACATCAAAACTTTCAAAGAATGGACCTGCAACCTTTTTGTGATCAAGCCAGAGAAATGCCAGACGATGATGAGGCACCTAAAAATATGGCTTCAAGCAACAACTCTGAAATAAGATTGAGCCAGAGTATCCTTTTTATGATTATTTGCTTATTCATTTTTAGATTGAATATACAAATCCAAGTTTATTGTAACCCTGTATTGATTCAAATGCTGTCAGGATATTTATTAAATTATTTGATTTAATTATTTGTATTTTCCATGAGCGTGATGTTTCCTTTGATCTTTTGTCCATTTTCCACAACTTTGAATAGACTTTTCTGTCTGTCAAACACCAGAGTAAAGATGAATGAGATGATGGAAACAAATTCACTTTTCTTTAAATCCAGAAAACCCAATAAATTATATTGCTCTTATGGATGACAACTATTTTTTATTAGGAAGCAGCTGTTAGTTTGTCTGGAATCATAAGCAGTGAGTCTAAGCCCCGCCCCCGCCTCTCCACCTGTTCGTTGTTTCCCCCCCCGCGTGCACCCCCCCTCACAGCGTGTTCTACACAGACAGCGCATCACACAGTCATCATAGCAGCAAGGTGACAGGATAGTAGGGGCGCCCTTATGCAAATTTAATTAATTTTACTCGGAAATGTCCTAGTCTAGGGGGATAAAAGGATTTTTTGGGGGGGCATTCATGTGTCCCCTACGAGATTGCCACTGACCAACTTTCCATAAAAACTTTCCGTCCCATAACAGACTCTGGTCAGCGTTTACAGCTGCAGAGACGCCCCCCCCCACGTGCTCATGCTGCTCTCTTCCTCCGGCCCGCTCGCTCTACCTCACGGTGTTAAAGGCACCACGACAATCTGAGAATACGATAGTTATTTTACAAAAACACAGAGAGCTCCAGCACAGGGAGGAAAGAGCCGCATTTTGGACCGTTAAGCTCTTTCCACCATCGTATATCTTTGGTATCGTTCCTGTGCGCGTCCCGCGTACCGTCTGAACAACAGCCCGCCCCCCGTGCACACATAAAGACAGACAGACCTCTGCTCTTCAGCAAGAATAGTGAAATTAATATCATCATTAATTAACGGAGAATTGACTGACTTGGTGAGTTAAATATGGCAGATAAGGTTTATATCTTGTGGGACACAAAAAAATGCGACCTCTCCAGTACGGATAGCATAACTGTTGAGGGCAGATCTCACGGATACTCCGGTCTTGAAGACTGATGCCCCAGGGCTCGTTCAATACCGGGGCTCGGTACCCATCCCTACCCATCGGAGAGCCTACCCCAGCTCAGAGCAGTCCAGTCTTTAATTTCTTGTAAAAAAAAAAAAAAGACAGCATGGAGTGACAGAGAAGTCTTTTTTAATTGGAAAGTACACCTGACAATTATGAGCATGATGATGAAAGGAAACTCCATGTTCTCTGAGAACAAAGCCCAAAGGGGAGGGGCTGCACAGTGGTGTAGTGGTTAGCACCTTCGCCTCACAGCGAGAAGGCCTGAAAAACAAACAAACAGGGAAGCAGTTGAAGCAGATCTGGAAAAACTCTAACATATATTTGGGAAAATATGATAAATATTTGTCCGGTACAGAAATCTCTTCCAATCCAATTAGCCTGGACAGTAATATCTTTTATACCATGGTCTGGGTGAATACTTAATTCTGATTGGCTGGAGTGTGTACACTATAAATATGATAATGGACCTAAAAAACAGTTACGGTCACATAGCCTGAATGTTTTTTTATTATTGTGCTGGTCTAAACACCAGTCGGTAACCGAAACAACAGAAATTTGGAACATACGTGAACATTTGTCATTCCACAGTTTATCACAAAAGACGAGACAGTAGAAAAGATCTGTGCCCTTTACAAGGCCCTATGATGGAAATGACAGTGTCTCTATTCAATATTGCCATGATCCATGTGTTGCCTCTAAAGAGCCACTCTAATGAATTTGTCACGACCAACTCTTTAATGTTGCGAGGACACTGCTAACACCAGTTTTCTGATTAACAATAATCCGAGAAAATACCAGTTTTTCTGGCGGTTGTATAATTATGTTATGTTATTTTTATCTGCCAGACCTTCAAGGGTTGATGAGGCAGAAGTTGGGATCTGGTTTCAGCTTCTGCTTCAACAGATAAGAGTAAAGTTAAGGGAAAAATCGTCCTCATTTTTTAAATGATTTTGATCGTTTTAATGGGTCCTACAAAAAATTGAGAGTATAAAGAAAGTTTAAACCAGCAGCAGATATTTTACAGAGGCAGAGAAGATTCAATGTGTAAATTAACAGAGAAAAAAACTCCTCTGTGTTAAAGAAAAATGCTAAATGAGGAAATATTTAACAGAGAAATACAACTATGATTAATCTTTCTGCACTGAAAGTTAATCTGAATTGAATTGTCTCAGTACTACAATGGCGCTCTTTACCAAAAAGAAAAGTAATTTTGCCTTTAACCTCTTAAGACCTGATGTCCACATGCGTGGACATCACACTTGGGTTAAACTTGGGCGGCTGTAGTGCAATGGTAGAGGTTGGCTGACCTCAAATTAGAAGATTGCTGGTTCAGTCCCTGCCTTGTAAGTTTTTCTGAAATAAATCTGGCCACGCACTGCAACATGTAGACCAAGAATTCAGAGGTTTCTGTACCTGCAGATTTGCTGCATATCTAATGAATATAATCTGCATATATTTTAGATAACTGATCTGCATTTGCTTTGTTGATTTCTAAAATAGTTATGTCTATTTTTACACAATAAGTAATTCATCTTTGTCATGTGCTTTATTGATATGTCAGGATTCTTAATTCTGTCTGATAGAAGTTATGAACTGGATAATGATAAATCATGTAATATAATTGTTACTGTATAACAGGGTGGGATTATATGAATTTGCTTCCTTCCCCTCCCTTTCAAGCAATCTTTAATTTAATGTCTAATTATCCTAAGTTTGATACAACTTTATATGAATGTATAACTGCTGATTGTACTGTTTTGTGCATTATTCTTATTTGATTGCTTGAAATAAACCATTTCAAATCAAATCAAATACTGTTGTCAGGACTCAGAGCTCTGTCTCCCCCTGTGGTCACCGGTAGATCAGAGTACTAATGCACTACATCTCCCAGCAATCTCAGTGTGCAGTTTCCGGATGCCACTCTCCTGACTCTTGTTTGCAATCAATCACATGACACTTCAGCGCTGCACTGAGCCTCACTCAGTGCAAAGTATTGTGTGTGTCAGTCTGCCTGCATTACTGAGCGTTATATCTGGACCTGATATTTTGATGTCCTGACCCTGTTTCGTCTCTGACTCTGTTTGCTTGCCGCCTGCCCCGAATCTCGTCTGGATCCTGACTACTTGTTATTGACCTCTGCCTACCTGACCTTTTGGACTTGTATCTGTGCTAATGAATCTGCTGCAATTGGAACCAGCCGTGTGCCCATTTTGTGGACGTTTTCTTGTTTTCTTTCTATTTCTTGTGGCCAGTCTAAGGCACACCTGTGCAATAATCATGCTGTCTAATCAGCCTCTTGATATGGCACACCTTTGAGGTGGGATGGATTGTCTTGGCAAAGGAGAAGTGCTCACTATCACAGATTTAGACAGATTTGTGAACAATATTTAAGAGAACTGGTTATTTTGTGTATGTGGAAAATGTTTCACATTTTTAAGTTCCTACCATAAAAAATGGGAGCAATAACAAAAGTGTTGCGTTTATATTTTTGGTCAGTATATCAATAAAGCACATGACAAGATGAAGTACATAATAATTATGTAAGATAGACAAAGCACTACTTCAGAAATCATCATAGCATATGGAGATCAAGGGTCAAAATATGTGCTGATTATTTTTCATTATAAAACCATGAATATAATTAAACATAATACTATACCAGAATTCATCATAGCATATGCAGATAATGTAAACACCTGTATACACCTCATCAAGCCTGTGAACAAAGAATAGGTCATGGCAAGGAAACTAACATTATGGTCAGAACTTGAGCCGAGGTTGCCAGTGATGTGCCCTCCTTCACTTTAGTTTAACAAACAAAACAAAAAAACAGTTTCTCTAATATTTTATTCATTGCTTTTCCTTTCACAGTGTGAGGGTCTAGCATGTTTTGACACTTACCTGATGAAGAAAAAATGGATGTGAGGAAAAGATCGTGTTATGACTTTCACCTGGGGTATTGATCCAGATTAAAGTAGAGCGCCTAGAAAAACCTTCAGTTAATAATAACCTCAACAATTACACATGGCCTCTTCTGCATTTGTTCCTCTCATATATTTCTGAAGGGCCTCACAGGGCAGAAACAATGACAGCTCAATGACATCTAAAAGGTTTAGTGAAGAAAATGTATTTTTTAACGGTCTTAAGGGTTTTTAATTAGAATTCAAACAAAGACATTTCAAAAACACATTTAACCTCTTCGTTTAATGTATACATGAAAAAACAAACTGCAAAGGTTTATAATGTTCCTCCTTTCCTTGGGAAGTACTGTAATGGTTTACTACAACATTACGTAGGTAGAAAGGAAAATCTCCTGATGACCTGATAACTGCTTAGTGTCATTGTCATCAAAGCAGACCTTTCATCATTGTTTGGGGCTTTTAGATTTCAGGCCATTCAGTCTTTTGCATTTGTGGCTCATCGCTTCAGAAAGCATGAGAGTGAAGCTTTCCACACAACTTTTGTATGAATTGTGTTGTGAGAAAACGCCCCTTTTGCAGTGTTTTTAATGCTTTTCGTCAGATGAGATGGTGGTAGGGATGGATGGTTTTTTTTCACAGCAACAAAATCAGAAGATTATTCTGCCAAATAGTTCTGCTATAAACCCAATCACATTTGTCTGTCCTTTTCACAAAACTATTTATTTCAATGTACTTCATTTAGAAAATTATTTAGCTAACTTAAAGGGTTAATGCTAAAAAGACATGCAAAGAACTGTGAATCTGCTTGATTTTGGAATAATGAAGCTACTTCTTCGATAAGCCATTCTGCTGACATTAATGGTTCTTTCTTACTTTATACAAATATCAATTACCAAGTGCCAACCTATCTCATCTCTTTGTTACCTCTTAACTGTGCGATCCAAAGCAGATGGTTTGTCCAGAGACATGCCTTTGTAACACAGATACCAATGGAGAGGTTCTAATGGTACTGACAGGTCAGTTTAAAGAGAGGTGGACTTTCAAAAGCAGCACATGGTGGAGAATGCCAGCGAGGTAAGCTAAAACACCTTCTGCCAGGCTCCAGAACAAGAACTAATGTCACATTTGGCACAGAACTGGTTGGAATAGATCTGTCCTCGGACACAGAACAACCACATCAGTTGATAAAGTTTTCACACAGGAAAGTATTTTTCCACTTTCATTGAGTTCCAAAAAATGGCAAAGGATTTGTCCAACGTTTGTCTTTCATTCTAAGCCAACAAACCCCCAATTATCGAGTTTACTGCTTATTCCACTACTTTTGGTGGCAACTTTATTAACAGACAGCCGCACAACAAGTCTTTGAAATATCAGTAGATCTGTAGACTTTCTGTAGACCTGCACATGTCCAAGTGTCCTTGGGCAAGGCAATTGACCTCCTTTTCACTATCTATCTATGATAGTTTGTGTGCATGCCTATGTGTGTGTGAGTTTGTGCAGGTTGGAAATTGAAATACATGTAATGTGTTTATGTTGTTTCAAATATTCTGACGTTTTAGTCATCTAAACTGCAGTTTCTAAATAAGTTCAGATCTTTCACTTTGGTTTTTGTGTCTTTTTTTTACTGTGTTTATACTACTTAGAACTTTCTTGCAACCGCTCTCCTACTAGGGAAAGGTAAAAGTTTGGAGTAAATTTGGAAACAAAATACTTTTGACTTGAAAAGATGCAATTAAAATGGCCACAAACAGCATCATAACCTGATACAGCTGAGTCTTTCATCCAGCTATGGCTAAACATTCTTGCATAACAGATTGAATGGACCCTCAATAAAACTTTCAAAATGTTTGAACAGTTCAAACGCACACAGGGGACAAAAAGGTTAGTGTAACATTAAGTTTGTTGGCTTGAGAACATGTCCCTGAAACAATCATTAGACTTTCTTGAAGGATCTATAGGAGGGAGTTCCTCTGCCTCCCCACACAGCACCTCTCCAGCATCTTTGTACAAACTATTCCTCTTTGGTTCTCTTTAGTCATTCATTCATTTATTATAATTGACCATAACTGTACACTTGTTGGTCTGGTGTTGGTTGTCCATATCTGGTTCCTCCATGTTTTGATTGAAAGTCCAAATTTCAGACATTTTTGGGGCTGATTTTTTATATTCACCATTTTTGCAATGCAGCATGAGCTCAAGTACGCCCTTTTCAATGAGGCAGAGCTGCTGCCTGCCTCACCTTTTCAGTGCAGCCTTGTCTCAGATCAAACACTCAATAAATGATAGACAAATGTGAAATACATTACCTATTAAATGGGAAGTCAGGACATGTGGTAAAAACTAGTAGTATTAAATGTAGAATTGCTCAGAATTGGAAGGTTCAGGTCGAGGAAACCTTACGTTGTTCTGAAACTAAGTTTTCAAAGATAAAAGTCAGTCTGGAGCAAATTACACAGAGACTAGATGCAATAACTGCCCCTCTTCTCCCTACAGTTGAAACCACTTTTCCTAAACCATCTACAGAACCTAGGATTCTCCCTACCATTAATACAAAAGAGTACAGAGCTTCTTTGACTCAGTGTCCACTGAATTTGCATTGCAATAATCTACATTTCCCACTGAGGTGTCCAAGGTGGTCTGTTATTTCATCATCTTAAAGCATTACTGAAGCCATAAGAAGAGTTTTCAATCCTGTTCAACCTGACAAAGAAGCATCACATCTGTTTCCTACTCTTAAACAGGGGGAATGTGGGTATGTTTTTCATTATAATGGTAAATAATGTACACTTGTATAGCGCTTTCTGCCTTCCTCGAAGTCCCAAAGCGCTTTACGCCAAAGGCGGGAATCGAACCTGCAATATTTTCCGATCAGAGGTTGACCGCCCTACCATTGCACCACTGCTGCCCCATTTTAAATTCATAAATGTGGCTGCTGACTCAAGATAGAACAAGTAGGCCCTATATGACTGGTTTGATCAGGGACTTGATGACCAGATAAAAGACGAACTGGCATCCCATGAGCTCCCCACCGGGTTGGACGCTCTGATGGATCTGGCTCTCCAAATTGACAGACAGTTGAAAGACCGTTGCTCAGAGAAGACTCACACTTCCTTTACACATGCTCACTTTCCTGTGACACTCTCCAGAGTAAAGGATGAGAGAAGGGACCAGGAGGAACCCTTGCAGTTGGGAAGTACCCAGTTATCCTTCCAGGAAAGAAAGAGGAGACTGAAGAGGAGAGAAAGCTTCTACTGCTCTTTTACCAGGTCGTTTAATCCAGAACTGTTTGTTAAAAGAGCAGGCAAGGCACGCAAGGGGAGACCATTGCTGAACCCATCTTTCATCACTAGCTCTGTTTCCCCTCCTTCAGTGTTGGCCATCTTTCACACTTCATAATCTCCTGTGTGCTGTGGCTCTGAAGTGCAAATCACATCAATGAATCACTCCACGCATAACATTTTAAAATCTGGATGACAATTAAACAAAGCAAAACAGATATTTGAAAAAATAGCATTAAAATTTGGAAATAAAACAAAATTCCAGAAACCAAAACGTAATAAATAACAACAATCAAACAAAAAAAAATTAGAAAGCAAAAGTAATTTCCAGAAAACAAAATAAAAAAGGAAACACAATAAAACCGGTAAAGATAGGTATACTGGACATCACTTTATTGGATGATGTTCCTGTAAGATAACGTTGATTGAAATGCTGGACAAACCTCATCATCCAATCAGTGTTGTCCCATAGTACATATCGTTTCAGTTTTTCATGAAAAAAAAAAAGAGCAAAAATATCTTACAGAAATCCAAACGAAATGTTAAAAAAAGAAATGGAGTAACAAACTGGAAAACGTAGGTTATATGGGACATCGCTCATTGGATAATGCCTTCTCTCCCTCTCTCTCCTCCTCTAGATGTCTTCAAGCGCATTAACAGACCTATCTTTATCTACTTTCATGACATCCTTCTCATCTCAGAAGAGAGTGATGCACTGATGTTGTCTACCTACTCCTCACTAGCTGGAAATTAACTCTGCTCTGCCCTCCAAACGCGCCCAACACCTCCCGGTGGAACAAAGAGTTAATGCACAGACTTTTTGTAATGATTTAGAAATACTTCTGTGTGACCTGTTCTGAGTTGTGTTAATCTCTGGGATCCATTTACTTACATACTGACAGGAAACATTTTTAGCAAAGAAAACCACTCTCTTTTGTAACCTAAATCTAGAAGTCCTTTAAAGAACAGCAACTTCTGCATGGTTTTCTTGAACTCCATGGCTAGAAGGAGTGTGACCAGGTCAAGTCATTTGTTTGGCTAAATCCTTCTGTTTGTCACATTAATGTCACACAGCCTCTGCTTTGAAATTAGAAAAATCATACAGGAACAAAAAACAAAACATTTCCATGATACTTTGTTTTTTGGGGAGTCATACGGATTAGTAGATGGAACATTTAATTAGTTTTTCACTAATCTGGACAAGCAGGAAAGATATGATTCACCCAAAGTGAAGCACTGACTGGCTTTTTATTATTCAAACATTGACAAGATAATTCAGGATAAAACAGACAAACTGATGCAATGCATTTTACTGGATGTTATATCCCTCCTGTTGATACCTTATTCTATAGAGGGATTTGCATACTGTGCTGATATGATAAGATGAATCAGTGTCATCCAATAACAAGAGCCTGTTTTAGTTGCATAAGCCTTTTGTACTTTTTTCTGTTTGTGCTCTTTTCCGCCTCTGAGATCATGTTGCCAAATCTGCAGTCACCCAGACTTCCACAGGGGCTTCAGGAGCTTATACTTAGCTGTGTTATGTGTTACCGAATGTTTTAGTCTCCCGCAAACAAGGATTTAAGGCCATTCAGTGTTTGCTTTTTCATTCAGTGAAGGCTTGCTGAACAGACTGTCAGAAATGAGGGATTAAAGCCAAAGCCATGCATGAACTTATAACTATAACGTCTGCACTGACTCCGCACAGCTGAGGGATGGTGGACAAGGAAAACGTCATTTCAACTGCCTGAAGAGAGAAGAAAAATGAAGGTAGTACAGATTTCTATCATGAGCTGTGGATGAATGAATTATTTGGAAAAATGGTCCAGTAAAAATGATAAAAATGATATGAAACTCAAAAACTGTAAAATAATTCCACTTTTTAAATAGTTTTTTGCATAATGCTTTAATAACCAACCAAAGTTCTTTTTAAATACTCGTGTGAACTCATATGGAGTGCTGACCCGTATGGTGCTGCTGGTTTCTGGGCCTGTGGAGGCTCATAGAGAGGAGGGGGGGCACTCCTACACCTGGCTGTGGTTCCTGTCTCCGGCTCGACTCGCGCCCCTGACTGTCCCCCCCAACCACGGCTGGATGAAGCTCGTCTACTGGACTTTATATATGTCGTTGTAGGGTTAGATAAGTTAATTCTTCTCTAAGAGTTCTGGTAAATCGCCTGTCCGTCCTGGGGGAGGATCCCTCCTTCATGTGGGCACCCCTGAGGTTTCTTCGTTTTTTCCGGAATCCATTTTTTTAGGAGTTTTTCCTTACCGCGAAGGGGGGTCTAAGTGCAGGGATGCCAGTATAGCTTAGTCAGTTTGTTAGTTCATTTTAGTATTTTCCTATTGAACTTTTTGTATTCATGATCCTGTCATGACGGCGGTGACGTGGCAGACCCAGATGCTGAAAACCCGGAAGTAAACTCAGACTTGGGGACCTTGGAAATGATTTAATAAATGACAATATCCAAGAGATCCAGAGGTTGTAGTGCGTAAGAGGTAAGTAATTGACGTAGCACCCTGGGGTGTCAGGAACGGGATCTTGAGGACAGCGTTGAGGATCCTACTAGTGAGGAGGACTTCGTGTCCTGAGCAGAGATGATGCAGCGTGATCTGAGAGGAACCAGCAGCACCCGTGGAGGAGAGGACCGGAGAGTGTAACGGACTGTCGTTGAATACTGAGTTTGGATCTCCTTAAGAAGGTCAGCAGGTGATGAGATGATGCAGGACAGCTGGTTCCAATGAGCAGAGAAGGGAGGGGGAGGTGACTGACAGATGGCACCGCAACAGATCCTTTTGAGTTCATGTTTTACTTTGAGGCCCATCGAGACGACTGTTGTTATGATTTTAGGCTATACAAATAAAATTGAATTGAATTGAATTGCACTTAAAGAAAAGCATAGGTGTGTCTTGCACTCCCCTTGAAGCTTACACCACACTCTAGTTGTTAGTACGGTGTGAATACCGGCACCTTTATGATCGTGTGCCAATGGTGCACGCATGAGGTATCCAGGAGATACGTAAGTGCCCTTTAGCACGCCCGTAAGATGTCCACACAAACCAAGGTCTGATTATTTAATTTCTTTATTTCTAACAGTCAGCCTGTGTGCATGGAGCCCACATAACCGTGCATTTGTGTCATGAACAGCACTAATGGCGCCCTTGTGCAGTACCCATGATTTGGAGGTAATTTCATAAATGAAAAATCTGATACGACATGTCTGCGTCTCACTTATTTCACCCTTACTTACCCTTGCATGTAGTGTAAGTGTTTGTTTTGACCTGTGGCCCCCAGCATCCCAGCAGAAAAAGATTTGTAAAGACCACTTTTGTGTCTTACAAACGGTTTTCCCACATTTTGCCTACAGACAACCCTTACCCAACTGGAAGTTGGTACTAAAGTTAGAAAATGTCAAGCTAAGCAGTCAAAAGAAAAACATTGTTGCCAGGTTTATTGTAGGCGTTACATCCTAAGAATAACATGATAGGTGAAATTCACAAAGTAGGATTACAGATGTTCCACGGCTGTAAAACCCCCAACTCGCACCAAACACTTTCTACACTTTTCTCAGACAGACATCAACATTTTTACACTTTTGATTAAACTATCAAAGTTCAAACATTTGTAGAAAATTAAGTCCAGTAATGTAGAAAAGAAAGATCCGCTTGTAATCAAAGATTTCCTTAGCCAAAGCAGGGCAAGGTCATTTTGGGTTCAGTAGCTTTTACCATCAAAACGTGTCATACCCCATGTCAAATAGTTTGCTTTTTGTGGAAAAACAACTCAGACCTAAAAATAACAAGATTGAAGTACTAATACGATTTCATATGTTCATATTAACTAGATGAACTGCCAACGCTCCACAGGACTATAATCCTCCCAGTACCTCGACCAACCCGCCTGGAGGCTGGGAGCTGTCTGACTACGTAAGCAGGACCACTGGCCACATGGTGAAGAGCAGGAGGAGACACTGGTGAAAGGGGCTGTCCTTTAACAGGCTTCTCAACAGCCACATGTTGGATGATTTTGACATAAAATATGAACCAATGTAACAGGGTAGCAGACTCCTGGAACCCCCGCCCCCGTTACTAGCATATCAGTGGAAGAGAGCCACACTTGATCTCCCACTTACTATGGAGCACTCCCGCTCCCCCGGAGGGGAGTGGGGAAGAGGGACAATACTGTATATGAATCGCACTGCACTAAACAGAGGCATGGAGAACTAAATGATAAATTGATTATGTTTTGTCATTGGCGTTCAAAACACTGTAACTTTCTGAGTCCAGTTGCACAGCATTCATCACAATCCCAAGTCCCTTTTTTGTCTCCAGGCTTCATAGGTCTGCAGCTCTACTCATTTTACTATCTCTGACTCACAGAAACCTACTAAAGAAGAGTTTGAAACCGGTTGGAGACACATCTGTGACCATTTAAATTATTATTTCATCGACATTGTAAAACATTCTAAGATTATGGCAGGGATATTCTAAAGGCCAAATATTTGCTTTTACGGCTTTTGTCTTCTGCTTGTTTTTCTGTTTGTCCTCAATGCTTCTACTACCTCTGCATGTGTGGCATGGTGTAATTTTTGCTTTCAAACTCCAAATATATGTATATTCTCCTCTGAAATCCTTTGTTCACAAACTTTAAATGAAAATAGAACGTCGGGTGGACTCCCAGTAAACTCTCCTAAACTCTTTATTCGACACTGTTGTATTGAAATTAATGACACAGTAAATTGCTGAATATGTGTTGCACATTACAAGACTCCCAGAGAAAATTGAACGTTTTTCTTATTTGTTTTCTGTTTTCTCTTAAAAGAGACTCATCCCTCAGGAGTGTGTCTTAATAAAACTGAACAAAGAAGCGCATCAATGAAAAATATTGAACGTGTGCATTAAGAAAAAAGCTTGGAAGTAGCTTGTTACTTCAGGGACCAGAATCCTTAATTCTATTAAACACCTTTGTGTGCTGCTGCTTTCACTTATTGAAATCACTCATCAATTCTGTTTCTGCTGTCAGGAGAAATGCATTGAAACACGTGGGCAAAGGTTTTGGATGCACTGCATGCTGCCAGTGAATTAAGGTCACTCTGCTGGGACAAGGGAAATGCTGTTCAGACAGATGGAAGTGTCAGAGTAGTGTTCATGAGAAGCTGCTGTGATCCAGCGGAGTCAATCACAATGTAATTGAGCCCGTGATCCAGAGGATGGGGCTGAAGCATTAAGCACACACTACAAATGTGCAATTCTTGTTTATGGCACAGTAAAACTGCAGCCTTGTACTCACATGGCAAGGATAATTTCACTTTAAATCAGATTTCCTTGTGGCTCTGGTCTGTTTAACAGCCTGCTGAGGGGTGTGCATGGTTTGACTGAGGACCAAACAAACAGAAAATGGGCAGGAAATGGGTCTGTCCTTCTGAACATTGATCATACAGCATTGTTGCCTTGAAAAGGAAGATTTTACTGTTGCACTGGATTGCCAGCCCCAACAGAAACTCACCCATGAACATCTTTTTTACACTGAGCAAGATGGGAAACAGAAAACTCTGACACTAAATGAAAGCATGTGATTTTCCAGGATGGGATTTCTGCAGTTAAGAGTCTGGTCTTTTTTGCTGCAGCCAATATTTCCCTTATGTCTTCTTTGCTTTCATTTAGTACAGATGCCTAATCGAATGACATACGTATTTGTGATTTTCTGTGACAGCTCTGTGGTTGTATCCATGTTTTTCCACAAAGGAGGGTCACCTCACCTAGAGTCCTTGAGTCACTGGCTTTAGGAGGGAATACTCCCGCCCTTCAGGGACTCGACAACTACCATATTAATTAGCCTTTCCAGCTTGCGGCCAACCTGCTAACCTATTTATTGAGTAAATCATTGGTTCTTATGTCATCATTCTTTATATTAAAATAGGAACTTATCTCAGAGTTGCTCCTAAGTGTCAAAAACAAATCTGGAGCAGGACAGAACCCGGCCTGAAGACCATTCTTTGGGCTACAAATCTTGTAGGATTTGTTCCAGAAATCAAGATAAGTTCCACTTCTGATTCCTGGAGGATTTCAAGAATTGTCTAAAGATTTTCTCACAGTAGACTGTTATCAAATAATTGGAGCAGTACACTCCATTTAGATAAATACAAAGTACTGTCAGTTGTTCTTCCTCTTTCATGTGAACTTGCTTGGGTTTTGCCCCTCAAGACCAAATTGTGCATGTGGCCACATTTATCTCATACGTTTAAAGTTCCTTTAACAACTGTGTCCAACTGCGGATCAGGAGAGATGATACCTGAAGCTCAATTTTTTCATTGTTCTCGTTTTATCTCCTCCCAGATATTATTTTCTTCGACTGCAAACCCTTTTATTCCAAAGCTTCTTGGTCAGTCCTGATGGTTAATTGTAAACCATTAAGGACTTTCTATTAAGTAAGCAAATGGCACTCTTTTATCTAACACAAAATCAAGGTAATGAGAATGTAATGGGAGCTTTGTATCACCATGGAATGTTTTTCATTAGTTTTTTAGATTTAAACGAGCAAAGAGCATCATCCGACTCAAATAAAAGTTCATCTAATTTACTCATTTTCCAGAATTCCTGCTGCTCAACACAGAAACAAAGGGATCAAACTCCTTCATACCAGCTTTTGTTGTAAACTCTGTTCTTCATTATAAATGTAAAAAATGGCAGTTGGTTTTCTAAGCAGCTGAGTTGGACAAAAAGATGCAGAAAGCGCACTAATTAGCAGCAACAATGCTGGCAGTGGCAGAGTGAAACCATGTAACACGTGTGCTCTCTGGTATGATACTTGCCTGTAATAGTTTAGGGTTCATCTCCTGTAGAATAAGTCCTTTGCAGTGCCCTACTGAGTTTTGATGCCAGAACGCCTGATCCTCTGCTTGGGCTGAGCAGCGCTGGAGGTGAAGGCTTCAGTCTTTCATACACTTCAAAGACCAACTACTTTTCATATGAAATTCATGTAGATATGAGTAAACATCGGAGTGGGAGCGGTAGCAGACTCAAAGACTCTTATGAAGACTTCGCCTCTATCACATCTGCAACAGTCACAAAGGCAAACGAAGCAGCACATCCCTGCAGGCCTCCAGCACAGTGTTCTGTTTGAGGTCATGAACCTCGTAGATGTATACCAGTGTAAATATATAGTAAATATCTCATTTGCTTGTAAATTTGATTCCAAAAGAGTGAGTGCCAAACCAGCCACAACCCTCAAAGCATGTTACTGAGACAGACTTACCGTACTTAAACATTCTAACAGAACGTTTTGACTTTCTTAGTGTTTATTTCCACTTTGGTAGAACAGATGCAATGAGCTCTTCTCCACTGGAGGAAAATGGTGGGTAAAGACATTCCCCAACCCAACACACTGGGTCAAAATACCAAATTATGGGTCAAACTAACCAACTTATGATCCAACTGCACTTACCCAGCATTTGGGTTACCAAAATATCCCAGCATTTTCTTTAGAATGTGGGGTGTAGAGGATGGCAGTGTGAACTTGACATGAGCAGTTCTGGAAGGAAACTGAACACTGCCTTGATCTGGTTTTTCTTCTTCTTCTTCTTGTAGACAAATAATGGAGATACTGTGTGGGGGACTACCTAATTAGTCTAGTGTAAAGTAAAACAAAAAAAGCCAATATTCTCCCCAACAGTCCAGTTCTCCTTAAACTAAACCGCTCTCCCTCTGGTAACCGTACTGAATACTCCGGCTGCCGTCTTTTTTGCCCATAAACTGTTTGATCTAGTTTCAGTGGATCTCTGATGAGGTGATGAGTAGGTCCAACCAAAAATGGGAAGATATTGCACTTATATTGCTTTCAAAGCTTTGAGAGAGCCTCTTAAAGAAGAGGGGAAATGTCTTCATCAGCAAAAGATAAACCAAATCCAGTTGACCAATGACTTCATTGGATCCACAACTTCTGAACGAGTGCATCCAGCACAGCATTTTTAATGAACTTTTAGAGTAAATACCTGAACAGAGATTAGTTTAACATATTTTTCGGGAAAAATGTGAAAAACTTTTAACCTTTTTAGTTGTTGCATCGTTTATTAAACATCTGGGACCTGAGACTTGTCAAAATATCTGTCAAGTTGTGGGCAAAGAAAGAGTCTGAATGCACACGCTCCTTCAGCACAGGCAGCCATCTGTTGCTTTTCTGCCTGATTTATTTTTACAATCAGGAACTTTTTGCCTTGAAAGGATGAAACCTGCTTAAAGACAGACAGTGTTTCATATTTGCAAGTACATGTCAATGACAGAAATGGAAAAGGTTATCATTGTTGAAATGTTTGAGAAGATAATTTTAGCTGATCTGAACTTCATGAAGATGTGACACAGCACCAACAATCATCTAATAAGAAGCCATTAGAGAGTGTGTATGGACGGGCCCGAGCAGCAGAACAGGCTCTCTGCTGCTTTTCATGTTGATGTTTAACAGATATGACAACAGCAGCTTTTGAACTGCCTGGTTACGAAGCAATTTGTCAAAACTCCTGACAACTCAGACAAGAAATGGTGCTGCAGAGGAATGTTTGTGTCAATCCAGCCTTTGTAATGTAGACAGGCAGCAATAAGTCCAGACATGGAGCCAAAGGTGAAATGCTGACCTGCAGGTCTGTTAGCTCTGAGCATAAAAAAACTGCAAGTCTAATATAAAACGTCTTTATTCATATTAGGAACAAATTGATGGCCCCTTTCCTTGCTAAAAAATACAAATAACAGTGAAATTCAAACTACCGTGAGACTTGATCAGAAACATGGTTTTTGTTTTCTCCCTGCAATTGGTTTAAAATCAGCATGACAATATTTTCCTTTTCTTATTGACCTTTTGAGAAATGTAGTTTAAAGACATTTTTTAGCTTAGAAAATAAAAGGGAAGCAGCCTATACATTTAAAAATGATCAAAGCTAACATTCTTTTTAAAAAGAGAGAGTTAAACATGCCTTCAGTACATCATGGCCAAGTATGTGACCCGTGTATTAAAGTGCATGTGTGCCCATTGTGTGTTAGGACTGCTTCTTATCTCTGTTGTGTTTTTGGACTGATCTGCCGTTGGTTCAAGTCTGAGACCTGATTCCGTCTGAAACAAGGCCCAGCGCTAAATTTCCTCCAAATCTCCATTCACCCAGGGCCGGCCCTGGTCTTCTGGGGGCCCTAAGTGAAATTTAATTTGTGGGCCCTCTAACTGATCAGCAGCACCAAAAAAAACGCAACTGTAGTTGTAATATAAATGAGATATCTCTATTAATACATTTGTGAATTATTGTTGCTGCCAAAGAACTGAATACAGTAAATTGCCTGCATGTTGGATGCACATTAAGTGGTGCCAAACAAATTTTAAATGCAAAAAAAAATACAAATACAAAAAAATACAAAATAATGCCAAAACAGTAGGCACTCAACAACTGACATTCACAAAACTCCAACTTATTAGAATCAGCAACTTAATAGCAAATCAAATATCAATAAAACAATCCAACATAAAGAAAACAACAGCTCAATGAGGGGATTTTGGAAAGTCAGACTCTTTATCCGTCTGAAAAGGACCTCTCTGCACCAAATCCATTCTTACTGGATCAGAGAGTGTGGTTGGTCATTCAGCTGGACCATTTGGATTTGAGGTACCGGTAGGTGGAATTTTGGATCCAGTCGGCTCCTCTTCCATTCACGCCTCTCTTGGAGCCTCTGGAACATGAGATACAGAACTTCAACAACAGCAAACGGTGAAAATTCAAACAGTCAAATGTTTCCCTTTCAACAGTAGAAGTGGTGACAGCAGTTTCTTCTGCAGCTAAAAAAACAAGAATTATTATTACACAATAATCAATGATAAAACTAATAAAATATCTATTGCAGAATACTAATAATATATTGGCTCATTTAAAATCTGTGTGCAGGTTTTTCACAACTTCATGATCTTTTTATATATTTATAAGAGATTTATTGTTTGATTGTATATTTGCATAAGGTCATATTTATTAATTTAATTATGAAGAACTTGGGACTCCATACTCTTCAGCTGCTATTTATGAAAAAAGGGTTTATGCAGACACTGTTTTTTAAATGACTTTACATGCTATTAAAATGACCTCAGATGAGATCTTCAGTGATGTCAGGAACATCTTGGGATGTGGACGCTGCACCACCTCCAATACTTTTTGAGAGCAGAAGAGCCTGTGGAAAACATCATCATTATGTAAAATCAAAACTGCAAAATACAAATAAGAAATAAATGTACCCATTTATGAATAATAAATGTGAGCACTAATTTCAGTATAAATGGAAATATAAGCATTTTGTATGTTCATAATTTTAAAACGAGTACATTTATTTTGTTTGTCATTTATAAATGAGAACCTTAATTTCCTGTTTGTATTTGGCAGTTTTGATTCTCCAAATTTTATGCCAATGCAAGATTTTAAGACACATTGTTGAAAAAGTCAGACTACCTGACCTGCTATAAAAGATAAACAGCAGTTTTTATACAGACATAAACCGGAAAATGCAGAACGCAATAAATTAGCAAAACAATAAAACAATACGATAACGTGAGTTAAAACATATTTCAGCCATTATACCGTTGTCATTATTTACTCTTCTCTTCGCCGTTTTAGACGATCATGTCCAACCTCATCTTGGAAACTTGGGTATCAGAATTATTTTAGTTTTCCACTGGAAATTACGTCACGGGTTCGTTTATGTGCAATCTTCACTTCGGATCGATTAGTATTTTACGTAAATTGCGCAGCTGCATAGAAATACTGGATAATGTAAAAAATTACGGCCCCAACATCCTCCAAACTTACCTTGTGATCGATGTTGAAGTTCTTTATCTTTTTTCCTTCTTTCTTTTTTCAGCTTCTGATGGATAAAGTCTCTGTGGCATGAAGTTCTCTTGGGCCGCCTTTACACTGCATGGTTCAAGTGACCCTATTCTGATTTTTTCCTCTCATGTGGCTCAGATCGGATATGATCGGTGAATGTGTAAGAAGGACAAAAGCGCATGGATTCCGTTTTACTCAGATCGGATACAGGCCTCTCTCATATGTGGAAATAAATCGGAAACGGCTCGGATACGTGCATTTGCGTGTGCCATGTAAGCAGACAAATCGGATATTCCCCAGTAAATGCCAGTCGTACGTCAGTGACGTCAACTCAGGACACCACCAACTGAGATCACATGACTTATTAAGGTGCTTTTTGTGCGCTGTTTGCTGTCTGTTACCTTTCAGCCTCAGACCGTAGTTGGAAACCGCTGTTATGTCCGGTCCGGACGCAACGGTAACTAATGAAGCGGGACACCGTTGCTATAGACCAGGCTAGAAGCCGTTTATTTCTTTGAGGGGGCGTGTGTGCGCGCTTGCGCGTGCTTGCGTGTGTGTGTGTAAGGAGAGGAGAGGGGGTGTGAGTGCGGAGTGGGGGAGTGTCGGAGTGTCGTAAATTAAAAATAAGGTGTCTCCCCCAAAAGTTTTGGAGTCTTTCTTAGCCCACTCTGGAGGCTGAGGGTTCAGAACGGAAAAGTGAACCCGGAGGAAATCTCCCGTGCGTTTCTGACTACGGTCGGAAAAAGAGAAGTCATCGCGCAGGAAAGGTTCAACACTTGGATCAAACTGTTCGGACAGCACGTCTGCAAACACTTCCTCATTCAAAACTCAGAGAGAGCCAAGCAGCCCTCCTTTTTTTCCTCTCCCGCGCATCCCCTCAGAAGCGCCCAAGGCAACGCCTCCTTCTGTTGCTGCGTGGCCTCCATGACATCGCAGTCACAAAAGTCCGAAGGAGGTCCGCGGAAGGCGGAAATGCTGCTACGTAGTCCTCAGAACGTCTACGTTTGATAGTTTCAACATTGTATAGTGTAAATGCAAAAATCGGATACTTTAAAAGATGATGTAAGTGGGTCGTCAAAAAAATCGGATATAGTCAGAAAATCGGATATGGGCATCAAGACCTGCAGTGTAAATGCGGCCTTGTTGTCGCTTTGATCAGTGTGACAAAATGCGCTCGTTTTTTTTCTTTTTCCCAACTTTATTGTACAAAATGTGCTCGTCAATGCATACTGTACCAGCCTCAGATGCAATGACGTTGACCAATCGTTGCTAAGAGTGGTGTAACGTCATTATTTGGGTTGCCATGTTGGTTCATGTGTGTTGAAGGGGGGGGGATCATAAAGGTGCAGGCAACTTTCTTTTGCACAACACTTAGAGCGCACGTTGGGACGGAAGTTATATGAAATGGGTTGCCAGATTTGGGTCTTTTTTTATTTGATTTTTTTCGCCACTTCGGTGCCCTGGTGGTGACGGGGGCCCTACGCGGCTACTGTCTACTTAGACAGTTTTGGGTTAAGGGAAAATCTAAATCACATTTGAATGGTTTCTACAGGAAATCTAGAGTAGAAATAAAGTTTAAAGCAGCTGCAGATATTTTACAGAGGATGAAAATGAACTTTATCCTTTGAAGTTTAGAGGAACTGGAGATTGTTCGCCCACTTCAGCCTCGTACAGACCAGTCTGTGGAAATATTGTCTGACATTAAACCGATCCGTGGCCTGAAAAAGGTTAAGGCCCACTGGTGAATGATGTAAGAATTTTCAGTTATTTCTCTTGTTTATTTATGACTGCTTCAATGAGTAGAGAGGAATGGATGATAGTTTCTGCAGGCTGTTCATTCAGAGTCAGATGTTCTGCTGAACCTTCCTGAATCACCAGGGACACAACACTGTGTTTAGTTAGAAACTTTCACAATCAGTTTCTGTAGGAAATGGTGTTCCTGTTTCTTCCTGGACTGAGCAAACTCAATTCTTTTAAATTAGAGTAAGTGTTGGAATTATTTGAGCCAGTCAGACAAATGACTGATCTGGACTACCCAACAGAACTTGTTCTTGGCAGCAGAGCCTCCAATCAGGGTTGGACAACTCTCCTCTGACTTTAGACACAAAATACAATGAGTGCTCATTTGCTTTGTAAAGATTTGTTTTAGCCATGCTGATTTCTAAATTCAATTTCTTTCCCAGCTTCGGAAAAGGTCGTCTGCAATCCTGAGAGCGCCGTACCCCCTGTTTGATCACTGTTTCCTTTCAAGCTGCAGAGAGAGAATTATTGATTTGGATTCAAATGGAGCCGCAGCAAAGGCGAGAGGTCCATTTGTCGAAGGCTGCTGGCAGCGTCTCTGCAGATAATGACAAAGCATAATGAAGCATGTTAACTCTGTGTTCTCTCATTGCCAGAGTCATCAATGGCAGCAGTTTGATTGGCACCTATTGCTGTTTATTGACATTAACCTCCGATGGAGCCATGTGTTTCATCATGGTGCATAGTGACTGATGCAGAGGAAGTGTGCTAATGACGGAGCTGTGACAGTTTGGTGGCACACTTTGGAGGCTGTGTCATTTTTTGTTCTCTGGTGGAAAAACATGATGCATGATGGGAGCAGGAAGCTACATAAATGCCTGTCTGTGTGTTTAATCCTCCCAGGACATTGCAAAGCTTCCCATCTGAAGCACAGTCTCCATGAGCTCCGCTCACAATGAACTCAGTCACACAGATCAGCTTCATGTCCATTCATATAAATGACGTGCTTAAACACATCAGGAGGATTCTGACAGAGCAGCCCCGTGAGGACGACACCCCTCAGATCTTTAATTAGGGCAAGAGAGTATAGAACATGTAATCAATCTATTTCCCCTCTGGGGCTTCTTTCGTGGGAATTTACAATAATGTATATTCCCAGTCGTCCTGTTTCTCAGATCAATATCTTGTTTAAACAAAACTTTGGTTTGACCATGCTGATCAAAAGATTTTCAAAGTAAATGAAAAATTGTTGTTTGTTAATTGTAACACCATGTATAAAGGAAGAACCCAGACACATTCAAATGCAAGTGCCAGTCAGATGGAGTTGAAACAAATTATTTCAGTCCTCGCTGCATACAAGGATTCACAGAAAAGTTGTGTTGTACGCCTAATTAAGGAACGTAGAGGTTTGAAGCACCAATTTATGCCACGAGACACTTGGGATAACCTTAATTTATGGAACACAGAGAGCTGGTGTTCTGACACAAGCAGCAGGGGGTCTTTGAAAGCGGGCAGCATTTTTCCGTGTGAGAGCTTTGAACATCTCTCCCCAAAGCGGGACAGAAATCAAAAGCCCAACCTGACAGCAGAGCTTGGTTTTCAGGATTGTCTCAGACTCTTCATTATTCATAACACATCACTATTGGTTGTAGGTGCATGTCTCACATGGCAACAGGCGCCCTGCTTATGGATATCCCAGCTGGGAAACACAAGCCTGTGTTTAAACGCCTGCAAACACATGTCGCTGGAATCGTTTTCCTCTGCCTTTGCACAAGAATCTGTAGGGAAGTTAAAATTAGCTGCTAAACCAGAATGAGCTGTTGGAGCTGCATCCTGCTTGACCCTCCTCTACCTCCTGCAGAGCCACAAAGATGTTGTTGTTCTCGTTAGATGCTCACAGCAACTAATTGGAGAGGGACTAAGACCGCAGTGAACTAATGCATTGTCATATGCTGATAATTGGGGAAACGTGCATGTTTTTAGTCTCAGTGGAAGCTACAGCACTTTAAAGATGCAAGAACATAAAGGTACACTGCATTGGATGAAGCATGCAGACGTTTTCCTGCAGAAGTCAGTGCTAATGAAAACTACCAACTAGTGAGAAAAGCAGCATTTGGTTTTCACGTGTAAACACTTGTCTAACTCAAGAGTCACTGACTGCAATTGTGTTGAAACAAAATGTCAGCACTTGCGCTTCCACTGAGTGCAGAAGAGTTCATTACAGAACGCGCCTTTCAGTTTCTGACACTCATAAGTGCCCCGAAACTTTCAGAGATCACATAAACCTGTGTAACATAATCCAATGATCCTCCCTGACGGAAGACAAGATGCCTCTCAGAGAAGTGATCACGTTCCTGCGTTCAAATGGAGAGAAACAAATGGAATCGCTGTTTAAATGAAACAGCAAGCAAACTCGACGATCTGTGAAATTTCAAGCGTAGCCTTATGGGGGTGCAGCTGCTATCTGATCTTGTCTCTAGGAGCCTGAGGAGGTAAATGAACTTCATTAAGAGCTTTTTATGTCTGCTGGAGAATATGCTGCATTTTCTCAAAAATAAAACCCTTAACATAAAAAAACATGAAAAGATGATCAAACCCAAGATTTAAATGGCAATTTTTTCACCCTTATGCGTCATGGTGGGGGTTGAGGAAGTACCCAAGTGCAAAAGGAAGGAGGCAGGAGGTTCCAGGAGAACAGGATTTTTAATAACTAAACTAAACAAACCAAAATTCACTTCAGAGCAGGCTAGAAACCCTCGAAAACCTTGAAACACTGGAAGACACTGAAACTGGGAACATCAAAGCTATGGAGCAGCACAGGAGGAAGGTAAAGACAGGACTTAAATACAGTACATACAGGACACAGGTGGAAACACCCAGGACAGATGGGGACCAAAAGCAACCTTTCAAAATAAAACAGGAAACTGAACTAAAAACATGACAGAAACAAAAGGGAACCAGAAAACAAAAGCAAAGAAAACAAAATTGTAACATTATGTCCCTTACGCTCGACTCAGTTACGCTCTGCTTACATTCTGATGCACAAACATGGACAAGCAAATGATTTCCTGTTTCCCTCTTCAGGAAACCCAACAAATCAGACACTGTCGAGACGATCTGGGAGAGAAATGTAGTCATTTTAGTACAAACCCTTGTTAGACTAAAAGTAGAGCTTGTATAAGACCCATGTGAATATCCCTCCAAAGCGTGGCACTAAAGAGAAAGTGACATGAAGAATATGCATGAAAACCAGCAAACCAATAAAATACAAACACAAAACTATAACACAAAACATTAGTCAGTGATGTGGCCTCCACTGGGATAATGTTGACTGGGGTCACTTTTAGCTCATTTGATTTTGTTGTTACCTTATCAGGTCTCACCAATAATATAAACCAAGCCAAATGAAGAAATATATTAATAAACTTTTCATGACACATTCTAATCTGCTGCTGTCACAAAAGAGGCAGATGGGTGGTTGGGTGTAACACTCTGTTGATTGTAGTGTTTTGTGGATTATTCTTGGTTTAATTGCTTGAAATAATCAATTTACAATCCACTTTCCACAAAAATCAGAGAAAATCAACTAGAGTAGTCAGGATCCAGACGGGAGTCAGGGCAGGCGGCAAGCAAACATAGTCAGAAACAAAACAGGGTCAGGAAACAGAAGATCAGGTTTGGTTATAACGCTTGGTAATGAAAGCAGAGTGGCACAAAAAATACTTCTCACTGAGTGAGGCTTGCTGCATTGCTTAAGTGTCTTGTGGTTGAATTGGTAAATGAGAGTCAAGTGAGCAGCATCCAGAAATAGAAAGCTGGGGTTGCTGGGTGTGTTTAGAACTCTGGAGACGGCTCCCGCCGGTGACCAGAGGGGGAGACAGAACTCTGACTTCTGACACCTGCTCTCTGATACCACCACCTCTCCCATCTCACACAGAGCAGTTAAACAGTCTGATAGTCCACTGAACCACTGAATCAGTGTGGATGCACAACAAAAAACACTGTATATTTGTGGGCTCCCATTACGGCACTTAAGGTCTATATGTTTTTTTAAGACAGACACAAAAACAAACAAAGTTAACATCAAATTACAACATTGATAAAAGTTAATAAGGAGCATTTTCATCTCAACCATTTAAGATTAACCAAAAAACGTGGTTTTTGATTAAAACATAGGTCGGGAGTTTATGGTGAGAAAGTCATGCAGTAAACAGTTCAAGAGGCAAGGAGCAGATCTGCTGAACGCTCTAGACCTCACGGTGGAAGGACAAGCAGATGGAGAAGAGAAGAGAGAACTTCAGGATGATCTTCAAGAGTGGGAGGAGAAACAAAGACAAAGGCAATCATAGAGATGGAGAGGAGCCAGGTGGTGAAGAATAAAAAAAGATAGAATTTAAATCCAATTCTGAGATAGACTGAAGCCACAGTAGCTGCTTTTGAACGGGGGTAATCAGAGAAAGAGGTTTGAGAAGTGATCCAGGCGGCAGAGTTTTGAACCAACTAAAACTTAAAGAGGAACTTATGTGGGATACCAAAAGGAGGAAGTTCCATCAGGAACAGCCTGTTTGTCCTTGCCCCCCCCAGGTTGCCTTGATTTTGGCCTCTAACCGTTGCTTCCATGGTGGGAATTGTTTTCTCCCATGGTTGCTCTTATAGCCAACTATCTCAAGGATCACTGCTGCTGAAGTGTAAACCAGTTCATTGGTTTCTGTGATTTTTGTGGTAGGAATTGCCCTCAATGCTTCATTCACAGCTTCCAGGAGACTTTCAGGCAGTCCATCACTTAACCGGTGGAGCTGGTGACGGGGTTGCCTATTGTTCAATCTATACATGATCTTGTCTTTCAGGTCAGTTGCTGCTTCGCTCAGCGTATCTGTGGTTGTTGGGGCTGTGTACCCAAGCTCAGGGAGGGAGTGTGGTGTAGCCTCCTCAATGACCTGCTGTTCTGGCTCCCCATGTGGTGGTATTGCAAAATTGTAATGTACAATCGCAAGTAGTGATAGGAGTTGCCGTTTGTGGATGTTAGAGCATTGGGCTACCAGTTGTTTATATATATATATATATACATATATATACTTATGCCTCCTTCCTTGCGGCTAGCATACAGTCTCAGGGTGCTGGATTTGGGGTGGAACCCTCCATGTATGGTGAGGAGCTTTCGTGTCTTAACATCCCTGGTCTGTATCTCTTCCATTGGTCATCTTATTATTCCTGCAGGCTATCTGATAACTGGAAGTGCGTAGCTGTTTATTGCCCGGGTCTTATTTTTGCCATTGAGCTGGCTTCTCAGGACTTGCCTTACCCGTTGGAGGTATTTAGCTGTTGCAGCTTTCCTTGTTGCCTGCTCCAGGTTGCCATTTGCCTGTGGAATTCCAAGGTACTTGTAACTGTCCTCAATGTCTGCGATTGTTCCTTCTGGGAGTGAGACCCCACTGTGTGGACTACCTTGCCTCTCTTTGTCACCATCTGGCTGCATTTCTCGAGCCCGAATGACATCCCAATGTCAGTACTGTAGATCCTGTTGGTGTGGATGAGGGAGTCAATGTCACGCTCCTCACTCTTTGCATATAGCTTGATGTCATCCATGTAGAGGAGGTGAGTGATGTTGGCCCCATTTCTGAGTCGGTATCCATAGCCAGTCTTGTTGATTATTTGGCTGAGGGGGTTCAGACCTATGCAGAACAGCACAAGTGTCCACATTTGATGGACAGTTGTGCAAGTGGCTTCCCATTGGCTTCAACAGTGGCAATGTTGAGTGCAAATGTTGCCACAAAATTTCAGCCCACCTTTTACCAGGACTGGATTGCATACAGGTCAACATGGAGTTAGTTAACACAGGAGTATAGAGACTCTGTGGCCACCCCTGAAAGGTAGACACCAACAGAAAGAGAAGAAGAAACGATCAGGAAAACTTTTTCTCTTTCAGAAAACAAAAAAAAAAAAACGATTTCATATGATACAAAGTCAAGACATGTTGAGTGGGACTAGTTTATCTGCTGACACTGTGAATCTAATCTGAAAGGAGACATGACTTCCTCTCTGAAATGGAAAACACACATTTCACATTTCAGATTAAAACATATCGGTAACACTTTCTTTTACAGTACAGTACTTACAGTGTACTTAAGTGGTATTTACATGGTACTTATTGTGTAACTACTGGGTACTTTCAGGGTATTTCAAGCATTGCAGTCAAAGCAATAAGGAATTCACAGATATTTATCAAACTCAATGCAGAAATGATTAAATAACTAAAATATACTTTGTACTACTTTGTCAAAGTCATTATGCTTTTTATGTTCATTTGAACTTGTATTCTGATTTTTCTTGCAGTTACACACTCTGAAGAAGTCCTCCACGTTACCAAACTCTGCTGAAGGAATTTCGACAGACAAAAAGCACGACCCCACATGTCGCCAGTGCAATATAGACAAATCACAGTACATTTGACTGCAACTATTGCAGAAATGACTTTGTGTCATGGCAAGAGCCGCCACGCTCCTGCAGCGGATGCTCGTCAGGGTTAACTCTCCTCACCTGTTCAAGTCAGTATATATTGCTGTCGCACCGCTTCGTTCTTCGCTGGAACGTCTACATTTTCAACTTGACTACCAGCCAGCTCTCACGCTCTGTGTTCCAGTCTGCAGCTTGCCAGCAATTCTGGATTTCTGCTCCATGCTCTCAAGTCTGAGTCACCTGCCTGTCGTTATTCCTGCCGCTCATTATGGACCAGGCTTTCTCCTGAGCTGCTTTACTGACTCACCTGTTGCTGTGATCGCCTGTTCCTCAACGCCAAGTTCTGCCTCAAGATACAGCCGTAAAGCATCTCCTCTGCTGCACTCTGTTATGGACTTCCTCATTCTGGAGTTGGCGCCCCGCCCCTTCCATGAAGTCTGGACTCTGCTCCGTCTGTTTTCTCCTCTCACTCCTGGCCTCCCACAAGTCTGTCTCCACGCCCCCTGGTGTCAAGATTCTGCCTAGCATCCTGCCTAATCTGATCCCCTTTAAATAAGATCTGAAGATGTCATACTCCTAGGTCTGTCATCTTTTGTTGGTCCTCAAGACCTGGTTCTGACACTTTGGCTGGAGAACGTGAGGATCAGGGGCCCTTTCCTGTTTTCACGGTGGGGGACAAACTCATGAGTTATGCAAAGGAGTGCAAATCATTCCTGGAACAACACAAAACTCTGGAAGAAAAGATAAATAATTAAAAAAAAATCTGTTCTTTGGAATGCTCCTTTTTACTGTTTTGTACTAAAGACATATTTCATTGTGATGCCACTTTGTATGCTGCAGAAGTGTATCATATTAAAGATTGTTGTTTTTACTGCTGTCTTGTTTCTCTTTAAATTTGCCACAAGTTATAAGAAGTAATCTGGCCAGAATATGTTTTTACAATGCAGTAACTTCACCTTTACCAACAAGTTAGCATTGTCTCATTTGGTGAGGTCAGAAGACCGAGTGTTTATGTACACTGTACGGGAAGGTAATACGTGAACATACCCAGCATTTACTACTGAAAGTACCAAGTAATAGAGTGGAAATAGGGCTGACTTTCTTTTACAGTCCAGTTTCATTGTACTTAAGGGGTAGTTTCTGTGGTAAATTAATGGTAAATACCATGAAACATACAGCTAGTGCAGACCTAAAGGTCAAGGTATTTAATTGTACTTACCTTGTTCTGACATGTAAATACCCAGTAAGTATATTATAAATACACAGTATGTACCACATAAGTATGAACCAAATAGTACCACATAAATATACAGCAAGTACCATGTAAGTACCGAGTAGACACAGACCATGTAAACACCCTGTAAGTTCCCAGTTAATTTAAAACATACCATGTAAATATCCTGAAAGTACCCAGTAGTTACACAATAAGTAACATGTAAATACCACTTCAGTACACTGTAAGTACTGTACTTTAAAAGAAAGCATTACCAACATATCATATACAAAAAACCCTCCGGGATTCAGAAGGGATAAAGTATCTTTGTCTTGATTTTAGCTCTTGAGGGGGGAAACGCCCCCGTAGCCTCCTGGCAGCCGTGTTGTGTGCAGCAGCACAAAAGATGCATTGTACATTTGTACTTTGATGGGACCCGGCAGATGGATTCACCTCGCTCATGCACAGTCCATAACATCAAGTGCTGATGGAGCGTGTGCAACCAAAAAGTGCTGAAGAGTGACCCTGGCTGTGCCCTTGTCACTAACTCAGGGTAACAAGTGAATGGAAATTGGTTTTACCTGAGTCAGGTAATCATTACTAAATGAATTTGCTCTTGGACCGAGGGTATAAGTGGGATAAATATATGTCTCTGAGATGAATACAAATCTCAGGTATGCAATGAAAAGCACGCTGCTTATTGATTTTAGAGGTTGCACTCTGCGTGCCTTTCATCACTGGCCTCTTCTGCATTAGAATGATGAGTTTTCCATTTGGCAGGTGTTTACATGAAGCTGTTGACAATAACAGAGACAGCAACTTTAATGTTTAGTTATTTCTCTGCGAGCCTGCTGGTCCCTGCGTCCAGCAGCCATATGCAAATCACTCCTGCGCCGAGCATGCATAATGAACGCAAATGTGGATGCTATCACCATTTTTCCAGCCCATGTTTGTGCAGTGTCATCATGTTGGCAGACAGCCGTCCCCTTCATCATTGCTGTCATTTCCATCATCTGCATCCTAATCATCATTAAAATCACAAATGTCATAATTATTACAGATGCGACTGCTTGGACGCCGTCATCATTACCACTGTGATAAAACTGATAAAGTGGCAGTTATTCATTTCATCCCGCCTGTGCCTGCCTTCATTACGCCTCAGTGACAGATGGGCCCTGTAACGTGCACATGTCTGACGACTGCTGAAGTGTGGGCTTCAGCACACGGAGCAGCTGGGAGAACACGGCCCGTGTTTCAGAACTGGACTGTGCTCTTCAATAATTCAACCCTCCCAGCTGTCTCATATCCGACCCCAAGCTTGGCGGCCGCCAAACTCATATCACAGTTAAACCACAATGCCGCGGAGCAAAGCTAGAGACGGGTTTGTATCCGTATGTTTACTTAAAAATCAGTGCACTGTGAACCTGTGCAAAGCACAGCCTTGATTAGCTGCACAAAATGATTTATTTTTTATTTTTTATAAATGCACTCGTGTTTTTTAAGGAATGAAGAGTTTATTTTCACCACTGAAAAGAAAGCTTTTTCATTGAATCAATATCTGTAGTTGTTGCCTGGTTCTCTGAAGGAGAACTGTTAAAGAGCCTGGAATGTATGTTTAAGTCCTAAAGGCCTCCTGCAAGAGAAAATAGATCTGTGGATGTGGCATCCTGGAGAGATGAAAGTCTAATTATCTCTCAAGAAAACAAGTGGAAAGGCGTTTTAATTAGGACTGAACAGAATCCATGTGCTGAGAATTTGAACATTGTGATGGATGATGCATGGATCTCCTTAGTGACTGCAGACTGAGCCATAATCTGACAAAAAGGAGCGGACTGCCTAAAGCTGTGAGGCCTGAAACCAGGAGAAAAGTGTTTGACGGAGGAGGGGAAGCTGGGTGGAGGGTGTGCTTTGAGGGCGTCCTGCAGTGACAGAGGTGAGGCTAAAAAAGGCCTGTGTTGCGTAACGCCATGATTCATGAAGCAGACAGGAAAAAAAACAGGGTAAGAGCTACAAAGAGAGAGCCTTAAGAAAGAGAGATAAGTAAATATGATAGAGGTGTTAAAAAAAGAGAATTAGGAAGGAAAAAGGGAGCAGCAGCGCCCAGAGGAGCAGTCATGATTAGTCCCATTCCCAGCACACAGCCGATTGGCTCTCTTTCTTCACACTCCCCGTTCCCGGTTCTTACCTTCCCTCTCATCTCACCAGGGGGTCCCACAGTCGCCAAGCCCTTTAATGCTCCCCTTCACTCTTCCGCTGCGTGGCTGGCATGCAGAATGCATAATCACTGTATAATCATAATCAGTGTCTGCACATGTGGAGGAGGAATACAATAGCAGCTGGATTGAAACAGTTTTCATTTCATGTTTGGTCTTTTTTTAATCTTTAGCACAGCTTCGTATAGGAAACAGAAGTGGTACACTGTATGTATGTAAGATATACCTTTGCCACAGCAGCTTTGCATGTAAATGTACCAGGGAGAAAAAAGGGCAGGATAATCTGATTATGTTCCTGCTAACTCGATTATTGCTCTGAAAAAGTGGATGGAAGCCTTGCATCCCCTCTTTTAGACAATCTCTTCTTTAATGTTTTTTTTAGCATCTCAGAAAACAAGGCAATGCTCCTCTTTTCAAATGTAAACATGCATGTTTGCTGCTGAAACTATACCCGATGGGAGCCCGGGATGCAGCTGTCAGATTATGGAGAGAATTTTATTTAGGTCTTTTCAAAGAATGCGTATAGAGAAACATCTGGGCACGGTGAGTGTGATCAGAATCTGACCTTGTATGAAATGTGACGCTGTTGCATCAGCATCTCTCCTGGAGGAGTTTAAGGTAAAGACTCTAAAAAATATATCTTTTGAGAGACGACCAGTCAAATATGAAAATTTTATGGTGCTTGTTTTGCTTCTATACATTTGAAAAATTAGCTTTTGGTGTTTATTAAACAAAGCAAAAAAAAAAACACAGACAGGCATATAGAAAGAAAGGCTGGTATCATCTTTACATCCCAATCAATTGTGTTCCTTTCTCCGTTACCAGGGCGAGGATGCATTTACCTTAATGCCTTAACACTCCACTGAACTTCTTCCTTCCTTACTGCGAAGAAGGCTCCAAGGGCAGGGATGCCTACTTTAGTTTAGTCTGTTGAGTTAGTTCAGTTTAGAATGTTCCTGATGAATTCTATGTATTCATGATCCTTATGATTTTATGTTTACTTTACAATTACCATTACAAAGCACATTGAGACGACTGTTATTGTGAATTTGGCCTATATAAATCTAATTAATTAAAATGAATTGATTTGAAAAATTGAATTGAGCGTGAAATTTGGTGGAGGAGGAATTATGGTGTGGGGTTGTTTTTCAGGACTTGGGTTTGGCCCCTTAGCTAGTAAAGGAACTCTGAATGCTTCAGGATAAAAAAAAACATTTTGGACATTTCCATGCTCCCAACCTTGTGGGAACAGTTTGGAGCGGCCCCTTCCTCTTCCAACATGACTGTACACCAGAGCACAAAGCAAAGGTCCATGAAGACATGGAGGACAGAGTCTGGTGTGGATGAACTGGACTGGCCTGTTCAGAGTCCTGACATGAACCCCATAGAACACCTTTGGGATGAATTAGAACAGAGACAGAGAGCCAGGCCTTCTCCACCAACATCAGTGTGTGACCTCATCAATGACCTTTTGGAAGAATGGTCAAAAGTTCCTACAAACACACTCCTCAACCTCGTGGACAGCCATCCCAGAAGAGTTGAAGCTGTAACAGCTGCAAAAGGTGGACCCACATCATATTGAACTCTATGGGTTAAGAATGGGATGGAACTTCAGTTTATATGAGAGTCAAGGCAGATGAGTCAATACTTTTGGTAAAAAAGTATACAGCGGGGAAAATAAGTATTGAACACAACATTTCTCTCAAAAAACACATTTCTAATCGAGCTATTGAATTTTTCACCAGATGTCAGCATCAACCCAAGTAATGCACACATAGAAAGAAATCCAAACATTTATGTCCATAAATGAAGTTATGTGTAATAAAGTGAAATGGCACAGGGAATAAGTATTGAACACGCTTACTGCAATTTATTTAATACTTAGTGCAAAAACCTTTGTTGGTGATTACAGCCTCAAGACGCCTCCTGTATGGAGAAACCAGTGGAATACATTGCTCAGGTGTGATTTTGGCCCATTCATCCACACAAACTGCCTTCAAATCTTCAAGGTTCCGGGGGTCTCTTCTGTGAACCCGGATCTTCAGTTCTTTTCAAAGATTTTCAATTGGATTCAAGTCTGGTGATTGACTGGGCCATTCTAGCAGCTTTATTTTCTTTTTCTTCAACCAGTTGAGTGTTACCTTGGCTGTGTGCTTGGGATGGTTGTCTTGCTGAAAGATCCACCCTCTTTTCATCTTCAGCAGCCTGGCAGATGACAGCAGATTCTGATCAAGAATGTCTCCATACTTTTCTCCAGTCATTATTCCTTCAATGAAATGAAGTCTACCAGTACCACATGCTGAAAAACAGCCCCACGCCATGATGCTCCCACCTCCAAACTTGACTGTTGGTATGGTGTTTTGGGGGTGATGTGCGGTGCCATTTTTCCTCCAAACATGTTGTGTCTTATGTCATCCGAAGAGTTCAATTTTGGTCTCATCTGACCAGAGTATCTTCTCCCGGAATGTCATGGGTTTATCCAAATGTTATGTCGCAAACTCCAAACGAGCTTCAACATGCTTCTTCTTCAAAAATGGAGTCTTGCGTGGTGTGCGTGCATGGAGGCCATGGCGGTTGAGTGCATTACTTATTGTTTTCTTTGAAACAACAGTACCTGCTGATTCCAGGTCTTTCTGAAGCTCTCCACGAGTGGTCCTGGGCTGTTGGAGAACCCTTCTGATGATTGTTCTGACTCCTCTGTCTGAAATCATGCGAGGAGCACCTGACCGTGGCAGGTTTATGGTAATGCCGTGTTCTTTCCACTTCCGGATGATTGCCCCAATGGTACTCACTGGAACTTTCAGAAGTTTAGAAATGCGCCTGTAACCAATGCCTTCAGTGTGTTTTGCAACAATAAGGTTGCGTAGGTCTTTGGACAGCTCTTTGCTTTTACCCATCATGCAATGCTTCTTGTCTAACACCTTGCTGGTGAGAAACCTTTTTAAAAGGCATCAATCAGGACTATACCAGCTGATATTACTTTGCACTAATAGGGAACAGGTTAACCTTCTGAATACTGACAAACTCCAGCTGCTTTCTTGGCTTGCCAGACCTTTTTACCCCTCCTTTTCTTCATGTGTTCAATACTTATTCCCTGTGCCATTTCAGTTTTTACACATAACTTCATTTATAGACATAAATGTTTGGATTTCTTTCTATGTGTGCATTACTTGGGTTGATGCCGACATCTGGTGAAAATTTCAATATCATGTCAATAGCTTGATTAGAAATATGTTTTTTGAGACAAATATTGACTTGTTCAATACATATTTTCCCCGCTGTATCTACAAGTTTCAATCCAGCATAGATAAAAAAAAATGTATTTGGTACACGAGATTGTACTTTGTACTGTTCTCTCTCCCCAGATCCTATCTTTTCCTACCGATCCGCAGATCAAAATATGCAGTTCCTAAAATGGCCACTGGAGGCTGCTTTTAAAAAAGAGATTTGCCTATGAAATATATATGTCTAACCTTACTTCAAAATTAAGTTTTAAAATATATACACTCTTGTGAAATCTTTTGAATGTTTATTTATTTTCTATTTATGACAGCTGAGGTTTGTAGTTGGGGTGGATGGCAATGTGTGTGTGCTTTGTTACAATTGAAACGTGTGTGTATTAGCTAAGTGTAAACATGGTGTAAAGTGTCAACCTCCAACACCCTGCCAAACCACCCATTTTCAGAGGATTTATGAGTAGGGTGGAGTTGACCCAAATCATCCCACTTCAGGTTTCATTTCAATCGTTCAGAAATAAAGCCTGATCCAGTTAATATTAGCCTGTGATTTCTTCCACCTCCTTACCCCAAACCCTGATCCTTTCCTCTGTCTGGTCCAGAGCTTCACAGTAGACAAAAATGATCAGAGAAAATGTAAACAACATAGAGTTTAAAACAAGTCACAGCCATCTAACTTCATTATCACATTAGGATTGTCTAACCCAGGAAAGCACTCAGCCTCTTGGTGGGTGTACAGAAATGTTTTGTTGAACAAAAAAATATGTTTTTTTTTTCCAACCAATGCTGTGATCACATTCCCTAACGAGAAAATATCCTCCTGATACCAACTGCTGCCTACTCTGACCAAAGATCTGCTACATGTGGATACAATTTGAAAGGGCTGTGGCAGCAAAAGAGTGTGTCTGTGTACAACAGCGTGCTTACGTTCAGCAGAACTTCCAGGTACTGCATTGTACTTTGCCTCCACATACAGAAGTTTCAAAGTTGCAGAGTTTGCAAAGCACACTGGGTGCAAATCTTTGTCCATATTGGGAGATTTCCCTCTGTTAGTGATTGTGATTATTAGCTGAGTAAGATGCACATATACGCCAGAGAGGAAGGCCAATCACATGGTTCACTGCCGATCAACAGTGAAAGTCTGTTAACAGGGTGGTCAGGAGGTTTTCCATTAATCTGGCCTTGAAGGTGCCGTACCAGCGTCTGTTATCGGGCCCCCACATTCCTCTGAGAGGCCATTCCTTTTTCGGACAGCAGTTTGGATTAAGCTTTTGTCGAAGGAGTGTGCTTGTGAGGGAAGGCAGGGGTGCAGCAGTTTGGTTTAAGGAATGGTGCAATATTGGTTCTTTGGATAGAGCAGGACAGCCTGCACCTCCCGGCTTATGAGGCAGGGGCGGAGCCAACAGGAGGTCATCAGGAAACCTTCTGGTCAGTGATGGTCAAATTAAGCTGGTTTACTTTCTTATTTGGGTTAAAGAAGGAGCATTAAAAAGGATTTGGAATGCAGTCCTTTGTAACTGTGCTTTAAATATCCTTTATTTAAATTGGTCATTGGAATACTGTTACTCATATTTTGTATTCAAAATATGGTTTACATTTTCTGTTACTACCCAACACCGTCTGTATTTGTTTGAATATAAATGAAGTTTGCTGGTAGATGAGCTCATCGGAAACAACAATCGACACATATGCACCCAAACCTTGTGGTTGCTCGGCAACTAAACAGCAGAAATTGGTGTTGAGATTAGAAATATTCAAGGGAAAGAACAGCTCTTTGCTTCACCCAGACCACAATAAGCTGATGAAGAGCACTGCTAACATCAGCCAGCACATAATGCGGCACTCCAACCCATTTTATCACCACTCAGGTGAAGACACAGAACTATATGCTAATTAAAACTTAAATAATGAGCTTAATTAATGACATCATGGGCACAACAGGTCATGTTCAGCCCCATTACCATAACTGCTCATGGTTCATGCATCATAGTGGTTATTTCAGGACTTAATGAAGCTGTCCTGCCTTGTTCCTGTATGCTAAAGCCGGCAGATTTCAGCTGAATGTCAGGGTCCAAACAGTTAGACTGAAGGACAGAGGAGTGGTAAATAATTCTGTAATTTCCTCAAACAGAAAATATAAGTTGAGTTTTGGACTCTGTTAAGTTAACTAAATAAAAACAGCAAGTTGTGGCTTTTCAAATAAAACCCAATGAAAGAGATGAATGGTATATTCCAGCACTAGCAGAAATAGGAGAGGCTGCAACACAAACAAGATATAACTTAACTACAGTAAATGGAAAGATTTTATTTGAAATTTTAGCAATAGAAAAATTACTATTAAATTCATTGTCTAAACCTTTGTTTTTTCTAAATTTTCTAAATTAGGTCTCTTTCAGGGTCACAGGGCTGCTGGAGCTTATTCCGCCTGCTAGTGGGCGAGGGCAGGGGACACCCCAGACAGGCTGCCGATCTGTCGCAGGGCAACTAACCACATACCCATGCACACTCACATTCACACCTAGGGACAATTTAGGTTGACCTGTTAAACTATGAAACATGTTTTTGGACGGTGGGAGGAAGCCGGAGTCCCCGCAGAAAACCCATGCATGCATTGGGAGAACATGCAGACTCCACACAGAAAGGTCCCCCATTGGTGTTCTGGTTCAGGTCCAGGGGCCTTCTTGCTGTGAAACAAGAGCGCTAACCACTGTGCTACTATTAGCGCTACTATTTTCCCTGCATTACTTTTAAATAATAAACTAAATAAAGATTTTTTTGAATTACGTCAAGTTTCAAGAATACCCCTTGACTTTAAAAATGGACTTTTCCTGTGATGCTGATATTTTCTCCACGCGTTTCCATGGTGACTCCAGAAATTGGCGATCTATTGAAAATGTCTTTATGTACCTGCTGTGCACGTGCATTAACCCAGGGTTCCCAAGTCGAGCGTGATTACACTAACTCATATCCGGTCTTTTGGAACCGACATACTCAGAGTAAGCAAGTTCAGGCGGATTTCAGCCAGAGTTCAGGCTTAAAGTCAGGCTAGTTTCCTGGAATACCCCCCTGGAGTAGAGCAGCCTGCAAAACAACAACACAAAAGCACCTAAGACAGTGACAATAGTTAAAAAAACTGCTAAATATCAGTCATCCTCATTTGTTACTGACAGCCTTTTTTTCTGCTGTTAATACATCAAAAAAAACTTTAGCTTTGAATATGATTTAAATATATGATTTCTTAAACTACACAACTGCTGGTAAAATTTTAAAATATAAAAAAAAGATTCCTATTGATTGCAGTTTAGAAAGCTGGATGGTGGTGTAGTGGTCAGCACTGTCTATTCATAGCAAGAGGTCACTGATTTAAAGTTCTAAATGGTGTAGGCCTACCACATTTTGGCCATTTTTGGCTAGGATGTGTCCCAGCACCCCCTGTCACCCTGCACAGAACCGAGCAGGGATATACGATGGATAGATGCAATAACTTTTAGTTTCATATTAACGCTCCTAATATCATAGAATAGAACAATATGATACATAATATACTGTTGATGTGTGAGAGGTTTAAAATAAATGAAATTGTGTGAACATCTAAGGAGAAGTGCAAGGTGACACACTTTTGTGTTTAGCCAGTTTTCCTTTTCTGTCTATAACAGTTACATCTTTTCTGCTGTTCCAGCTCTGACTGCAGTCCTTTTCCTGAGAAACCAAAGAAACCGCATGAAAATGTTCGGGTTCAGAAGAATCCAAGCTCAGGTGACTGCGTTCTGGGTATTTCAAACGGGTGCTGCCATTTTGCATTCTGCTCCCGTCAGTGAAACGGTGACATTCTGCTTTGTCATTGCTCCACCACTTATAGCTCAGCAGACCTCCTGACAAATTAAGCCACAGCCCAGGAGTCACTCAGCCTTGTCACCGCCATGAATTTGTCAGGACTGTCAGTCGAGTGACAGATTCAGCAACATAGCTGATGTTATGTTTTTTTGCTCTTCATGCTTATTACTCAAAAACCTTGTTCTGTCAAATATTTGTCCCAAAAATCAAACATCAAGCATGGATGTTTGCTTGTTTATAAAACTAAACTATTAATTTGTAGTTATGGAAAGGGGAAATGTGTTTTTTAATGTCTGTGAATAAATTAATATCTACACTACTCCTCACATTTAAAAACTTGATGTCTGCATCCTTTTTATTATTATAATAACAACACAGGACAGAACAGCTGAAATGCATGGTTTTGGGGTGTATGGTAATGTTGGCCGTCCAACACGGCACAGGTTTCAAACTTATTTCAGTTTCCTTAAAGCTTTTTGCTTTGCTTCCAAAAAATCCCATGATGAATATTCAGACTAATGCTTCTGTCCCCTGACTACGGTGGCCGACAGGGCTCACACTTCATACAAAAGGAAAAACGCTACGGCATTACCCGCAACACTACGACATAACGTAGCATTATCCTCAGCACAACGGAAATGAGGAGTTTTTTTTTCCACCGGCGGAACAAAAAACAATTCAGTTTCAGACTAATCGGCGCTCCTGAAAGCTACGTGATATTTGGACAAGATTAGGGTGTTTTCTTACTAGATAACATAATTTCTTACAAATATACGTTTGTCTAAAAATATAAATGTACCCAGCTCTCCACATACTGACATCTGCATCTAACACTTGTAAATTTACAAGTTTTTATCTCATGAATTTACGACTTAAAATCTCATAAATTTACGAGAAAAAAGTCCTAGATTAACGAGGAAAAAACACCAAAGTTTTCCGTTTATCAGAGCCAAGCTAGAAGATGAAATATATGGAGCTTTTTGTGAAGCTTTATTTCCGGATAGGTTTAAATAACAGAGATTCTGAACCTTCTGGCGACTCAAAATCGGATTATTTTCAGTGGAGCCGTCTTTCCAGGGTTCGGTGTCAATAAAGCGGAGTTTCATATGTAAAATAAGGAGCTCAGGGACACGTTTGGGTGTAGAGGACCGCTGCAGCCTTTATTTTCCTTTTCATTGACATACCCTGAAGTTCATTTGTCACCTGACGTCATGAACCTGTCATCCAAACACCAATGCGGAAGTAAACAGTGTTACATACGCCCCCTTCTCCAGATGAAACGTCCCATTTCAACATGAAACAAAGATGAATGAAAATGGTCTGTTAAATTAGCATTAGAATGTTGACAATTCAAAAAAGTGCTCCTCCTCAGACGGAAGCGTCACACAGACGTAGAGATCTTGTCTTTGGTGGAGGAAGAAAGGATTCAAGTGGACAGGTGCAGGGACACCGACGCCGTTGGCGACAGCTCCATCGGGCTGCAGAGATCCTGCAAACCACCATCAATAAATAAAACATTAATAAATCATAAATAAAATAAATGTGCTTTAAACATTTGGAACGTTATTAAAAAACATTCAGCTCACCTGTTCAACTAAGTTTAGTTGGTCTGCTCTGCTGCTGCGCGGCGTTCACTTGCTGCTGCTCTGTATTCTCACTTCCACTTTAATCTCGTAAAATTACGAGTTTTTTTCCGTACACTTGCTTACGGAAGAGGATTAGGGCCATGAAGAAAGAAAAAAAAGGGCTTAGAAAATTCAGACTTTTTTTTTCATAGTTATAAAACTTTGTCGCACCGAATAGTTTGAGTCAGAATTTTTTTTTCTGCTGGTAGGAAAAAAAAGTCCTCATTTTCGTTGTGCTTTGGGTAACGCCGTTGCGTTTTTTCTTTTGTATGTTGTGTGAGCCCTATCGGCCACCGTACCTGACTGAACCTGGGACAAGTTTAAACGGATGCAAATAAACTGCAAACTGAAGCTTGTGCTTCCAAGGCTCCCAAAACAGTTGCTTGAAAACCTTCTTTCCATCCCAGCACAAGCTCTCTTTAACTGACTGAAAAATAGCTTTCAGTCATGTTCTGGAGATCAATGCAGGGAAGCAGATGGAAATGGTTTGGACACGTTGAGAGGAGGAACAGGGATGATGTTGGTAGAAGGATGCCTAGGTTGGAGCTACCAGGAGATAGGCCTTGGAGAAGACCAAACAGGAGGTTCATGGATGCAGAGGAGGACGACATGAAGGAAGATGCTGTTTGTAAAAATATAACTGAGGAGAGGGTTAGATGGAGGCAGATGATTAACTGTGGTAACTCTTAAAGAAAATAGAACGGCATTTAAATGAACACAATTTGATTTTTTCCAAACGTTCTATTGTCCCCGAATTAATCTTGTTTATCTAATTTGTGGAGTGGTTTTACAAACACTGGAAACTGATCTAAAATCAAGAGGTGAGTGGAACAGAAAATATTATTCACAAAAGACAAAGAGCCACTTATGAACTGAAGAGGAGACTTCTTAATGAGCTCCAAAAATTCTCAATCTATTCAGAGTTTTCACAACATCACAGTCTAAGTGGAAAGACCTCTGAAGGGGCAAAGGAGGTGTCATGTCTTCCAGCTCTTGAATGTTAAGATCCTTTTTTTAATTTGAAGACCCACTCCAATGAAAATGGTGTTTTTAACATGTTCTTGTGGCATTTTTCTCCTAAAGGATAGAGAAAATTAAGTTTAAAACTGCGTCTCTGAGTGTTTCTTTAATCATATTGTTGTGAATAAGGAGCAGATGGAAAAATGCTGTTTAAAAAAACATTGTAGTTGTTCAAATCTGCAATTGGCAGGCCACAGGCTCCCTGCTCCTCTCCATTCTAATGTATCCACCTGTAGACAAATACACTCACCGGCCACTTCATAGGTCCACCTTGCTAGTACCGGGTTGAGAACTGCTGTATTCCTTGGTGGCATTGATTCAACAAGGATCTGGAAACATTCCTCAGAGAGTTTGGTCCATATCGACATGACAGCATCACACAGTTGCTGCAGATTTATCGGCTGCACATCCATGATGCTGATCTCCCGTTCCACCACATTCCAAAGGTTCTCTATTGGGTTGAGATCTGGTGACTGTGGAGGTCATTTGAGTCCAGTCAACTCATTGTCATGTTGAAGAAACCAGTCTGAGATGATTCCAGCTTTATGACATGGAGCCTTATCCTGCTGGAAGTAGCCATCAGAAGATGGAACACTGTGGTCAGAAAGGGATGGACATGGTCATATGCTTACATGTTGGTGACGCCAAATTCTGAATCTACCATCTGAATGTGGCAACAGAAATGGAGACTCCCCAGCCAGCAGGGCCAAGTGGGCCCCATATGAGTTAAAAGTGGGCAGAAAATGTAGGCCCCAAATTGGTTTGTCCATAGTTTCACTGGCTTTCTACGCCTGATGGACAACAGAGCTCACTAGCTCGCTATGCTGTCCACCGGCCGGCTGGCTAGCATAGCGAGCTAGCCCACTGAGTCCCCACTTAAGCCAATTTGGGCAAACACAGGTGGGGCCATCACGGAAACTGGACAAATCAAATCAGGGTCCATATTTTCTGCCCACTTTTCTCTCATTCTCTCTTTCGGATCATTCTAGAACCCTGCTGGCCAGCAAAAATATCTACAAAAAGTCATTCATGGTAAATGGTGTATACCTATATACACACACTGGCGCCAACCTTCCACCAGAGGCAAGGTGTATGTGGACGATACATTCTGTGATTTTTAATTCATCTATTTTAATAATTTTAAGTTTACTGTGTTCTGCCGTATTGAACGATGAATTACTGGTCATTGAACAGACAATAGTGTCTATCTATCCATCATCAGCATTTAGTTCTTATTTCACTACATAAAAAATATAAATAAAATACATAAATACTACTGACACGAACAATGTTGTGATGTCACTCAATAGTTCTAATGGACTCCCCTATATCATTAACATATTACTGAAGATGTTTCACCTTTCCTCCAAAAGGTCCCTAACTTAGTTATCCCTTAGAAACCGTCATGGACTTGGGCCAGTGTAATAGTTCTGAATATTGTAGGAATTACAGTGATACAACACTAGATCATCTGACTCTGAAAGATGAGCGGTCGCTGCATAAAATACACACAGCTGTGGGAACTCTGCCATTCTCTGGGGTCACCCTCTACTGATAAATGCAATTACTGCTTGAAAATCCACATTGTTTGTGTGGCAGTCAGGATTTCCTCCACTTACATGCCTTAATTGGTTTATTTGCCACCAATGTATTCACACATGCATTGACTTCTCAATCCATCTCTGACCTGTGTTCATCGTCAAGTATATGTTTTAAGATTGCATCATCCATCACAAGCTGATCCATTCACACATCCATCCAGGGACATGCACAGCATCACAGAGGGCCTGTTAATCAGCCACAAGTGTCTTCATGTCTGTTAATTATCCTTAGTGTATAGAAGTGTCTGGTTTTCAGTTCTACATTGTCAAATGATCTGCTTTATTCCCTTTTTGTTTCTCCACAGATTTTGTCCTTTTTAGATTATTTATTTAAAGTGTGGGTGACATGGCCTATTTTAATAAGCCAAAATATAGTAAATAGTCTCTATTTCATGTTGCGATTGTTTTTAATATTTTTCGAAAAAGAATAAATAGCGAAAAACGCAATATAAACAACGAGGACGGCCGCCGGCTTCACGCATTCCGCCGAATTCTCGCCCCCCTGTTTGTGACGTAACGAAAGGAAGACAAGGCAGACAACATGGCTAGCACCGATAGCGAAGCACAGAGTGATGCTACCGTCTCTATTAGCGATTTATCATCAGATGAACAGAAAGATGAAGAGGAAAGTTGCGGAGATTATCATGATGATGAGTCACTTTTGCAACCGTATCGATTCGAACCCTTTTGCGAAAGTGAGGAGGATATAGTATAGCAGAAAGTAGTAGGTCTAGTGATGCCGATGACGATAGCCAGCATGAAGATTCGGCTAGACTCCAGTAAGTCTAAAAAATGTATAAAATTAAATTACTCCACTTACCCTAAAATATACTCAAAATGTCCCCTTTTGGCCTAATCTAAACAAAGGTAAACACTGGTTTTCAAACCAATTTACAAAATAAATGTCACAAAATAAAAGTTTCCCAGATATTACTACTCTTTAGTTAACAAAGTCACTGTATACCATTAACAACTGTGGAACATTAACAGTTTTACCTGTTTGAACCAGTTTGAAACCTTTTCTCGTGCGCGCGCGCGCTCACACACACACACACAGTTCAGTTTACTCACGGTACCGGCACCTCAAAAGCAAAAGAGAAAAAAACGTTGCAGGCCTGTTGCTTCTATTGCAAAACATTGAGTGCGTTGAAATACTCCAGTTGGATCCAAGGACAACAGAAAACACGACTACTTCGCCTCAATGTGATCCATCGTGATGCACACTAGCTTAGCAGCCTCCGCTCCCGACTCCAGCGCCGTCCTCTCCGACCCAGAAAACGGCTCGCTCGCTTCCAGCTCACCCGCCTTTCCTCGACTCAGAAGCCAAGATCCTCCTCCCAACTCTCCGTTCAAAATTCTTCGTTTGTGTCCCGGTTTTTGTCCCTTCGAAAACGCAGACTTCTCTCCTGCAGATCTGAGGAAAAATCCTTCGCCGTCCACCTTCTTGAACTTTCCCCTTTTCAGCAGCGTTTCTTGTTTTGGGAATTTTATACACAGATACACTTTCACTAGATGTATTGCTACATCCAGCTGCCACACAACGACTTGGCATGTTGATGATTAACAGATTTAAACACGAGAGAAACGAAGACTACCTGTTTTGTTTACATGCTGTCCGAAGCGGAACTGCGAAAGTCAACGCCTTTCGTTACGTCACAGGTCATATCGGGTTCACTTCCAGCCTGCGCTCTTAGCGGCAAATTCAAATCTCTGATTCCTTCGAAAGATGTCTATTATTCATATGCTTCGGATTTTTTTCGATGCGAACTATTGGTATCAATAGAATCAGCGTTTAAAGGGCTTTTTTATTTGACAAAGTTGTTCAAAGCATGGCATCCACACTTTAAAGTTTCTATGGAATTGTATTGCATTCAATAAAAAAAGACTGATCTTTGTTTTAATTTCTTTGTGCTTTAAAAAAAGGGTGTTGTTTGCTCTAATATTTTCAAGAACAACAAAAGCGCAGAACTACAAACAGGCTGAACTCGAAGCTCATCTGCTCATAACTATAAGATGATCTAAAATTAAAAGTAGAAATGCCTCAAAGTGTCCGTGTCATAGACATGATCCGTATAGTTTATGTGCTCGTCAAAATATCATCAGTCTGTTTTATTCTTCCTACTTACTTTATCCATAAACATTACAGAGTAAATGGTTGGATGTGGTTCTATTGACCAGTGTGAACTGTTTATTTCTGTCTGTGGTGAAGCAAAAAACCAGTTACAGCCCGAGTTTGCCTTGATGTGAAGCTGCATGTGAAGCTGCATGTGAAGCTGAAGCTGCATGTGAAGCTGCATGTGAAGCTGCAGAGGCAGGCAGGGACCTTCAATAAAAGATCCTCCTCCAGAAAAACAACAGCAGTTTTTCAGTTACTCACCATAAATAATCTCAAAAACTCATTATTGTTAAAACAAACTCCACAGAAATCCCTAAAACCATTACTCTCTCTCTTCGAGTAAACCAGCATGTTCGAGTGAAAGAGACATGGTTGTGTATGCTGGATCTGGTCATTTTTCTATTTTATCCCAGAAATAAATTCTTTCTCATTTTAAACTTCGTTCGCTTGCACATGAACTCTGGTGTGGTTCACTTCAGCGTAGATGCGGTAGGACCAAAAGACAAGAAATGCACAAAAATGAGTAAATTACATTAAATCTGTGTCTTGATGTTCATCTGGTCTCACTCCATCGTCAGACTTTAGCTAACTACTTAAACCAAGTCTGCTGGTGTGTCCTGTGTGAAAACAAATATATGGTGCATCTTTAAAATTTGTTGTTGGTTATTCAAATGCATAAAGTCTACACTAAATGTTGTAACCATCCCAATAACCAGTTTAAAAATCCAGATTTATTCTCCTGCTCTATTATTTGACCTCATTAAACTGGCAGCAAATGTACCACCAGATTATGACAACAATCTATCTTACTGTGTTCACAGTTTTCCATTCTTTCCAGAATGTATCATCATGTTTTGTTTGGTCATCACAGAGTTTCACCCATAATGCTCAGCAGAGATGCCACCCAGCACAGGAGGGGGTTACTTATCCTTTAAATCCGTAATATTGAATTAATCACAGGGATTTAGGCAACCTTGGCTCTAATGCTTGATGTTAAACATAAAAGAAAATGTTGCATTGGCTTTGACTGTCTTTTTTTTATTGCATTAGACACAGTTGTCAAAATTGTTCAACTGTTAAATAAAACCGAGGCATACTGTCTTCCAGGTCATTCTAGTTATGAAAGAGTGTTGAGGAGCGTATCCAGGCATTATTGGACTCATTTGCTGTCAAAACTCTGCATGCTATCACTGTAAATAGAAAAGGAGAAGATCAGGACCTTTATTTGGACGACTCATCCCCCTCCTCAGTATCTTTGCTAACACCTGCAGAACCCCTGCTAGCTTCACTCTCAGCTCCACCACAGAAACATATTGATCCAAAGGAGAGGCATGCCAAATTGATTATTTATTCAAACACTGGTTCAGGTCAGGAAAAAATAAACAAGCTTGATGTTTTGCTTGACATAAGAAGATTAGACTTGCTTTAGGGTAACATGCAGAAATGAAATTCCATCAGTGTTCATCCTGTGTTTTGAAAACTGCAGACATTCATTTTGTATGAAGTTGGACCAGCAAAGCAGAGTTCAGCCTGAGAATTTGAAGAAAATTGTTGTTGACATTACTAAGATCAGATAATATTCAAAGCGGGCAGCTGTTCCGTGTCCAGCCGACACACCATCTTGTTATACCTTAAGGCAGGAATTACGTCTTTCATCAAAGATTTGATGGTAGGCATGCTAAAAGAAAACCTTCTTGTCAACCTTTTTTCATGAGGATGAATAAGAGATGATCAGCCAATCGCTGCAGAGCATGAGATCGAACAAAGTATCTTTGCCATGGGAGACCAATTTCAGCTCAATTATATCCACTCCCTGCTGCTTTTGCCCTCTGTAGCGCTCACCCAAGCTGCTGGGAAAAGTCCTCTCATCTTGGAAAAATGTTGAGATAATTATTTTCTTTAACTGCAAACTTAAGATTCCATGCCTTTTTTTTAATGGGATTGCTAAATCATGTGTTGCTCTCTGACAAGTCTTTTCTTTCAGAAATGTGTCATTGCCAAATTTGATCCCGAGACATTTGTATTGACAGTTTCTTTCAGGATTTGCACAGAGAAGAGGAACGTTTGCCTGTCAAGAGTGGATGTGAGTGTTCGAACCTCAGGGAGCGTGGAACCTGCACAGCAGCCTCTCAAACGTGCAGGCAATGTCTGAAAATGGGAGGATGTGGTGAGTCAAAGGCTTTTGCAGATCATTGTAACATTTTTATGTTTATTATGGGACAGCTACATGAAGAGGCAGCAGCAAAAGCTTGAAGGCTAATCATGGCGTGTATACAGTTCATACAGTACATATTATATCTAAAAAGGGTTAACAACACTAATATTTATAGAAAAAGAAAGTAAATGTGTTACTTTTATGGTGTTTTGCAACAATAAAAAAGCGCAGTTTCAAGAAATTATACAATTTAGGGGCTTTATTCCCGCGGAGTCTCGTTGACTAGTGGTTGCACGAATGTTGTGTAAGTAGGTGCATTTCCATTGAGTATGAAGTTATACATATTAGATTTGCGATAATAAATTCACCTAATAGAAACACAACAATTTCAAAACAAAATTTTTGAAAAAACGTCTTTAGAGGTGCTTGGAGGGGTTTTTTTTTTAAGCACATTGAAATTGACGTTTGTAAAACTACAATGGAAACACTTTTTTTTTAATTAAATAAGTCACATGACCAACAATTGCACAATTGTAGATAGCAATGGCATTGCGCTTCCTGGTAACTAGGCTGCCTTGGACACTGCACAGCAGGCGCCACCAGAGGTCCCACAGCATCACACAGCTCATCAAAAGCTGAGCGTGTCATGTGGAATTTTCATGTGGATTTTCTTTGTTACAACAGCAGTTTTTTATTACCAAACTGATGTTTACAGGAAGATGTTTTTCCTCAACATGCAAGAAACCTGTTGTGCTTTTTCTGACCCAGTCATTCAGGGGTCACTGCCTTTAGCGCCTCATAGTTCTCAGTTTTCTGCTTAATCCACCTTTTGTCTGCTAAAATATTATGACTGTTGAAAGAAAACAGAATAATTAAAAGTCTTAAAAACACACACTGCATGGAAGGTAACACTGATGAGTGTTATTCATCCACTGACAGCACCTGCTATAAATAACCTTTATGTCAGTAATTTTTATCTGAGATGACAAAGTCAGTAAAGCAGAAAAATCCCCTTTTCCTCTCCGTGGCTCTTGTGTAAACATGGTGTAGGAGCCATAAATATGATTGTAATTCACCTTACTGCCAGTAGGGAGATTCTGTATGTAAAGGAAGACGTCACAGTGTTTGTCAGGTGTTTTGGCCCGGAAGGGCAAAGGGTTTTGACCGCAGTACCGCACGAGCGTAAGAACGCAGGCTGGTCAATGTCACATAAGTATGTATGCAAAATGACAGAAAATAAATGTCAATGTGTCGCCATACAAATGAGAGTGGACATTAATGACTGGAGCAAACAGATGCGCGTCAACCTCACCCTGGGTCAAAACATTCTCAGTAGCTGAGTTGTAGGCTTAGCTCCTTCAACAATAGTCAAAACCCTGGCTGTATCTGTGGATTACTTCTTCTCGTTTGGCACTGAGCGAAGTAAAATGACGCAAAAGAGGTCGGCTGCTGATTGAGGTGGGAGAGCGTCGGGCCGGAGGTGGAAGTTTGTTGGGAACTGCGATGCCGAAGATGAACAGGGCGGAGGATCAGAACGCTGGACTCCTGGACGATTATTGGATTATTTGACCGCTGGATCACTGGATTTATGGAACATTATTCCACGGACGACAGAACGGCACTCAACGCATGAAGGTACCGGTGACTGACTGTAGCGCTACACTCAATGACATTTGCAATGTGTGCACACAGTAGAGCATAAATCCAATGCATTGGTTACTAAAATTAGGAAATAATTAGCGTTTCGTTTATTCGCCTGTGTGTTGGGGGCTGTTGAAACGACCAGCTGCAATTATGGAGTCGACTGACACGACGTCGGGTGTGAACGTCAATACGCAAATTGACAAACTGGACAGCGCTGACTGTGATGAAACACAAACTCAAAAACGCGTGGTAAAACTTTCAGCAAAGGCTCTCGCTAATGAGCTGGACAGATTACAATCAAGTAGAAATGCCAGATTAAACAAAGCGGCTAATATTAGGAGATCTATAGAGGGGTTAATATTGAATCATGATAAAACACAGGTTAAACGTGCTCTTGAGCAGCTGATTGAAATGAAAGATGATGTGAAAAATGTGCATAATACTTTGTTGGTTCTACTGCCTTGTGATGAGAAAGAAAAACATGATATATGGTTTAAAGCAAAATTGTTGTCTGTTAATGAGTGTATTGCTAATGCAAAATTATGGGTTTCACAATATGATGAAAATGTCAAAGGAGGATATTCTGTGGATGAAATTAATCCTGAAGATAGTATTTCTAATATTAGTAAACATTCAAGCCACAGGAGCCAAAAGAGTGGCAGGTCAAGCACCACATCCTCTGCTGTCAGAAAGACTGCTGCAGAGAAGGCCGCACTTGAAGCTCGTGCAGCAGCTTTAACAGCCAAGCATGCTTTGGAGGAGCAAGAATTGCAGATAAGGAAAAAAAGGGAACTGCTTGATTTGGAAGCTGAAATAGCTGCATCAACTGCTAAATTGACTGTTTTACAAGCTTCAGATCATGAAAGTTATTTTCAAGGTCCCACTGATGGCATGAATTCTTACGTGGAGAAGGAGAAGCAAAAGGAATCCATCAAGACATTAAATCCTTTGGCAAAGGAGCATCAATTTGAGCTACAGAAACATACGTGTCAACTGGATTCAACAAAATGGTCATCTATATCCACCAAAGGATTATCAAAGGATGTGCGACCTAAAGAAATGAATCGACAGACTGCACCAGCATCACAGCCTCCATACAGCTATAATGAACCACATCAGGAAATTGGATTTGGGACATCTCATCATTTTCAACATCAAGAAACAGCTCAATCTTCAAATCATCAACAAATCAATCTTAATCAACCTGGAGAAATACTGACCATTATGCACAGACAAAATGCAATAACAGAAGCTCTGGTGCAGCAGCAACATCTGATGACTCTTCCGTCACGAGACATTCCAACATTTGATGGGGATCCTCTTCAATACAAGACATTCATAAAGGCTTTTGAGCAAGGAGTGGAGGAAAAGGCTGCAAAGGCAGATTGTCTCTACTATTTGGAGCAGTTCACCAGAGGTCAGCCATGTGAATTGGTTCGCAGCTGTCAGCACATGGCTCCAGAGCGTGGTTACAAGATAGCAAAGGATCTTCTTCAAAAACATTTTGGAAACCAGTATAAAATTGCAAGTGCCTACATGGAGAAGGCTCTTAACTGGCAAGTAATAAAATCTGAGGATGTGAAAGCACTTCAAGCCTATGCTTTGTTTTTAAGGGGATGCTGTAATGTGATGCAAGAGCTTCAGTATATGGAACTGGACATGCCAATAAACATGAGAACTATCATGTCAAAACTGCCATTCAAAATGAGGGAGCAATGGAGAACCATAGCTCACGACATAATGGAAACAACCAATCAGCCAGCTTCTTTCGTGGATTTGGTTGTGTTTATTGAACGACGTGTCAGCATACTCTCCGATCCATTGTTTGGTGAGATAAGAGAACCATCTGGTGTTACTGGAATAAAAGCTTTTTCTGGCTTTAAGTCACAGCACAAAGGCAGAATAAAAGGAAGTGTGATGGCCACCACTGTAACACCTATGGAGACGCATGAGAGAGCTAGTGAAACAGTATCAGAACCAGAAAAGGAAAGGAACCCTAAATGTCTTTGCTGTGAACGCTGTCATACTTTGGAGGAATGTAAACAGTTCAACAGAAAGAAACATAAAGAAAAGATTCAACTCTTGAGAAGCAAAGGGATTTGTTTTGGATGTCTTTGTGTGGGACACATGAGCCGTGAGTGTATCAAACGTTTGACATGTAAAATGTGTGGGCAAACCCACCCAACTGTGCTTCACATTAAACAACAATCATCACCAGAGCCACAAGGGACCTCTAACCAACCCACTTCACCCAAAACATGTGGACATACAGGGGCCGGTCAGGACCGTTGCGTATTATCCATTCTCCCTGTGAAGATAAGAAGTGTTAAAGGAAACCACACAGTTAAAACATATGCATTTCTGGATCCAGGAAGTTCTGCAACATTTTGTTCAGAACATCTAATGCAACAGTTGAGAGTTACAGGAAGAAAAACAAACTTTCTTTTAAGCACAATGGGACAGAAAACGGTGGTCACAGCCTATTCATTGACTGGTTTACAAGTTTCTGGGTTGAACAGTGACAAATTCCATGTTCTTCCAGAAGTTCTCACCCAAAGGGAAATGCCAGTAACTGTTGACAGCATGGTTACACCTGAAGAACTGGCAAAATGGCCTTATTTGTCCAAAGTTGAATTCCCACATCTATCGGCAGACGTCGGCTTGTTGATTGGAACCAACGCCCCCAAGGTATTAGAACCATGGGAGGTTATAAATAGTTGCGGAAATGGTCCGTATGCTATTAAGACGGTGCTGGGATGGGTGGTTAATGGCCCACTGACTGGTAACAGTGGTGCTTCAAAGGGGAATTTACCCATGGCTCTTGTAAACAAAATCTCTGTATGCAAACTTGAAGAAATGTTGGTCAAACAATATAATCAAGATTTTAATGAAAGAAACTTGAAAGAAAATGGAATGTCCAGAGAAGATCTCAAGTTTATGGAAATCATGGAGCACTCAGCAATTCTTCATGAAGGAAGATATTGTTTGAAATTGCCCTTTAAAACCAAGGAAGTTTTTCTGCCTAATAACATTGCAGTGGCAAAACAAAGAATTTAAGGGCTAAAGAAGCGATTTCTAAACAATAAAAGGTTACACCAGGAGTACACAGAGTATATGAAAATGTTAATAAGTCGGAGCTACGCAGAACAAGTACCAGAGCATCAACTGTGTGCCACAAGGGGAAAGGTGTGGTATATTCCCCACCATGGAGTTCACCATCCAAGAAAAGGATCCCTTTGTGTGGTGTTCGATTGTGGAGCCACATTTCAAGGTGTATCTCTAAATGATGAACTATTGCCTGGCCCAAATCTCACCAGCTCATTACTGGGAGTCCTGCTTCGTTTTAGAAATGAACCAGTCGCATTTGTTGGCGACATACAAGCCATGTTCCATCAAGTCAAAGTTGCGGAAGAAGATAGAGATTTTCTACGCTTTCTATGGTGGCCAGATGGGAACATCACGCAGGACCTCAAGGAGTATCGGATGACCGTACATTTGTTTGGAGCTGTGTCATCTCCTAGCTGTGCGAGCTATGCCTTGAGGAAAACTGCTGATGATAACAAGTCTGAAAGTTCAGAAGAGGTGGTTCAATCAATCAAGCAAAATTTCTATGTGGATGACTATTTGAAGAGTTCTGCTACAGAAAGAGAAGCCATCAAAATGATAAAGGATCTCACTGCTCTGTGTCAGAAAGGAGGGTTCACACTGGAGAAATGGATCAGCAACAGTCGTGTTGTATTGCAGTCTCTCACAGCCAATCAGAGAGCCACCTACCTAAAGGAGTTAAATCTGGATAGAGATAAACTACCAGTGGAAAGGGTTCTGGGTTTACAATGGTGCGTGGAGACTGACTCATTTAGGTTCAAGATGGAGGTAAAGCAACAGTCTTTCACCAGACGTGGCATGCTGTCCGTCACAAGCTCGGTATACGACCCATTAGGTTTCCTGGCTCCCATCACCTTACTTGCTAAAATGATGCAACAAGAGCTCTGTCGCAGAGGTTGTGGATGGGATGATGAACTACCAAAGGACATCCTGCCTCAATGGAAATCATGGTTGGAAGACTTGGATCAGCTAACTGCATTCAGGGTGAAAAGGTGTTTTAAGCCCATGGAATTTGGAACAATAAAGCATGCTCAGCTACATCATTTTGCTGATGCCAGCGAAAAGGGATATGGAACTGTGACATACATCCGTATGTTGAATCATAAAAACGATGTTCAGGTTGCTTTTCTTCTCGGCAAAGCTAGAGTGACTCCACTGAAGGCTGTAACAATTCCCAGACTGGAGCTAACGGCAGCCGTTCTTGCTGCCAGAGTGGACTCAGTTTTGAAATCAGAGTTGGATTTTCTGGTGGAGGAATCAGTCTTTTGGACTGACAGCACGTCAGTGATAAAATACCTGAACAATGAGGACAAACGGTTTCGAACGTTTGTGGCTAACCGAATTTCCACAATCAGAGAAACAACTGAACCCTCTCAATGGAAGCACATTAGCTCTAAGGATAATCCAGCAGATGATGCATCAAGAGGAATGAAAGTCTCAAATTTCCTTAAAAGCAGCAGGTGGCTGGAAGGTCCAGTATTTCTTTGGAGGCAGGAAGAGGATTGGCCTAAAACTGTGCTGGATGACTCAATGGATCCTAATGATCAAGAAGTGAGACAAGAGGTGATTGTAAACCTTATCACGACTTCTGACATCTCTAGTCCAACTGACCAGCTCATTACATACTTTTCGGATTGGAGAAGACTAAAAACAGTAGTTGCCTGGGTTCTAAGACTGAAGGCAGTTTTGATGGATCGGTGCCAATTAAAGAAGCAGCTGAAGGCTACCGTGGATAAAGGCAGTCAGGAAAACTCAAGAGGAACTGATGGGAAAGAAGTTGCTTCATCAACATCAAAGTGCAGAACTCTGACACTGGATGAATTGTCGGCTGCAGAAGACGCCATAATCCGTTACTGTCAGAAACAGAAATTCGGACCAGAGATTACTTCTTTGTCATCTGGAAAAGATACAGTGAGCCGCCAAAGTTCTATATATCGATTGGACCCAGTTCTGGAAGACGGGCTTTTGAGAGTTGGAGGAAGACTGAGCAGAGGAGCAATGCCAGAGGAAGCAAAGCACCCTCTGATTCTTTCTAAAGACCAGCATATTTCCAAGCTCATTCTCAAGCACACTCATCAGAACTTGGGTCATAGTGGACGAGCTCACACACTATCCAAAGTGAGAAGAAAATTTTGGATTACAAATGCCAACACCGCCATCAGGACTATCATTAGCGATTGCAGCTTTTGTAGACGCTATAATGGAAGAGCTGTGGAACAAAAAATGGCAGACCTGCCAAGAATGAGACTCCTTCCTGATCTACCACCATTTACAAATGCAGGGGTAGATTACTTTGGACCGGTAGAAGTGAGAAGAGGAAGGTCAACATGCAAACGTTATGGGGTCATATTCACCTGTATGGCAAGCAGGGCAGTACATCTGGAAGTAGCAGTCTCATTGGATACAGACGCGTGCATCAATGCCCTACGTCGTTTCATCAGCAGAAGAGGACAAGTGGAACATCTGACTTCAGATAATGGAACCAACTTCATCGGAGCAAATAGAGAACTGAAAGAGGCTCTCAAAGGGTTGAATCAGGACAGGATTCAAAGATCCATGGCTCAAGTTGGAATCCATTGGAATTTTAACCCACCAGCAGCTTCACACCATGGAGGGGTGTGGGAAAGCATGATTCGCCTGGTGAGGAGAGTTCTCACTTCTGTTCTACATCAACAAAGGCTGGATGACGATGGACTTCATACAGTGTTCTGTGAAGTAGAGGCCATTCTGAATGACCGTCCTATTACTAAGCTCTCGGATGATATAAACGATCTGGAACCTCTCACTCCAAACCACATTCTTCTCTTGAAAGGAAAACCAGCTTTGTCACCAGGCTTGTTTGAAAAACATGATCTGTACATCAAGAGGCGTTGGAGACAAGTACAGTACATTGCAGACCTGTTCTGGAAGAGATGGACGCAAGAGTACTTACCGTTGCTTCAAGAAAGACAAAAGTGGAACGAAAGAAAAAGGAGTTTAACTCCAGGAGATATCGTAGTGATCATGGACTCTTCAACTCCACGTGGATCATGGCCTCTTGGAAAAGTTCTAGAAGTTTTTCCCGACAAACGAGGACTAGTGCGCTCTGTGAAATTGCAGACAAAGTCCAATATAATTGAAAGGCCAGTCACAAAACTTTGTTTGGTTCATGGGGTGTAAACTGGTTGTGATGTAATTTGTTTATCATGGCACATTATGGCTCCATTCTGCTTAAGGTATGAATTATTGTGTCAGTTGTCATCAACAATTAGGGGCCGGTGTGTAGGAGCCATAAATATGATTGTAATTCACCTTACTGCCAGTAGGGAGATTCTGTATGTAAAGGAAGACGTCACAGTGTTTGTCAGGTGTTTTGGCCCGGAAGGGCAAAGGGTTTTGACCGCAGTACCGCACGAGCGTAAGAACGCAGGCTGGTCAATGTCACATAAGTATGTATGCAAAATGACAGAAAATAAATGTCAATGTGTCGCCATACAAATGAGAGTGGACATTAATGACTGGAGCAAACAGATGCGCGTCAACCTCACCCTGGGTCAAAACATTCTCAGTAGCTGAGTTGTAGGCTTAGCTCCTTCACATGGTTTTCTTTAGTTTTATTTTAATGCATATTGATTCATTTAACTCAGTTTCATGGTAATAAAACTTTTTTTAAACTTATTTGTTTGATAAGATCTGCCTCTGGATCAGAACCAGACACAATACATTCCTGAATTTAAAGCGACCTAAAAATAGCAACATTTTCCTAATGTGGGTCTGTAACAGAGCATCACAAAGCGACTGTGCCAAAGTGACCAGTCTGAGTCTTTTTTGGAATAGAAGAGGTTTGATTTTCTCAAACTCCAGTCACACCCTTCTACCACTGAACACACTTCTGCTGTTGTATTCTCCCCTCAGTTGGTCCAAACCACCAGAAAAAGGGTGTTGTTGTTTTTTTTCAACATTACCCAAACAACCAAATGTGAGATAAATATTCCTGCCAATCATAATAGTTCCATCTGATCATTCAAAATAGCTGCTAAGAAGCTTAGCAAACATTTGTCCAATCATGACCTGAGCAGGAAGTGGGTAAGCAGAACATAAATAAACACTCAAGAAACAGGTCAACTTGAATGGACACACGTGAACACAAAAGGAACAAATGCCACTTTGTTACAGGGTCACGGCCTTCCGTGCTGGCAAACTCCACGCCCACCTCACTTTAACCATAATGAAAACCTCTTTGCTTTCCAACACTGCATTATCCAGCTTCCTCATGTCTACCAGTCTCGCACCTCCTGCTCTGTATACAATTATCTAAAGGTACTTATTTATCACTCATTATAACCCTAATTTAAAAAAAACACAAACAAAAAACATTAACAGAAAGATTTTTGTTGTTGCAAAAAGCCTCAATGACTGAAAAGTGGACAAACTGAAAAAAGTCAAAATAACTTTTGCCCCCTTTTGATAAAGCTTAACAAGTTTATCCTTTCAGGTGAGTTTTGACATTTTTGTTCTTTTGCAAAACTGTTGAAGAAATAAATTTATATTTATAACACTTTCCTTCTTGCTCTGTAACTTTGAGAGCGTACAGGTTTGAATCCGCTTTCTTCATCTCTTACATGAAGCCAATTAAGAAGCTTCCTGTTTGCTTCAAGAGGTCAAAGTTTAAACAATGGTTTAATAATTTCCCTAAACTTACTGATATTCAATTTGAGGCTGCGTCTTTGGTTAAACTGTTTTCAGATGAAAATGCCTGGTTTCTGTTGTCTTGTTCATGGCCCAGCTCCAACAGCCTTTGCTGCATTGTATTTGCTCTGTGTGAAAAATGTGAGAATGTAGGAATATTCTTCTAAGAAATTTGGAGGAACCCCATCAAATCTGGACACTGTTGGTTTCAGGATTTCTTTCAGCTTCTGCCATTGTCTGTCAATTACATGAATATTTTTCCTGTCTGCTCTGGGGAAGGAAGTCAGAGAACACCAAAGAAAATGTAGCTGAGCATCCAGCTATGATGGTTTGATGACTAAACAGCAAAAAAATCTCAGAGCACAGCTGAGATTTACAGCTGCAGCTTTACAGCAATGACAGAGAGATGTCTGAACATTTTTAAACTTGCAGCATTGCAAAAAACTACTTGCACATGTTTTACTGACTTGATTGCCTCTGTTAAAGTTTTCTGTGCAGTAAATTTAGCATGTTTGCCTCATAAGCAGATGCAGATTGGGTATTCCTGCAAGAAGAGCAAAACACTAGGAGGGGAAGATACAAATGGATCAATTTGGCACACAAAGTGTGATTTATCACATGGGAAGCAGAATGGCAGTCACTGTTTTGCATCTTAGTTCGCCACATTAAAGGGCAGGTGAAACGGTTACAAATGTACATAAAAATTATGGCGTTGAGAAGATAAAAGGACACAAAGAGAGTGCATCTTTTCTGCTCATGTAAATACTTTGAAATACTAGACAGATTTTATTTAACACCGGGGTTATAACATATTTAGCATTGTGACAGAGCAGATATAAATTCGCTCGTCTGGCATTGGTTATACCTCTCTATTTTCGGCTTTTTTCCAATGTCCTATTTTTACTTTGGATGATTTTTTGGTGCACAGTCTGCTCTTCTTCTCTATGATTTCCGACAGCTGCAGCAGAGGACAGCAGCCGAGGGCCCAGACCGCTCTGTTCCCCATCTTTGATACTGCTTTTAAGGGCATTATCGGCAATCATCATTGAACATCATCAACCCAGATACACGTGGAAAACAGCTGATGAGTGTCCAATGCTTTAAAGTTCATGTCAAGGAGAAAAATGAGAATAGGACCAAATGAGTCAGTGAGGGGAATGGAACAGGCAAATAAATACTGTATAATCACTTTGTAGATGACTTGAACACCCTTACAATTCAAAGCTGAACAATTAGTCAATGAATCCATCAAAGGATCTGTATTTATTCATTGGGAACAGTAAGGACCGTCATCTCGCACTGCAAAGAAGAAGAAGGTAATGTACATCAGTCATGCACAATCATTTGGCATCACTGCCAGAAATCAAAAACGCCCATCCTGAATAAAGAATAAATACATTTCACAAAAACGTCAAAGCATAGAGTCCACTAGAGTTGGGCCCAAGGCAGGGCTTTGCTCTGTCAGTGCTGCTCCTTTGCAGAGTGGGCAGCAGTGACTGTGGAGTGAGTCTGCAGGCCTTTACCTCCTCCACTGTTGATGTGTGAAAGTGGTTCCTGTTCCTGTCCAGTGATTTCACTGCTGAGCTTGATGATCTTGTTTAGCGAGTTACAGCCAATGGCCCTAAGCAGGCGGCCATGCTAAATGAGGGGGTTCAGTCTTACATTTGTCAAAGTGCAAAAGCTGTGAAGGCTGCAATGACAGCTCCTGTGCCAGGAATCAAACAGTAATACTCTGGGTCTGCAGCAAACACGAGGCCAAAAGGAACACCCACTAGAATAACAGCAACTAATTCAACTTAAGACAAACTAACGTTCATAGTGTCTGTATTTTTATTTGACCGCTCAGAACTGGTAACGGACGGGGAGGACTAAAAAGAAGAGAAAAAACACGTTAAAAATGCTCTAATCAAATGCCAATATCTGGGGGAAAGATGCACAAAAACAGGTGGAGCAGAGGAAATACAGGGAAACAGAGAAGAAGGAACTGACAAAGAAGAATGGTCACACTACCGTACATCAGAGGAGTAACAGAACGCATCCAAAGGGCCATGAAAAAACATCACATCAGCGACCCCGGTCAAACCTTATAAAAAACTCAGCCAACTACTGTACATCCAAAGGACAAGATCAATCAAAACAATAAATGCAACGTCATTTACGAAATACCATGTCACACCTGCAACCAAACATACACTGGATATACAGGACACACCTTCATCACAAGGAAAACGGAACATCAGAAAGAGTGCAAAAAGGAAAAAGACTGACACGAGCAAGACAACAGGCAGCTCAAGAAAATATGAAAACAGCCATAACGGACCACTGCAAGCAAGAAAACCACATCATGGACTGGAAAAAGACTCTGCAGATAGATTATGGAGGCGCTGGAGAACAGAAAGGGAGCCCACACGTCCATGAACCGGGATGATGTGTCAAAGTTTGACAGGTGACTCAGCCTCCGTCACAATCAACTGATTTATATACGTCACGCACAACCCCCTGATGCCCACTCTGACAAAGGCGGAAGACGTCTGTCGAAACGTGTCATGTATGCGAAAAAACGCAACCGTGTCTGACAACAAGAACCTAAGAAGTCCAAGTTTGTCATGTGAATTTCTGCAGGTCAATGCTGGATATGTGTGACTCTGTTGCCTTCTTGGTTCTGGAGGTCTGTAGAATATGGAATCAGTCTCTTCAGAGGTTTAATAAACCTGAAAATGAATGTTTCAGCATGCATTATTCCCAAGATTTGCAGGAGTCAAACAAAAGAAATTCCCCCTTTCATAATGAAAATCTGAGAAACTTTTTTTCCCCCATTACCTCTAAAATAAGCTGGCAAAGGTAGTCAGACTCCCTCGAAGGCCAGACAGGCAGAACTTAAACTTCATCTGAAGGTTGGTCAGTTAAGTGGAAACAGGAGGCCAGACCAGAGAAGAGAGTGAGTCACATCAGTAGAAAATCCTCTGCTTACATACCAAACAAGCCACCTTTGACCCACACCTGGCAAAGTGTTCAATTTAGAGGGAAAGTGGTAAACTCTAAAAATGACACTAAAAGCATGACCAGGTCAAAATTGTTGCTAATTTCCATGCAGAATGGTTTAGTTGGGATCCAGACATGAGAGAGCGCACCAAAATGAAAACACGATGATCAACTAATGTGCTGCTGTCAAAATATCCAAATGCAGAACCTGCAGCAGGGCGAGGAGACAGGAGCTTCCTCATCAATAATTTAGGTGATGACAGGAATAACAAAGAACAAACAGTGTTGTCACAGCAATAGAAACCAGAAGGTAACTCATTTTTTCTGAAGTAAAATATCATCAAATGTATAAAATAAAAGAATAAAGTGCAGTAAATACATAAATGACGATCACATTTGCTGTCAGGTCAAGTCTTAAGGTTTAGAGTTCAAATACATGTTTTGGTCATCACTGAGTTTTAAAACAAGTAGCATTTGAGCAGTCATCATAAATTTGTAACAAAGATTGACAGTGTTACAATGTGACAATGATATTTACACATATACCACAAAGGGTTCTATAACCTGACAGAAGGGCCGGACCAGGAGCAGATGCATCAAGTGTTTTGGTCATCTATCCTGTGAGAGAAAGAAATAACATGGAATCTGAGCCAAAACACACTCAAATTTTGATTCAAAATTAATATGTATATCTTTTAAAACGGAACATCTTGGAGTTTTTATTTCAAAATGTGTGGTTTTGTTTCTCATTTTAGTGCCAATAGCACCGATGGGTTGATGTCCCTCAGGGAAAAATGCAAATTCAGAGCAATTCTGCTTTAGGTGGTGTTGGAATGATCGAAAAAATGCCTGTCTGACTCAGAAAACACACATTAAAGTCAGAAAAACAACAAACATTCCAACACTACATGAATGCAGCGCACCAGAATTACAGGGAAAATAAAACAAAAAAAAAGAAATATCAATAGAATTGATCCCAGTCTGAAGGGGCCACTTTAAATAGTTTAATCGGCCTCATATGACCCCCCCGGGCCGTAGTTTACCCACCCCTGGTCTAAACCTGTCTTTAACCTCCTCATTCCCACCAAGTACCCTAATGTCCTCCTTCTCTTCATCCATGATCCTCCTCTTTGGTTTTTCCTCTCTTTCCTGGTAGATCTAACCTTTGCAACATCATCACTGTTCCTCCTCTAAAAGTGTCCCGAACATCTACCATGATCTGTTCCTCTTCATCTCTGCTACCTCCAGCTCCTCCTCCTGTCTCTGCATCAGAGTCTCTAAACCAACAACATGGCTGCTCTCTCCACAGTCCTCCACACCTTCTTGATGACACTCTTTACTCACACACAAACCTTCCTCCACCCATTCAAACCTGTTTGCAGACGCCTCTTCTCCTCTTTCCCAGACTCTCTGTTGACCCTAAGAACTTAGTCTTCCACCCTCTTCCTGTAACCTCACTCTTCCACTTGAGTTCCTCTTCTGTCTTTCTCCTGCTGACCTTCATTCCTCTCCTTTTCAGAGCAAACCTCCACTTACTCTCACTAAAGATCATAATGTCATCAGCAGACATTGTTCATCCACAGAGATTCCTGTCTAACCTCATCTGTCAGTCTGTCCATCCCTATTTTCCAAACCTTCTTAAGTCCTAGGTTGCTGGAGCCTATCCACGCTACAGTTCACTAGCCCGTAGCAGGGCCACACACACTCACATTCACATCTAGGGGTAGTTTAGAATCACAAATTAATCAATCAAGCATGTTTTTGGACAGTGGGATGAAACCAGAGTTCCTGCAGGAAACTCACACATGCACAGGGTGAACATCCAAACTCCATTAAGCAAGAATCCAGCTGGAATTTGAACCAGGGCCTCTTCACTTAGAGGCTAGAATGTTAACAGCTACACCACCATGTAGCCCCCTGTCCATCACCACAGCTATCAAAACCACAGCTCCTCTCTCTCCTCCTGTCCTAGGCTTTTTTTAGACCAGTTAGTTCTGCTGATTGCTTGGATATAGTGTGTTCAGTCAGAACATGGAAACACCTGAGTCTGCAGCAAGGAGAGAAAAAGGAGAGAGCGAGAAAACCGGCTGGGTGGTGAATCTTAAGGCCCAGGGTTCAGCAGACCTGATTTAGATTCACTAAGACACAATGCAGCTCCTTCTGGCCTTCTCTGTTATCCAGAAACATCATTCAAGCAAATACAGACCACATAAATCTACACTGTTGTTCACAAATGTTCACTTCTGACCTCAGTCTAACTTCCAAAACTCTTTCTTATACAGTGGTGGACAAAATTGTTGTTCAGTTAAAGGAAGAAAGTCCACAATGCTCACTGAAATGACTTGAAACGTTCAAAAGAAACAATAAATTTAAATTTATTAAAAAAATTAAAATTCAAAATCAGCCATTACTTTTGAGTTGCTGATTAACAGAATTATAAAAAAAAACAAAAAACTAATGAAATAGGGCTGGACAAAAATGATGGTACCTCCATGAAAGACTGAGAACTAATTGCCAGGGGGTCATGATGAACTCAGGTATGTCCTTTAATTGACAAAATTATAGACAAACATTGTAAAGGTAAAGGTTATAAAACCATCTCTAAGCAGCTTGAAGTTCCTGTGAGGACAGTGGCACATATTCATATTCAGAAGTTTAAGACCCACGGGACAGTAGCCAACCTCCCTGGACGAAGAGGAAGAGGAGAATTGATGACAAATTGAGGAGACGGATAGTTGGAACTGTACCCAAAGAGCCCAGAAGAACCTCCAAAGACATTAAAGGTGAACTCCTAGATCAAGGTACATCAGTGTCAGATCGCACCATTCGTGGTTGTTTGAGCCAGAGTGGACTTCATGGGAGACGACCAAGGAGGACACCACTGTTGAAAGGAAATCATCAAAAAGCCAGACTGGAATTTGCAAAGATGCATGTTGACAAGCCACAAAGCTTCTGGGAAAATGTCCTTTGGACAGATGAGACAAAACTGGAGCTTTTTGGTAAGGCACATCAGCTCTATGTTGGTAGACTCAAAAATGAAGCATCCAACCAAAAGAACACTGTCCCTACTGTGAAACATGGAGGAGGCTCAGTTCTGTTTTGGGGCTGCTTTGCTGCATCTGACACAGGGTGTCTTGAAGTTGTGGAAGGTAAAATGAAATCTCCAGATTATCAAGGCATTCTGGATAGAAATGTGCTGCCTAGTGTCAGAAAGCTTGGTCTCAGTCTCAGGTCATGGGTCTTCCAACAGGACAACCATCCAAAACACACAGCCAAAAACCCCAAGAATGGCTCAGAGAAAAGTGTTGGACTATTCTGAAGAGGCCTTCTATGAGCCCAGATCTGAATCCCATTGAACATCTATGGAAGGAGCTGAAACATGCCATTTGGAGAAGACACCCGTCAAACCTGAGACAAGTGGAGCAGTTTGCTCATGAGGAGGGGGCCAAAATACCTGTGGACAGGTGCAGAAGGCTCATTGACAAATGCAGAAACCGTTTCATTGCAGTGATTGCCTCAAAAGGTTGGGCAACAAAATATTAAGTTATGGGTACCATCATTTTTGTCCAGCCCTATTTTAGTAGTTTGTTATTTAAAATAATTCTGTTAATCAACAACTCAAAAGTAATGGCTGATTTTGATTATTTGATTTTCAATAAATGTTAATTTATTGTTACTTTTAAACGTTTAAGTCGTTTCAGTGAGCATTGTGGACTTTCTTTCTTAAGCTGAGGGGTACCAACTATTCTGTCCACCACTGTAACTTTATTGTGTGACTCTTCAGTTTTAATTCTCTGTATTTTTTTACGACTGCATGTTTCCCTTCTTCTTGAAAATGGACTAAAAACTGACTGTCCTCTCAAAGCAAGTTTAAAGTTTGACATCGACTGGACAGCTCCGTGTTAAAAATACAGCAAGTGATTTCATTGATGACAGACACTTCTGGCTCCTGATCTGAGGTCAAAACTCCAAGGATGGAGATTTTACTGACAAATGACCCATTAAGGAGACTGAGTTTCTGAAAGATCTGACTTCTTCAAGAGCTTTCATTGCTGCAGAACTATAACTATGTAAAACCCTTTTCTGACCCGTGAGTCAGCTTTCTGTTAGCAAAACAGGTCATGACAGCTTTGAGAACATGCTGGTAGTCTCATTTTAATGAGGTTTGCTATAATGGTGGGATGTCAAACAGCGTAAAGAAAACCCTGTTCAAATATTTGCGGCTTGTAGAAGGTGGAGGAAACTGCAACAGAGCTTCTTTCCTCTGACTCTGTTCTTAATGAGACGTTCTGTTTGAGCCGCAAAAAAAGGCAACTAAACACAAAGAGAGACGAGTGAGCAGACAGGCCTGCTGGAGCTGATAAATAAGCTGTTTGTGATGTGGAGTTGCATTTTTAGGACGCGCAGCTTCTGCGAATGAGCCGAATCTCAGCACTTACAGTCATCCAGTACAAACCACTCAGCAAACAGTTTTTGAATAAAAATGGATTTTTGCTGGTAAACATGACAAACACCTCTTTGTTGTGCTTCCTCACTTATTCTCCTATCTCTTGTAAAAGTGAATAGAATATATTTTGGATTTAAGATAACATCAGAGGTGAGTGTTGTCTGGTCAGTGCCCTCTTTTCTTAACTCCTGCTTTTGTCTGTTCTGCAGGACACAACAATTCTAAAGGTCGCTGGGAACCTTATTATCAGACAAAAGGGTTGCGGACATCCAACATTATTTGGTTTCAGTGTGCCATCATTTATTTATCTAAGCAAAGGGCCCAAACCTCAGCATGTGTTCTTTCATGTCTTACAGATCCACATTAAGCAGCAACTGAAATGTAATCAGCCTCTTTCCAGAAATGACGTTTTCGGCGTACCTCAGCATTCAATGTGCTCTTTTTGACACCTGAGGTTGTTGTTCACCTTTTGGCATATCCTTCAGGGATTAGCTTTCAGTGAGCTGCAAAGGGGGGTACCGGCACAGGGGACTCATAGTTGGGCCCATAGTTTCCCGCCTGTCCCGTGCTTAGCCAAATGAGCCGTCCAGCCGCTGCTCCTATCATGCTTACATTGTGTTTGCCTGTTTTGTGTTCTTGCATGCTTCTTGTTGTCCTCAATCTCTCTGTACTCCACTATCCGGTTTTCCAAATTAAAGAAAGTTGTCCTGTGTGCCAATGAAGGGATTAGAAAAGTTTGTTATTGTAACCGTCCCACAGCTCCTCTAAAGATCTAATAGGAATTTGGTGGTGATCGTCTTTGGACTTATTCGCTCTAAATCCTCAATGCTCGTATTTTAAAACATTAGTGGTGCAACAAAGATGGCGACCGCCTGTGTCATCCCTCCTTTGACAAATCAAACTTTGGGAGAACATCATCACTAATCTATGCTACATCTATGCTAGAAGAGGGAATGTGCACTTTCAAATTTAAAACGGCTTTCATTGCATCTTTTTTTTGTTACAATGTCTGTTTTCACATTTTCTATTAGTTTTTTTCACTTTAGGCTAATCCTGATTTGAACCCATCTGTCTGCAGAAAACATTTCACATTTTATATAAAAAGTTGGAAGCAAACCGACCATTAAGAAACATTTTCAAACACTTTCCTTCTTTACAAACACCTCTAGCAAATGCAAACATGTTCTTTAAATGTGTTTTTTTCCCATTTTGTTTTTGTTGTTGCATTTAATGCTGGTTTGGCCATTTTGGTTCTGTATAGAATGTTTAATGGTTATTTATTCTTTCAGGTATGATACAATCACTCAGGTTTTTTGTGTGTTTGTTATCTTGAACAAACATTTAAAAAATCTTTTAACATCTCATTAATTATTTTTCTTCTAATATGTAGTTTGTGGTTTGATTTAGGATTGTTATTCCAAGTTGAGCAGATGTAAAGTGCAGGGATTTGTGTTTTGTAGTTGGTTTATTTAAAGATTAGAAATCTCAGCTCCATTTCATATGGGGCCCCCAAAAAGCCTGGGACAGTGACAGAAGATAGAAAGTAATTTCTGTGTCCTGAGTCCGCATCAATCCTGCTGAAACAGGAATTCGTGGGCATTTTCAACAATACTGTTGCTCCTCATAAATACAGAAAAAAAAGAAAACCATAAGCAGCAGAACCTGCAGCACAGCAGTCAGCCACACTAACCTGAGTCCAACCCAATTTTGCCCATCAGCTGCTTGCATTTCCTCTGCACTGTCACCCACTGTTGGGCAGGCAGGCATGCAAAATACATGACTATGAATACATGTAAATAAATGCATAGCTAAGGTAGAGACACAGGATGCAGCATTAAAACAAATCTGACCCAAAACAACCTGAATAGTAAAATATCCCCATCTCATATTTCTTGTGCCTGCATGTGGGCAAACATATCTACCAAATTAATAATATCCCTGTGAGACAGGGTGACAGGTTTCCTCCTCTGGAATCAACAAGATTGCAATATAATTTAATGATATAGACACAGTTCAATTCCTGAAGTCAGAAGTGAAATATTATCCATCTGGAGGCTCCAGCACGGACCTGACCTCTTTTCCAAACAGAGTCCTCCTGCACTCGTTGTATCCTACCCAGGAATCAAAATGTCACCCCAGGAATAAATATGATAAATATGCGACTGCTGTTTGAGTGCTCTTTTCTTCCTGTCATCACAATGCGCCCATGTAATTATGCCCTTGTCATGACGAATCAGTGAAATGAGGAAGTTGTTCACATCTCACAGTTAGTTCAATTAAAAGCAGATTAAGACGAGCAGTTCAGTTCCTTCTGAGGAAGCATTCCATCTTGTCAGCATTAATGATTTGAACACCACTGCTGTCTGTAAGGGCAACGTAAAGGCAACAGGGTGTTTGTATGGTGTCTTTGTGGACGTCTGCCTGGAAAAAGAGTTGGAATGAAAGCCCCCCCCCCTCGTATTGACAGGCTGACAGAGCAGCAGGAGGACTGAGCCTGACTAGACGTCCCATTTTGAAGAATTCCCAGCCCTTAGTTACAGCCTCTGCAAATGGAGCTGTTATTTTTGTCAGAGTGCACTTATGCGTGCACGTCTGCAGTGATGTACGGCTCACGGGGGGCCAAAGGAAATGAATCCAGAATGACTGCTGCCGCCGTAATTGAATCAGAGCGCTCCTTCACACGCCTATTGTTTTCCAATAATGACGCGTGATTGTCAAAGAGGAACTACGTCATTAATGAGGCAGGAAGAGGAAGAGGAGACAAGAGGCGCAATAATGAGGAATCCTGACGTGAGCCAGGAGGCAGGCAGAGCCCCCCCCACCCCACCCGCCGCAGAGATGGGCCGAAGCAGAACCGAGCCTGTTCACTGCAGAACGAGCACAACTAGATTGTGTTTCCCGTCGCCCTCTTTGTTATTTTTGGTCAAATAACACATTGCTCTTCGGCTCACAAGCAGCAGCAAAAAACAGCTGGTTTGTAATCAATCCTCTCGGAAGGGGGCCGGGGAGGACGAGGGGGGGGGCCTCGCTGGGTGCCTGCCGCTGTGCACAAACTGGAATAAATGTGACATTAGGGGCACGGGTATCATTACCTTGATGAATTACGGAAGGTATAGCGATTATGGAAATTGTCATCGACTGATCATTCATCTCAATTTAATGCAGCTCAGTGCCACTGCGGCCCCCCACACTCAAATGTTATCATGTCAATAGTTCTGAGGTTGCTCATCAATGTTGGCTTTGCTCTGGGAAGCCGAGCGGCGTGCTCTATTGTACGGTATCCGTCGCAGCGCTGAGTTTACGGCACAGCCCATCGATGATTTGTGAGGTGAAAGGAAAAGCTAATTGAAAAATTGACCTGCAACATTCCTGGAATGGTCATGGACTCTGGAGGAGACGCCTGGTTATGGAGGAGGATCAGAGATGGGGCTTCCGCTAATTTAATCCTGGAACAGAACTCAATATTACAGTTCCTCTTTTGCTCCGAACCCTAAATTAAAGCTGTTTTAATCTCTCACAGAGGAAATGTAATTACGTCCAAAACCAATCTGTGAGGCAATGAAAGGCCCGGCGCCATCCCAACACAAGAGTTTGGATTTCAGGTTCCTGTTTAACTCCAGAAAAATAAAAATAAAATCAATCAGCAAACCATAGCATCGCCGGCACTGGCAGCAGTGTTTTTTGGGATTGGATTTGTGAAGACAGTGCAGTTCAAAGCAGCGTGCAGCGGCACACAGAACCCAGTCCCACTGAGATCTGCAGCAAGATATTGCTCTGTGCTCGACAATATGGGGCCACCTCAGGGAGCTTGTTAGTGCTCTGCATGCGTGCATGGATTACCATAACACACCTACAGTAAAGGGAGAGACACACGGGAGACATTCAGACTCTTCCTCACGTCACGTCCCCCTTACTCAGGATATATATGAATATGATTAAACCCTTGACATTCATAATTTGCAGTGTGGTGATGATATTGAAAAGCCTCTGACACAATAAATCCTAGTTGTGTCAAATGCACTCATTAGACTTCAATTTATGAAAACTGAGCAGGATATGAAGATTTGCAAAGGTCCGGACTCCATGAACGGCTGTGATGGAGCTCCTCTGGAGGGGTTGCTAATCGCTGCAGCAGGAATATCACTGGTAATGGAGGACATATCTCTTCATTAGCCCTGTGTCGGCGCACAGCAACACTCACTCAGGCTTTCATAAACACAGCGCCGCACTTTTAACACAAAAAGTTGTCTGCGTTTAACCAACTCCCCTCAGAGGAAACATTAACACAAACAAAACAACAACTGCACAAATATTTGGATAAATCCGTCGAGCTTCACAAAAACTTTAGACCTTAAGAACGCCTCAACTCAGGTAACGCTTCATATGAGAAACCATAGGGATACAGGCAACATTTCACTGTGACAGGCTTTTCACTGATGATGCTCCTACTTCTATCAGGGTTGGAGCAAAAATAAACTTGTCTCAAAAGCAAAATATAAGAATAAAAACATGTTTCTGTATCTGCGGCAAATGTCAAAATAACAAAAGCCTTCAAAGCAGCAACCGGACACAGCTTTGTTTCAACACTGTTCTAAAGTGTCCAGGCAGAGCAAAGGTCAGTCCAGAGGGCAAATCAAAGTTCAAAGGAAGATGAAGACGACAGGAGGGATTTAAACCTCCAACCTCACAGTCCTGTTCCACAGCTGCACTGACAGCAGCTGATGTTGCTTCCAGTAGTTTTGGCACGGTGCAGATCACCCCGCGAGTCTCTCTTTGTTCAAATGATCCTCTGAGTGTTTGTGAAGAGGTGGACACACATCTGTATGCAGCTGGTGCAGAGCTGCCCCCTCCTCCTAATGAAGCAGCTCTTCCTCTTTCATCAGCTGTGACAGATTCACAGACTCACTAAGTTTGTCGTTTGGTCATCACTCAACAGCTTGTGGGTTTTCTTCTACCTAACAGGCCTCTGAGATATCTGAGTCAAACATCTCCTGAGAGGTCAGACACTGGAGCACATGTTGATCTGATGTAGAACCTCCCCATAAATCAGGGCAGTACTGTGTCATCTTTCATCTTGTTTCTACTTTAACAAATATCCCTGCTTCCTCACAATCTGGATTTGTTGTGTGGATGTTCTCACTGATGGTGTTTGTTGTTGTCTTTCTCTGCTTTCTGCCTCAACCTTGAAGCCAGCACCCAAGGAACATGGCTGCCCCTGCTGACGGCCTGGTTCCCCCCACCACGGATAGGGTAGGGGGCGGAAGATCAGAGCTCCCTCCTTCCCTGTGTAACAGGTGTGTGTCTACCTCTTTTTTATTCATATGTTTTTATTGTTAGACTCTTTAATCTGCTAATTTCTGTTTGAAAAATGTCAATGCATTGATCAGGATTATTTTTTCCACTAACCCCAGAGTAGAGTTGGTCTCATAAAAACACTTCTGTAACAGCAGATATGAGGGTGGGGGTGGGGTTCTGCTGTCATTTAGTGGAAGATGCCTTTCATTTAATGACAACTGTCCGATTATTTCATCTGTGTTTACAGCTTTTTTTTTTTCTGTGTGCAGTGCTGCTCTTTTAAATAACACGAAGGACGAGGCTGACCACAGTGGGGGACAAAGCTTTCCAGGTTTCTGCTCATGGACTCTGGGTCATTCTCCCAGAATCCCTCAGAGTCCCCCTTTAAAAAAAGGCTTAAAGACATTCCTTCTCAATAATGCTTTTTTGTACAATTTGTCCTTCTTATTTTTCACTGTTTTTATTGCTGCTTTAAAATGATTTTTTTCTAAATATAAAGCGCATTTCTTTCTTAATAAATTGTATTCTTTTATTAAACATAGTAGTGTTGAAAAGGCGGTGCTCATTCCTGTAGGTATTTGCCTCCATCCCAGCCTGAAGGGCGGGGTGACCTGTGCTGCGTTCAGCTGTGGCCACAGATGTTCCTGCTGTGTCACACAAGGACTGGGACTCTGCAAGTCAGTGCAGTTGAATATAGACGTGTCTCTGCAGTGACGTCTCCTTCTGGTTTCTTTTCATTGCAGCAGCAGAGGATCTCACAGGTCTGAACCTGAAATGACATGTCTTTATTATTGGATGTCCACACTGCGCCTGCCTGCCACAGGCTCTCATTATAAACTCATATCCAGATCTTCAGTCGATTCATGCTCTTTAGGATATTTTGAGTTTTGGTTTCACAATTTAAGGCTGATGATTTTTTAAAGTGTTCTTTGTTAATTGATGTATAAAGTATTGGTCTCATTCTAGGATGTTGCTGATGAAGTCAGGTCTTGTGATGCTGAAGATTCACTGGTTGTGGTGTCTTTGTGGATTCAAGAATTGGATTTCCTCCATCAGTCTTTGACAGGACCAACAGTTTCACTGGAGCTGCAGGTGAACACGTTCTCCATGGTAACATTAGTGACTTTTTTAAATCCACCTGCAATAATGATTTTTCAGACCCAGCAGCTACTGCAGCCTGAACTGAAACCTGCTTATTTACTGGATAAAGATCATCTGTCCCCATTTTTTTCCCCGTTTTATTACAAACTCAGACAAATATAAATAAATGTTTTTATACAGTTTTCCTTTCTTCATGATGTCAGATCATTGAGCAACATTAACAAAGTAGAAAATGCTCCAATTGTTTGTAAAATGTGGTTAAATAAACTGTGTTTTTTTTTTAGTCTGCTCACTTCGAAAGACTTCCACATTTTAATCTTGGTGCATCACAGTAAAAACGGCGCTAAATAATATTTCAGAATGAGGTTTTGATCAATTAAAAAAGTAGAAATATACTTACTTTACTACTGTTCACTGATTCATGCTGTAATCTGACACATCAGATCAGTTTTTTCCACGCAATATGATGTTCAGAGAAAGTACGTCAGAGCAGAGCTTGGAGTTGCCATAGCAACCGCCAAAAGACATGAACCAATGTGTGAAGACCTCACCTTCTTCCATGTTCCACACCTTCATCATGAAAATGCTTAAACCTGTCCAGAGCTTCGGATGGAGGACGCATTTCACTGCAGGACTTTACAAACGAGAAAAAAAAATTAAGTCAAAACTTTATTTAAATGTTTTCTTTTTTTATCCAGATGATATTTCAGTGAGGGTCATTTCTGTTTTATTGTTTTATTACTATTATTGGCATTCCTATTTTATTCTAAATGTTATTTTTCTTGTGTGAATATAATTATTTTTTGGACGTAAACAAAGTCTGCAGACTGTTCTGAATCCTTTCTGGGGATCAGTTTCAGGGGATTCTAAAAGGTCTTTTGTTTCTTGATTTTTTCCTGAGTCATGTTTTATGAGCTAAGCGGTTCATGAAGCTGCTGTTTGTAAATGAAATCCCTCTGGTTGGTGACCTGTGCTCCTACCTCCCCTTCAAGGCCTCTGACCTTTCTGGTGGTTGAAAGTGTGGAGATCCTTCAGTGCTCATTACTCAGCCCTGACATTTCAGTCACACCGCAGTGATCAGAGCTGCAGAAAAGCCTTTTGTTTGCTCATTCAAAATCAGCTTCAATAATCTTACAGACTCCCTTCTTTTTCCCTTCTTTAACCAGCAGAACAGCTGCTCACCGAAGGACAGGGCGTGAAGAGCAGCTGCTGGTTTTTAAACTAATCATAAACTTTCAAATTAAACTGCTATATGGTAATGAATAATTATTGCTGGCTGGTTCTTATCTGCCCCCTCAGACTCAGTGCTCATGTTTTCACTTAAGTGAGCTGGTCCCAGACTCAAGGCAGATCTCTGTTTGCAGCATCATGTTGTTATCTCGGCACTGAGGAGAATTTCAGCAGAAAGGTGTTTGGTGTCCCCCTGATCTCCTGCTCAGAGCCGTGCACGATGCGTGCACAGATCACTGGATTTCACATGTCACACGACTTCCTGCCACCACCACCACCCCCCACCCCCCAGCAGCCGCTTTCTTCTACAGGAAGGAGCTGTTCTGGTGTTGGTCCTTCTGTGTGATCAAGGATGTAGTCCATATTTAAAAACACTAACTTGTTCACTGACGCTGTTTTTTTTACACAAATATTAATGTATAAAGGGTTTTCATCAGAAAGGAGCAACAAATTATTTAAGTACAAAACAGGAGGAAATGAGGGCCCAAAAGGGAAAAGAATCCTCCAAAATAAGAGTCTAAAAACAGAAAAGAACATAGAGGCATTTTTGTGAGACAATTAACATTACGGATATATATTTTTAAATGCAAAAAAGTTCAAATAAATACAAAAACAAAAAGATGAATTCCAACAAAGTATGCTGTTTAAGAAGTTAGAGCTTTATTCTGTGATCCGTGCCTTTGCCTTTAATATTTTAAAATACATGGATCATTTCTTATTATGAAATGTAAAACATTTCATGTTTGATTGCTTTGCCTGTGACCCAGGTCATCACTGTTAATTAGAACGGATTATTTCCAGGTGACCTTCCTGCCTAAATGACTAAAACGGAAAATAAAAGCTGGAGAAATACAATGAATTCATTTGAATCTTCTGATTTTTTTATATCCCATCATGTCTTTGTGTGAATTCACAGAAATGCTTATGAGCCTTCTATTATTATTTTTAAATGATTATATAGTTATTGAAAACACATTTTGCTGGTTTATTTGTATTTCTGTAAAAACATCTTTTCTTTGTCATAATTTAATAATTTTATGTAATAAAATAATAATTTATGATCAAATATTCTATCTTCAAATTAATTTATTGCATCATTAATTATAGTTGTATTTTTAAATAAATATACATAATTTTCTATTAAATACATATTTTATATTTTGATTTGTATTTTTAATTAATTTTTTGCCAATTTTTATTTCAGATGTATCTAAATAATTTTTCTGACTCTCTTCTTCTTTTTATTGGATTTGTTTGTATCACATTTTTTGTGTTTTGTGGCCAAACTGTTGTATTTTTTCTAGTGGTTTTGTTTGACTTTGATCTGCTGCAGAAATAAATTTGACATTAAAAAAACAAGGAAAAGGTTCCACAGATCCAGATGAAACATGTTTTCTCAGCTCTTCACATCCGCCAGCAGAGCAGCTCAGTAACCGTCAGCTGCTGCTTTCAAACTGAGACGACATTAGATCCTGGTGTCACGCAGAGATGGACTGCTCCGACTGCAGGCCTGCTCATGAAGGATCCTGCATTTCTTTGTTATTTTTCTTTTCTGGGGGTTTGTTTGACCTGAAAAAGGAAATATATTAGCTTTGATCAACGTCAGAGAGCGTCGCTGCCGTTAAATGATTAAAGAACAGGGTTTGACGTCTTCACGCTCAGATATTTTACCTCTCTGGTGGAAAAAGCTGCAGCTCACGCTCAGATCTGCTGAAAACTGGGTCTCTGCTCTCAGACGCAGCTGCTTCAACAAACTTCTTCAGCTTGAATCCTCATCCTTGCTCACGGATTTCTTGTGAATTTTCACATAAGTGCGAATCAAGAAACAAAGAATTCCTCCAGATTTGTAAAAAACTCCAGCAGCAGTTCCTCTGTTAACATCTCTGCAGACGCCTGGGTTTGGTTTTTCCTGAAATGTCCTCTTTGCTATTTAAACTGGTTAGCTCATGATCATCAAATCCAGTTTATTTCTAAAGCCCATCAGAGCAGGAGATCGGCTCCAGTTCCTTCTTCTCCTCATGACGATGCAGTCTCTCCTCCATCCACCTGTAGTTCCAGCTGAAGTCACTGAGGAACGCGAAGGAAAGCTGGAGTCCCAAACGTTTGCACGGACATGAGGGCACAAAAAGCAGAAGAAAATGCTGGATGTGACGCTGCTATCACAGCTTTATCAGCAGTTTCCTGTTCAGCAGAACCGAGTCAAACTGACCTGCAGCCCCATGCCACTTTGGATCAAAATAAAATGATGTCCTCCTCCCTTCACCAATGAATTAGAGGCTTTGTAGATGCCATGAGGGGTTTCTGGAGAGTTGGGTTTCTCTGCACCCAAAAGAAGATTCAAGACAGCAGTGTGTGGGGTTTTTTTATTTGGGGGGGGGGGCTTGCTTCCAGGTACATTGACCCTGATGAACTAGTTGAGTTGGAGTTCAGATTCCCAGAGGATCTCTTCCACTTTCATTGGTTTCAGTTCACCACGGCTCTGCACCAGCTTTCATATTTTCTCCTGAAATAACCTGATTGCTCATAGTTTTAATAAAGCTAGTCTGGAATGATGAAGCATCTGTCATGAGCAGAAACAGTTTTTTTAAATACACGTGACAATCCTGGGTGAGGCAGATTTAAAAAAAAAAAAAGAAAAGCATGTAAAAAGAGAGGTCAGTGTCCCAACACTGGCCTCCACAGGGACGCCATGAGTGGACGTGTTCCTGCTGGAAGTCACCTGCTGAACTCAGTTAACTAGGGGAAACTCGTAAACAAACAGGTTAAAAAACAGATGGAAAGCTCTGCTTCAAATCTCCACTGGACTCGTTCTAAAACAGCATAGAAGAACAGCAAAGCTCCAAAACTGTGGGGGAAGCTGAGCGCGACAGCTTGAGATGAAGATGTCTGTTCTGCAGCACTGCTCCTGAGAGCAGAGAGAGCAGCTCTACTTCAGCCCAGCTGAATCCCTGACAAACTCAACGTATGCATTTCTGTCTGTTTTTAAAGAACACAGCCTGTTTTAGTTCAGATCAAACTTATGTGATCAAAAAGAAACCATCAGCATTGATTGGCCTGAACGTAACTAAAGGACTTGTATGTCAATTTCACTAGACGTCCCTTCAGACCATGATGGTCACTGGGTGTGCAATGACCTGCTCTGTTGACGCTTTCACGGCTCAATCACCAACATCTGCTGAAACTTCCACAGAAGAAGACGGGAGGAGAGCATTTCATGCAAAACTCGGACGTTCAAGCATTCACTTGAGGAAGAATCTGAATTAGACGATAACTGTGCATCTTCTGTATTTTTGTTTATTCATGTTATTACCCTTTAAATAATAAATGGAGAAATAATCATTAAAAATAATTTATATTAGCTTTATTTTGTGTAACCTACATTGACTGTTTTTTTTTAAATATTGAACAACATTGCTTGCACTTTGTTCAACTTTAAGAAAAAAGAGAAATTGTTGTGTATGAAAGATGAAAAACAAAAAAGTGTTTTTCTTTTCTTTCTGTGATTCCAGGACGACACTTTCAAACCTGAATACAGGATTTATTGACCCACGCAGCTCTGAATGGAGCGAAGGATTGGACTGCAGGCGCGTTATGCACTTGAGGAAAATGGAAAGTGGGTGCTTATCTCCAGACAGGGAGAGGGTCCACAAAGACAGCATATTCTTCATGTTTTTATAGTAACAAACAAAACTCAGAAGTTCTGAGAGTTACTTTTAGCTTCAACGTTTTTTCTATTAGTTTTCTATAAGGTGTCTCTTGGAGAAAAGTTGTTAATCCTACTCTGAGTTGTGTAGAATAACACCAGCCTCCTGTATTTAGTCCTTGATGTCCGTGTTTAGTTTGAGCGCTGAATGTTTCCCTGCGATCGAATTGTGGGAAACCTCAGAAAGCGGTGGAGGCTGGCAGGAAGCAGCGTGTTTTTCCGGCGTGCCCTTTTCTCCGCCCATGAGACGCTCCATGCTAGTCACAGAAAAACAGATTGAATTAGAGGCTGGCCGCCTGCTCTGCCACTGTCTGCCTGTCAGGATCCCAGAAAAAGGCTTTTATTTGTGGAGGCCGCGCTCTTCGCTCGCTGCTAAGCTTCTGGAGCGACTTGAATGTGCTTCTCTCTGAACTCAGATTCCCCAAAGCTTTCCGGCCTTTCAGCTCCATCCATCTTCAAAATCTGTAATGACACTGAGCCTGTCCGGTATTTGAGAAACTGGAGCTTCCTCTTTAACCACAAATAGAAAATTGATTTATTTATGTTGCTTTTTGTTTTGGACAAGAGTCTTGATAAAAGTATTTCCGGGTGATTGAGATGATAAAAGCTAGAATTCTTCTTTGATTGTTTTTGATGCTGAAGGACCCCAGAAGAAGGAGCCCCCGCTTGTCCTCCAGACGTCCTCCAGACAGGGATCCAGACGGGGATCCGTTGGCTCTTTTGCTGCGGGTCACTCTGAATAAGTCTGGACAAAATGCAACACTTCCTTTTTCTTACAGCATCAGCGTTTCTCTTTATACCGGCGATGCTGCCTGGCATAAATTTGTATTTGTGCTTTAATTTTTTTCCCCATCTTCTTTATACTTGGATATAAAAAGGTGGCTCCTTAAAATCCTCACTGTATAACCAAGGATGAAAGCTGTTTTGTTCCTTTGCTAGAGATTCATTACCACATGAAAAGACAAGTTCTGTCCAATCCCTTTATACATGTCCGTTTAGTTTGCTGCACACAATGCCAGTGGAACAAAAGGCAACAGCCTTTACGGTGCAAATAGAATGCTGTGCACACACAAGGCCAACACATGCATTGTTACTTTCACTTTTGAACAGACACCGGACAAGATGAGACACAGATCTGAACACATCACACTCACCGTCTGACCCCTCGGGGAACAAATTCCTGCAAACACAGACTGAGCGTGTGCATAATTTGTCCATGCTGCTTTTTTGTGACGTCTGGGGTCTGAGTGTCCCGGCGGTGTGGCCCATCTGCTCCTCTGCTGATGCTGTACATATGGAAAACATCTGGAGCTGAGCAGAGACCGCCTCCTGTAGGTTGATGCTGCTGGGCTTCAACCCTGAAGTTTCTGCGTCCTGCTTCTGTGTGATCATCAGAGCCGCACGGAGAAGCAAAGCAGTGAGTAGTCTGGTCCTGAGCTGTTCTGACACTTATTTTAGTGTCTGCAGCAGATTTGGACCTTCGAGGCCAGCAGACGCAGAGCTCATGCTGAATGCTGAAAAAAGGGTTCTCTGTTTGGAAGCACGTTTGTCAAACTCAAACACCTAACATTTCAGTCTTTCAATGCCCTTTTGTGCAGAGAACAGGCCTCACTCGGCTGTTGGCGGTGGGGTGACGGGCTTCCAGACGGCACCGCCTACTGCATGGTGGTGCGCGGACTGACAGAGAAGGTTTCGCCACTCCGAATGAGATCTTTCTGAAAAGATCCACAGAAGGTGACCGTAGTGTGGAGGAAGCACCTTGTTCTGGCGTCCTCTCATCGCGGCACGCTCTTGACTGCGAAGGGGCTGCGGGTGGGAGTCGTGGCTTCCTAAAGCCATCAGATGGAGGCAGCTGTTTGATGTGCTCTGAAGGGTTTAGGGTAGAGTTTTGTTGGGGAAGCTGTCCTTGGTGATAACTTCATCTCCACATGTGGTCAGACGTGGACTAACTTCAGAAAGAGGGTATAAAAGAGAAAAGGTGTCCAGTCAGAGATGCTGAAGCTGCCCCCCCCCATGGAGCTGTGGAGCTGCAGATGATCCTTTGGAGCTCTGATATCCTCCACTGCTGCTCTGGCCTTTCTACCTGTCTTTGTCTCACATCCTAATGGACTGACATGGAAACTGCTTCTCTGCTGCGAGGAAAACTACTTTTATATTTGACCAAACTCTAAGAGATCCTTTGAGCCTTTTCACCAAACATTTAGAGCAGGTGGTTTCAGGGAAATCATGGCTGTGAGGCACGAGCTGCTCTTTAACGGAGCTCCTCAGGATGAAGGTTGCTCCCCTAAGTGGGCAGAAACGCTTCAGGTGTGGCAGACAGGCCGCCCTTCATGCTGACGTGCTGCAGCTGATCGGTGTGAGGAGCGAACCCGCATCCTCAACACGCGCCTGTTAATGTGTGCACGAGGCCCTTCCTGTTTATCTGCTTCAACTCAGGGATGAGGAGCTCGCGCTGCGTTCAGCTGAGGAGTCCGCGCGCATCGCTCTGCAGGTGAGGAGCTGCAGCTCGTCCGGTTCCGTCCCCCGCGCCCACAGGTGAGCACGAGGGTGGCGGTGGAACAAAAGGGAAAGCAGGTGTGTTTGTGGAGAAGGGGGAGGGGTTCCACATTTTTCACACCGACTTCAGAGTGGCACGCGGCGCTTCAGCTGGCGGACGCGGTGAGTTACCGTTCGCTCTTTTCTGCTGACTTGTTTTTACCCCCACCCCCACGCGCGCGCTGAAGGTCACGCTTGACCCCCCTCTGTTCGCGGGGCTGAGGACGGGATGCGCAGTCCTGCAGCTGACAGCATCTGCGTCCTTGGCGGAACAGCGACGACAGGCGCGCGGCGCGCTCCTGCGCACGCGGGGGGGGGGGGGGGGGGCAGCCGCATTAGAGGAACTGCAGGCTCCGCTGATCGGTCAGGACCGAATCTGCTGCGTCTGCGCTCGGGTTCCGCTCGTGGCGTGCATCGGCGTCAGCGTCTCATCGCGGCGCCGGGGCTCGGATCCGCGGAGGAAGACGCGCCGCTCTGCCCGCTGTTGCTCTAAGTTTGGACTAAAGCTGGAAGTTGGTGTCTCGCGGGAGAATTGAGCAGGTCAGTTTGCCTCCCCAGTGATGTCACAGGGATGCTCGTAAGTTCTGTGAACCCTGACGGTGTTCGTTGTCGCTGCCTGACTCCCGCCGTCCGTCCGTCCGCGGGCTGCGCGCTCGCGCTCCGGCTGCCTCCACGCAGAGCTCCGCGCTTCCACTTCTTTTTAGAATGAAATATGTGACATTCTACAGATGGAGCACACATACTTTGATTGGCTCCCGGTGGATTTCTGGAGACATTTTGGAAAATGCAAAGTAGAAGTTTAAAAACCAAAGAGATCCAGTTTTCTAAAGTCGCCTTCATACATTTTGAAATGCGATCGTAAGATTCAGCCGAACAGAGGCAGGAACATCCTCCTCTCCGACATAAACAAAGGACCAGTCAGTGATGATGGCGGGACGGCACCAGCCTGGACCTCCACATCAGCACCACTCTGGTCCTGATGGAGGGATGGAGCCCTCTGCTTCCCTCCTGCGGAGGCAGACCCCCACACCCCCTCAGTTTTTGCTTGGAGATGATCATGAGGTGTTTCAGCCGTCGCTCAGCACTGAGAGCGGCCTCTGGGGGTGCGGTGGGGGGTGTCATGTGCTCAGGAGCCACAGCCTTCGGAACCACATCTTCTGGATTTCAAAGTATTGATTAAGGAGCATGTTTTACTGGAGCTAAACTTTGGAGGCATGCCCCCCCGTATCTGTTCTCTGCGTATCAGAGTAACTGGTGTCCGCTCGGGGCAGAGATGTTGATCTGATTTCACTGAGGAGCAGATCAGGCTAAACACAATCTGCAGACACATGCATCTCTGTCCGCATGCAGACCACAAAGACCAGAGGATCCCCTCAGTTAGAGTGATTTATGGCTTTGGTTCCTGGTGTGGTGGGGGCGCCGCAGCCCTTTGAGGCCAGCCTTCAGCGTTCTGTCTGTGGATCCGCAGGTTGGAGGACATCCTCCCCACCGCGGGGCCCCCTGCCCTGCTCCGAGCCGTGAACCCGGGGACTCTTGTTCCTCCACCTGCCTGCAAACATAAAGAAGACAAAGTCATTCAGGGGGGGGTGATGTGGACAACATGAGGCGGTCAGGGTTTGGTAACGTGTTGTGAGAAACAGAGAACTCTCAGAAACACACCTGGATGTGACTCTCAGCTGGTCGTTATTAGGACAGATTGAGGACAGCTGCATGGAGAAAACGCTATTGTTGACTATAAATAGAGGCTGTAATGTGGCAGAGTTTTACATCATATGGGCTTTATGAGGCTTTTATTTGATGCGCAGGATTTTAACAGCATGGCACTGTAAGCCCACAAATCTTTCAGGTGACAGCGGCTTTGGAGAGCAGGAAATTTCCTCAGTTGATTTTTTCTTTTTTCTTTAACCAGGCTTAATCTCATCTAATTAATTCAGAAATGGAGGAACTGTGTGCACAACACCATGTTCATATCCTTAAGTAATTTCCCCTTTTATTATTCCTGCAGAGAATTTAATATTCTGTGTGATGAGAAATGCCTCCTTTAGGGATAATACCAGCTTGAAAACTGCCCTTAAACACTTTTATAGATTGTAAAAGGGCAATAAAGAGGACTCCTCTCCGTCTGAGCTCCTGGAAGATCTGAGGAGGACGAGCCGGCGGGAGCTCAGTAATGTGTCCTGGCGTTGGCTGTGGATGCCGAGAGTGGAGCATGAGATGACCTCGGGGATTAAAAAATTTGATATGCCAAACAGCAAGGCCGAGTCGCCTGAATCAACACATCCGAGCAAACACATGAAGGTTAATGCAGCCTGACAAAGTGGCAGCGGCTCCCCGGGCTCGACGCATCGCTTCCATGTCATATTTACTTTACATAATTGCTGCCCTCTAATCTGTTGCTTTGCACTGGCTGTTGTCTGCTGCCTTTCACCTGCTCTGTTCCTCCTGCGTTTGTTCCCTGGAGAGCACAACAGCATCGTGATGAATGGTGGACATGCAGGAGAGGCATGTTCCCCTCTGCTCTTTCACTCTGTCGCAATTTAAACTAACCAAGCCTGTGGATGGGAAAGGCTCAGCCTATTGCTTTAATGGCCGCAGCTCAGAGAGCGACATGGCTTCAGAGTGTCGCCTGCAGCAAAGTTTGTCTGACTTGAAAGACTGAGAGGAGAAGTTTGTGTGCGGTTTGTGTAAGTTGTTAAATCATAGCAGAAAGTCACCCAAGAATCGGAAGAGAGGAGATTGCATTCCCTTGAAATGTGCTTAGAGTAGGGATATTTAGTGACAGCATTTGATGTATTACCGTGGTCTTTAACTACAATGTATGCCGCACTCAAGGAAAAGAGCCTCATGAAAACCAGGCTTATGCGTTATGCAGAGAGGCCCCGTACAGCCGGATTGTTTCTTTCCCGCTTCATGAATAGGATTTTAAATTTAAAGAGACAGCTAAGAATATCAATTTGAATCAACACAAAGATGCATTTTCCTTTTCACAACCTGTGAAGTCTTAATGCGCCTCATCACACGTTGGGCTCTGATTGGAGAAGAGTGCTTTCAGAGGGAACGGCTCGGCGCGGCGGCTGTGGACCGACCTAAAGGGCTGTGCAGGAGCTCATTGTGCATTTGGTGGCACACATATGTGCAAATGTGCTGGAGGTAATGTTGTGCGTAGGAGTTAAACGACAAAGTAGCTAAGCTGGTAATTGTCTGTGATGAAGTGGGAGCTGTTATGCGTCCGTGCCTGGAATTCTCAAAGTGAAAGAAAAGCAAGTGTTGAAGCCTGACAGCTCTTTGTTCGGGTTTGGGCTTGCGGGCCAAAGCAGGAGTGGTTGACGGGACGGCGTCCTGCTGCTCCTGCTCTGCCAGCAGCATCACTTCCCATTGTTGTGACCCACAGACGGATAGTTATGGTCCAGCATGCTCCTCCTGGGTCAAAGAGCAGAATCGGGGAGTGGCTCTGATTGGTCCCTGCAGGTTCCGGGGTGAGCCGCTGAGGATGCAGGGAAGACGAACGCAGAGCGCACGATGCTCTCTGTGCGAGAAAATGGCTGCAGTCGGTTCAGCTGCTGGGAAAATCAGACATTATATTCAAATCAATTAATTATGATCTTGGAGGCTGTTACATATTTAAAGGATGTCAAAGGAGGTCATTGTTGCTGTTTTGCAGCTGAGGTTAAAATATTCAGACTTGAGTTTTGGAATTTGAATAGTTTCCGTTCTGCCCTTCATCTCAGGCTTATGTAAAGAACTGCAGATGCTCTTCTGTTTCTGCTTTCAAACATTTTCTCTCAGCATCCGAGGATTCCCAGAATAGCATGGCCTTGGATCGGGTCTTTTGCTGCCCCCGGACCCCCCACTGGGAAGTTTGGCGTCGATGAAGCCTGAGCGTGGCTTTAATAATTCAGTTGATGCGACCTCTGCCAAGCCGAGAGCCTCAGGTCTGATGGCTGAAGAAGAGCGATGAAGAGGACGAAGCAGAGGTGTGCAGCCGGCTCCTAACATATTCTCAGGGCCTGTAGGAGGAGCGGGGCCGTGAGGAGGACGGGTCAGGGGACTCTGACCTGCTGCGCTCAGAATCTCTTCAAGCTTTACCTCTGAAGAAAAGAGTGAAATGTGACAAAACCTGGACTGATGTTCCTGTCATGAGTGCTGCAGTGTTTCAGTTTACTGATTGTGTTAATATGAGCCACATAAAAACGCACACATCAAAGAATGGCGTCCTTGTTGTTCCTGCAGCGTGTGGTAAACATGGCGAGGGTTCTGCTGCTGTGCAGCGGTTCATTCATCTCCATGTTTCCCGCAGCGATGGCGTGATGCCGCGGCGGCTTAGGGCTTTCCTCTCGCTGTCGTCGCCGCTCACGCTCCACCCAATCCTCTGCACCTTCCATAGCAGGAGGGGGGGGGGTAGTTTGTGGCCCAATCATGTGAGATGCTTTTGATTGACACCCAGTGTCAGCACCTTAAAAATACCTCTCTGCATCTAAATTTTATCTGGCGGTCAGAGCTGCGCGCTCGCTGCAGCGCGAGTGTCGTTCTGTAGATGAAAGCCAAGCTGACGTCTGATTGAGAATTTGTAATGAAAAGCAAACTCTTCCTGTGGCAGAAGGAAGATTCCTGCAACTGTTCCTTTTTTCTCCCAGGATCCTCGGAGCCATCTTCTTGTGTTTACCATATAAATTGTGTACAGAGGTTTTTTTATTCCAGTAGTGACCCTCTGTGGTGTCGTGATTACTTTGCCTTCATTACAATTCAGCCGCGCTATCACTAGCATTTCATTTATTTCCGTAACAATGGCTCCATCATGGATTTGTCTGGAAATTGCCACAGGTCCGTGAAGCTCAATCTGCTTCCCGCAGCATGGAGTCATTTCAATTAGAATTAGATGACAATTTCTTGACGATGTCTTACAAGACTCACAATTAAGCGAGTGCACATGAAGAGCCCCCCTTCCCGTCCCTGCACGGCTTGTGAGGACCAAACACCGCAGCGAGCTGCAGGGGGCTGCGTGAAGGCAGAGATGCTGATCCAGTACCTGCAGCCATGCCCCCCCCTTCCCCGAACAGCCTGTTGTTTCCGTGTGAGCAGCAGGACAGGTGCTGGAACGCCCCGCTGCTTTACATTCCGCTTGTCGTCAACAAGCAAGTCCATTTCAAAACCTGAATCCGGCTGCACTTTTCTCCCACTAAAGATTGGGAAACAAAAACATAACTCATTCATGCCAGGTCTGAACAGAGGAACTTGTTAACACCCCCTCCTCCCCCCAGCCTAATGTGCTGCTTATTATGGGATCTCAGGAGTGAGAGATGCTGCTGCTTTATTGTTCCGTTTACAGAGGAAACAAGTTTTGATGTTGACCGCTTTAGTTTGTGCAAAGAAAAAAAAAACACACCGCTTTATACACTTGTCTTTATTTGTGCTTGCCCCCCCCTTCCCTAAATTCACTCAAACTATGAAGAGTGAAGCTCCAAGCTGCATCAGCAAATAAAAACCCCAAGTTACTGAATCAGAAATTCACATCAGCTCACGGAGAGACGGCACACCTGAAGCAGGATGGAGTTCAGCGCCCGCATCTCGCCAAGTTTACTGAGGAAACAGCAGCCGCTGGGATTCAGATGCAGGAGGGGGCTTTCATCTTTTAGTTTGCTCCTTTTCTTAGAGACTTCTTCATGAGAAAAAATAACTGCACATTTCCCATTAAGAATTCTAGAGGAAGCCGCTGCAGACGCAGCATCATGGCAGGAAAGCTGTCTAATCATGGTGATCCTGGTGATGGTCCTGCACCGCGGGCGGCGTGCAGGGATCTGGGTAAAGACTGAGAACACTGTGGTTCAGACAGCATCCAGGATTCAGAGCCTGGCATCATCCTGCAGACAAACACTTCTCTGTCTCCAGAATGGCTGGTGTCAGGGGGAAACAGGCGGCATCTGATGGAGCTCTGCCTCCACTCTCTCTCCCCTTTTCTAAGTGACGAGTGGTAGAAAAAAGGAGGTGTGTGTGTGTGTGGGTGGGGGGTGGGGGGTGTTGAAGAGGAACTGGAAAAGGAGAGAGGCAGAGAGGAGCGACAGGGAGGAAAAGCAGAGAGACTCGACAAGATGAATTATGCAAAGCTGTCAGAGGCGGCTATTGTTGGAGGTGCTGGCTGTGTTAAAGCGAGCCAGTCCTGATCTCCACAAGCCCCATCAGCTGCTCTCCCCGCTCCCCCCTGGCTGAGAGCTGTCTGAACTGTGCTCCAGCAAATGGCCAACAACATGATGTGCGTGTGAGGGGAGCGGCGTGGGGGGGTGGCAGTGGACGGGCCGCTCTGTGGCAGGTGAATTGTCTTGAAGCGACCCACCGGCAACGACGAGTGCACTCTTTATTATGGTATTTACAGAGGTCAGCGGCAGGGAGATCCAAGCTGATATGTGTGGAAATACAATCACTGAGCAGAGCTGGGTAAATATCTGCACTTTCAGCAGCCGCTCCGCTTCTGTCAAAGGCTTCGAGGGCTGAAGTCACCCGCTCGCCCTCACCACTTCAGTTGTTTGGGAAATGATCTTTTGGAAGACTCTTCTGATCATTTGGAGTTTTGAATGCGTGGACCTCTGGTGCCATTGCATGCTCGCTGCTTTTCTTTTCTTTTGTGGGCGGGGCTTAGATGGCAACCCTGCACCAATCCAAAATCCTGAACTTTCCAGTGAAATGGGTTTTGATTTAGTTAAACCAGAGCAGGATTGGGGGATAACATGTTCTGCACTGTAAGCTGAAGTTTTCCTCCTCCTTGTTTCTGACTTTGTCCCTGCAGAACGCTGAAAACGGCTTTGGCTGTTTGAGAAGAACGAACAGAAGGGCAACTCGGAGAAAAGCAACCTTTAAATGAACAAGTTTAGAAAATAAATGAGAATTGTCCTCAAGGAATCTCAAAACACTAAACCTTAATTTTCTTCCAATTTGCTAATTGTTGAACTGGTTGTTTGGGCGTTAATGAGCTGACTAATCGATCTGCTGCCACTGACAGTTATCTTCTACTTTAAGCAGCCTTGCATCCAAAATCAGCTTTTGTGCTGTTAAGGAAGAGCACAATAAGGCTGGGATTTCATTTCTCCTATTTTGTTTCAGGCAAGCTTCTATTGCTACGTGATGTTGATTCTTTTAATCTAATCTTTATTTAAAAAAAGAAATGGACAAAATGACTTCCTAAGGTCTGCGACAGGCTGGAGATCTGTCCAGGAGGTCCTCTGCCTTGTAGAGGCTCTGGCAGCCCCGTGACCCGAAACGAAGAAGATGAATGAATGCATGAATGACTTCCTAAGGAACTCAGATTAAATGACGTTTTTAGACTATTTCCTTTTGGTTAGATGTGGATTTGCTTGTTTCAGATTGTTGGACATGTTAAGTCACTGTGTGGTATATCAGCTGTTACGGTGACTAATTTTCCCTCACTCAGACTGAAAGGTGTTGCCGTAAAGGTTTGGATTTCTTGTTTTTTCAGTCTTCCTTCTCCTGTGGTCGTCTTCCTAAATCCCAGGCTGACAGCATAAACGTCCGTCATCTGTGTGATGGATAACACTCTGTGTCGGACATGGAACAGGCACATCTCAGACCCTTAACAGCTCTCCAGCTTCCTTCAAGAGCCAAATGAGCTGGACGCCTTTCTTCCCAGCGTATCATGCAGATGGTTTATGGTCCTTGCTTCAGAGGGGAGCAGGGGTGTAGGACAGAACGGGGCGCTGGGGAGTCGTTGGGATGTGTGCAGAGTGGTGTTGCAGAGATCAAGAAATGCCTTTTTTTGCTGCCTCGCTGGCTGGCGAGAGGACCGCCGTGTGACACTAATTTAGCAGTGTCGACTGCTCGGCTGAGTTGACGCGGGTGACTGACCGTCCTGATTCAGCCGTCTGATCAAAGGGGACAGGAAACGTGGAAGTGAGCTGTGCGAGTGGCGAGGACACGGGCATTTCTAATCCTCACAGTTCCCTCCAAACTCTAAGCAACGCAGTTTCACTTGTGTATCTTAGTTCTGACTGGATAGCAAAGCAGGTTTAGGAAAATCTCAGCACTGAACCACAGAAACTCTCTGCAGAGCCCCGGCGGTGACCTTTCAGCGACCACGACGACCACGAAGGAGTGTCTGCGGCGTCTTCAGGAATGTTCATTCAAAGACAGACTCTGTCACTCAGGGACTTATAGCTGATTAGGAGGCAAATCTAAATCCTCCTATAGCGACGGATGCAGCTTAGTGGCCCGTTTGCTGCATTTCTGTGATTATCTTCAACAGCTTGTGTGTGTGTGTGTTGGGGGGGGGGGGGGGGTAATCAGGGCTGCCTCTGGACGTGAGGGCTCGTCTGAGCCGTCACCTGCCGGTCTGGATGGGTGCGTACACCACTCAGGTGATGTTATGTGATTGTCGCAGCAGAAACAAGCGCACAGGGCACAGCGCTGGCGGTGTCAGGTTCACGAGGGAGTGTGGCACTGATTAGATCCCAGCCCTTCAGGGAAACAGAATCATTTCTCGCAGCTATAAGAACCGGGGGGGGGGGTTTAATAGGCCTTGGACAGCTCACAGTTTTCATTATCCCTGGATCTGTGACTGCAGCTAAGAATAAGGGGGTTTGGGGGGGTCTCTGGGGCCCCTGCCGCCTCGCAGCACCACCACTCTGCTTCCCAGAGAGTTTCGGCACCTCGTGTGGACGGAAGCGGGCTGAGACTCTGCAGCTTCAGCCAGGAGAGACATGACATCATGGCATGTATGCACGTGTGAGAAAAATGGCAATAAACACTCCTGACACACCCTGGTACCCTTCCACCACCACCACCCCCACCCGCCTCGCCCACACCTTTCAGCACCCTCTGAGAATCCTCCTCCAACAGCCCGAGCACATTCTGCTGCTGTTAGAGCGCGCTCTGCAAATGCTGTTTATGCCTAAGGCCAGGATGCTCATGGATAAAGAAACGCCTCGTCTCAGCCAGTTTTTATGTGGTCAGATGGTCAAAAGGAACCAGCAAATGAAAGCAGGTTCTGTTTTCCGAGGATCTTCTTTACTAAATGAAACACAGGCTCCCATTGCAAACCCGGCACACTTCAGTCTTCGTCGGGGCTGTTTTGTTGTCAGAATGGAGATGAAACTGTGACGGCGCTGACTCAGAAAGAGGCTGGCTGAACTTAGCAGAGATTTTTAGCTGAAACACGTGTGCTGGCTCCTCCCGTTCCTGTGGGGGGGGGGGGGCATAAACCTGAGAGCAGGAATGGGCATGAGCTGATGCCTTCAGCAGTGCTGTCCTTAATTCTGGATGGAGCCACCCTCCCTGCTGTTCTTCCTTGACACCCCTCAGAGGCAAACCGTTCTGGTTTCTGTGTTGAAGCTGGGATTCAGACAAAGACACAGTTTTGACACTTTCTGCAAATGTTGCTGCTTGCAACCTTCACTCGTGATAAAACGTGCATTTTCTAAGAAACAAAGCCTGAGTACCTGGAAAAAGCCTCCATTTTCCTCCACTTTCAAGGTCAATGTATCAAATCTTTGCCTATGGATGTTATATATTTAGCATTTTAAGTAACTGGGTTTAATAATTGATTATGTTCTGTCCCAGACATGTGCATTAAAACAGGATTTATTGTTTCTGTGATGTTTTCTCTGAGGTCTTTGCTTTCTTTGTGGCTACTGCTCCGTTTGTGTTCACGCAAAGCGGCCCTGGAGTCATGCAGCTGGAAGCGTGGCCTTTAATGAAGGAGAAGATGATGAAGAAACTGAGGATTAATCATTTATGCACACAAGCCACAATGAAAGTCCGGGCTTTCATTTAAAGAAATTGAGTTTGGTGCCTCAAAATGAAAAGAATTCAGACCTAATTCCATAATGATGGATCAGTAATTAGACTCATTATTGAATAAACACATATCTAAGAAATAATTTGATGAATTCAATAATTATTTTATTGCTTTAAACTTGAGCCATTCAGACAGAAATAAAATACCCATCCACCAGAAACGTTTGGGTACGAATGCTGGGAAATGTTTACTTGGATTCTTTCTGAAAGATTTAGGCAGAAGGCCAAATGGAAGATGTTGAAGTTTGGATTCTCAGCCCTCGTTGTTCTCCGGGGAACAGCTTCAGTGCGAGTGGAGCTGCTCGCTCAAAGTCCCTCTCCTAATTTCAGAGAGATGTGAGCGGTTCGCTTAAAGGCCGGTTCTCCCAGAAGAACGCAGCGGGGAGAGTGGGGACGCCTGCAGCATGTGAGGGTCCAGCAGAGAAGAACCAGAGACCAACACTTCCTTCCAAACATCAGACATTCACCTCTGTGGGTTCAGACATGCCAAAAACAAACATGCTTCAAACGTCTGGAAGAAGCAACAGCGAGTCAGACGTGATATTGTGAAAACAAGAGCTGAAATCACAAGTTAATCTGACTCAAAGTGCAGAATCTAATCTAACATGGGAGTGCAAATCCACGCTTAACGCATCTCATTCTGGTTTCTCAGTGTTTCCCCATGATAGTGTGGCAGAATGCTGACAGATTCCCATGATGGTTTAGTTGTCATCCATGTTTGTCACTAAGTGATTTCATTGAACTCGTGAAGATGATCCTCCACTCACCTGGAGAGGGCGCTAGTGAGCCCAGAGGTGCTTGATGCCGCTGTTCCTAAAGACCCACTCCAATGAAAAGGAGGTTTTGGGTGTTTATAACAAGTTCTTTTGGCACTTCTCTGATGATGTAGGACATGAAGAAAATGAGGCTTAAATCTGTGTCTGAGTATTTCTTTATTCAGATGGTGGTGAATCAGGAGCAGACAAAAAAAACTTTTGGATAAAAAAGCATATTTGCGATGTAGAAAATACAGTGGGTGGGCCACAAGCCCTGCTCTGCTCCATCCTGAAACATCTACTAGTGGACAAGTAGATTATGAACGTCTGTGTTTTCCTCGTCTGAGTGGAATCAGGATCTAAACGGGACGGCTGGATAGATACAATATTGCTGCCATTTCTGTTGCACCAGTATTGTTAGGTTGGTGTTTTTAAGCTAGTGGGAGAGAATGTAAACAAAGAGCTCTCAGCAACAGGGAGGGGAAGGGGTCAGGGTTGCTTCACGTCAACAGTCCCACCCACAACTCAGAGGAGTATTAATGAACTCCTGCTGCTCTGCAGAAACTATGTCCTAGAAAACAACACACGTTTTTGGATTTTAGTTATAAACAACATTATCATAATTATAAGACCACTGGAAAGGCTTTTACGCCACATCAAAATATAATCGGCCTGATGTAAACGTCAGACACATGTACACTGGTAGGATCTGATGCCTCTCATTGGCTCATGGCTAAAATGAACCCTGATGTGGGACACCTCACTCTCTGGAGTTTGATGACGAGGTACATTGAGGACTTTGAGGAAATCCACCTAATCAACCAAACCAAAGCTAACATCACCAGGCTGCATATATGCCTATTCTCCCTGTAAAATGTGACTGTTTGACTTGGAGGTCACAGGATTCCTTCTGACATTTCTAGAGGTCACTTGAGGAACTGCAACATTTGGAACTTCCTGGTTGAGGGCCAATGGTTTCTCTATCGTTGGCTTTATTTCTGAAAACGTTATTAGTCGTGATACAAATACAAAAATTCAACTTTCTTCTCCAGCTGTTGTGTCTGTGAGACTGAAAGACTGAAGCAAAAAGAAAACAAGAAAAGCTTTTGCAAATAAACAACTTTCTTAATATTGATTTAATCTACAGAGTTGGAAAACCAACAAACACATTTTCTGACTGTCAAAATTGAAAGTTTGCTGTAAATCGCTGCACTTTGCTTCTTAATAAGCATTAATTGTTTGGAGCAGGTAAAATGCGCCGTTCAAACGTTTGCCAGTTTCTGAAACCTTTTTATTTACCAAACCAGTTTTTGTGTGATTGTGCACACGTGTGTGTCTAATAGTTTTCAGCACACATGCGGTCACCTGAGAAGTGAAACATTTTTTATTTCTCAAAACCGTAAATGTGACTCCAGAGGAGTCGGCCTCCATGAAGCTCAGTGCGCTGATGGAACACGCCTTTCAGAAAGCACTCATTGTGATGCAAATGACAGATGTTTACTTAGAAAACGTTCTTTAAGGAGGACTGCTCAGGAGGAGGAGAATTTTTTTGATCGGGGGGGGGGGTTTGGGGTCTTGGGAGAAGAATAGCATCACTGGAGCCTCCTGTTCTCCTCTCTCACAGGTTGAGTGGAAAGAGGGATGAATGCAGCGAGGACGTGACCAGTAGAGGATCAGAAGGAGGGAGCAGACACCGGACGAGGCCCACAGCTCAAGGAGGAGGCTGAAGAGAGAGACGCCATCCAGCCGCCGGTGTTCGGGGGGAGTGCAGGTGGTGAAGGGAGGGGCCAAGCCCAGCATGCCGGCAGCATGGAAAGGGTGAGGGAGCAGCGGCCTTTCTGCTCGCTGTCCAAGAGCCAGAGAGAGCGGGAGAGAGACTGTGGCAGAGACAAGGATAGGGAGCGCCGCTACACCGCCTCCTCCACCGACCGGGACGGGGGGGCCTGCCGCGTGCCCACACAGAAGTCATACAGCTCCAGCGAGACCCTGCAGGCCTTCGACCATGACCCTTCACGAATGCTGTTTGGAGGCAGAGTCAAGGAGATGGCCCACATGGAGAGCAGCGAGTACGCCAGAGCAGGTCAGTCTTCCCGCCGGGAAAGAAGCCTCACCAGAGCAGAGTCAGCTGGTGTTGTCACGGGGACAGAGGTGTGCTCACCTATGGGATGCATGATGTCAGTGGGAGGAGGGAGATCATCTCTGACTGAATCTGCACACCTGCCACAAACCGCAGCAGGTCTGCCAGCTTTTTGAAATGTCAGAAAGAATGTTAGAGAGGTTGATGCAGAGTGACGTCATTTCTTCATCATTTCCTCAAAATACCAGGAAAAATCGGCTTCACTGAACATTCTAAAGTAAAAATAGGTTTGATAAACTCTCCGGATAATAGACTGGCAAAATTCAAATATCCTGCTTTTCTCACAATATTTCTTAATGTCAGGAAAACTGTGAAAAGAAATGAAATTTTAGGTTTCCGACTTTTGAAAAGACCTGGAGCAACAGGGTCATGGATGCAAGGTTTAAAGCTTGTTTCTCCATTTCACCTTAACATGCTGCATCTGTGTTTACGAGACAAAGGAAAAGCAACTGCTGGAAGTCAGTCGAATCAACTCAGTTATTCTAAGCTTTCAGGAAAACCCTGCTTCCGTGATCATCTGAAGCGTGCTGAGCTGAACTCAGGAGCAATGCTAAATCAGAATCAGCCTCCTCCTGTTGCCTGCTGGATCCAATTTCTGTAATTAAAAGGTTTGAGGCTTTGCTTTTGCTTTCGCTTTGAGCTCATAAGGTTGCAATCAGAAAACCTGTCCACTGTTCACGTGGACTTTCTTCATGCTAATTGGTGTCCCTTTGAGAATGAAAGAGTCCTGATGACGTAGAGGAAATGAAGGTTGTTTTTCACAGACCTTTCTCAGCAGCAGCTGGCTCCTCACCACTGAAGAAAATGCCAAATTTAATGTCAGGGAACCAAAAAAAAAAGCTTTTTCTGTCTATTGTATGACACACGTGTGTGTGTGTGTGTGTGTGTGTGTGTGTGTGTGTGTGTGTGTGTGTGTGTGTGTGAATAAAACACAATTGTTTTTAACCTGAACCACCAGCCATTTCTTTAACATCTAGCTGTTTTAATAAATTAATTCTTTCTTTATTGTTCAAATCAGTGAACATCAAATACATTTCAGCATCAGTGATCTCTGTCAACTCAATAAAAAAGTGAAACCTAAAGACAACAAACATGCTTTGTGGTGAATCTTCCTGATGAACGTCTTCTGCTGTCTGTCTGGAACTGGGACGTTGGAGTTTGTTGGGCAAACATCTCCACAGCGTTGGCCTGAAGGTTGCTGCATGAGCAGGTGTGTCCCACAGAGGACTCTGCTCTGCTGTAACTCCGCCCCCCGTAACCTGCTGGCCTGTGTTCTTGTGTGCTGCCCGTTAACAGCGTTGTTGCTCAGCTTGTAAACTTTACTGCTGGCTGTCGTTCGCAGGGCAGACATTTTCACTGAGACAGCTCGGGATTTGTGATCCGCCGCCTCGCAGAGGCTTGGCTCTGGGCCCTGAGGCCGGCCTGTCCCACCCACTCAGCAGCTACTCAAGGGGACCCGCCGCCACAGAAAACCATGAACCTGTATCACCGGAACGTACCATGACTCTTTGGGGAACGGGGGCAAAATCCGGGCAGAATTCCTGCCTCTCCAGTCGCTCCAACTCGGCTCTGACGCTCACCGACACGGAAATGGACAATAAATCGGACACAGAGATGGGTGAGTGAGGGAGGCTTTCAATTCCTTTATTTTAATATGCTCATTTGTTTGCAGCTCATGGTTTCGGGGTTGGAGGGGTATGCAGATGAAGCAGCGGTGGGCTGGATTAGGGCTGGTTGCTGGAGACGAGGCCCTTGATTGGTGGAAGGAAGTGGGGGCGCGATTGGTGGGGCTGCTATCTGGAAAGGCATTCTCAGCCGCTTTTGTTTGGATCAAAGGCAGGATTCAGGGAAGAATGTGGCTTTCAGATTGAGTGCTTGTGAGTCACCTGGTCCTTCTCCACAGGAAGCCGTGGAGTTTGATAAAGTTTCCCCATGGGCTATCGTATAATCAAAGATAGCTTTGTGTGCCTCAGTTCAGATTTTGCTCTGAGAGTGTGCAGCGGTTGACTGGGCATGCATAATGGCTGATTAAATGGGCACTGTGGTTTGAAGTGCAAATTCGATCATGCTGGAAACCTGAGGAGGAGGATTGAGCTTCCCTGTTTGAAGGGCGCAGATCTTCAGCGCGTCCAGCAGAGGCTACAGGATCACCTTCTGTGTTTTTCATGTTTTCATGCACTGCTTCCTGAAAGTCACGGCCCAGCTGGCACACACCTTCTGGATTCCCAGGCTGGACTTTTTTAACGCCGAAGAGACTTTTCAGAAGTTGGGGCTGTGAGAGGCTCCTGAAATCCGTCCTGATTATAGCCGGGGCCATCAACATTAAAACACAGGCATTGTAAAGCTCTAATTATTTTAAGAAATCGATGGTGTCAAAGAGTGGCAGGCAGTTCAAATAATTAGGGTTGATTACACTTTCCTGGCAAGAACATTAGAGAGGGCTAAAAAGGAAGCTGTCTGGTGTGCTCATGCTATCAATTTTTATCCTGAAAACATTGGCTACAGCCTGACATTTGAGACAAGTCATTTTCTTAATGGCAGCATTCATCATTGTGAATTTGTCTCTGGGGGGATCTGAGAAAGCCGTGTACCTTTTCAAAATGCCATCAGAAATCAGATCCAGCAGTTAGTTCATGCATGTGGCCTCTGGCCTGCAAACCTGCAGTCATTACAGCACAACGCTAAGCAGAGAGGAGCCTGGAAACACACGCTCCACTTCACTCCACTCATGCCAGGGGAGAAGCCCCGGCACGGGCAGAACCCCCCCCTCTGACCCAGCTGCTCACAGCAGCGGCTCGCCCTTCCCCAGTCTGCTGCTGCCGGGGCTTTCTTCCCGATGGAGGCGCTTCTCCTCTCCGCAGTCGCCCCACTTCATGCTCTGCTTTTAGTTTTCTCCTCTTAAGGACAAATACCTGCTGCTTGGCTTTGTGCAGGAGATGCTTTGCAAACAGGATTTGGGTTGTTGGACCTTCAGATCCTCTGTAGCTCTTTAGAAAAGATATTTTCTATAGATTTGTGTACGGCTGCTAAAATACTGAATCAGGTTGAATCTGAATCATTCGATTTATACTTTCATTTGATGCTATTTTTAAAACATTTGTTTTGCATTTTGGATCGACTGTTTTCAAAAGTGAGAATTGCCTTAAAAGGTCTTAAATGAAAAACTAAATTGGTTTTATTTAGCAACTACTTCAAAGCAAAAGCATTAGTGTTTTAGTTTTTTCATAGCCGGAAATAAATTCAGGTCTCCAGGGGTAAAAGCAAATTTTTGCCCACAAAAAATAAATAATATAAATACTGCATAAAAAAAAGAATACATTTTTATTTCCTAAATCAAAAGGATTTTAAATCAAATCCTTTTAACTGAGCCCTAATTGGATTTTATTTTGAAAACAAAGTACAGTATACTTAGTATAGTATTAGTATTTATATTCATCATTTTACACAGACTCCACATTAATCTATCATTTAAAAATCAGCCTATTAAATGGGAAAAATGGCAAACACAGCATTGGTTTTCACAGATTGGTTGTTGTTGGTTTTCTGGTACAATAGAAGGTGTTTTATTAACAAAATACATCTTTATAGATATATACATCGACTATTTAGATGATTTCTTAACTGAAATGCAGTCGAGCTAATCTGCAGGTTTTGATCTGATGTAAAGTGAAGTGGATTTTTATTTTTGTGGGTTTGACGTTTTTCCTGAGACGGCCTCAGCAGGCTGGAGCTTTTGAAAGAAAGGGGTTGAATGAGTCCTCCGCTGGGCTTTGATCCGGCTGATCCGCACCACTGTGACCGTCACATTCACACGCTCAGGACGGCCTCTGCAGATCCAGCGTGAAGCCGCTCTTGAAGGTGCCGCTTCGATCTGCGTCCAAACACGTCCTCTCTGAAGCTCGACCCTTTCACCGCATTTTCATGCCGCCCAAATCAAATAATCTTCCTTTTGAGTGGAGTTCATCTGTTCCATTAACTGCACATACGATTTAATCTATAATTCACTGCTCTAACCCCCTTTGGTCAAACTATTTTTAGATAAAATCGTTTTTATCATCTGGATTCTGAGCCAGAACAAAGACAAACCTTCCCTCCGTCCCACCTCCATACATCTTCCTCTCTTCTTTTCCTTTGTCAGGAAGCATTGCACTTTTGACTTTCACTATTTAATGAAGCAGCTCAGAGAAATGACCCATCCAAAGGTTTCTATCAGCTCAATATGCATGCGGAAGCTCCGACAAGGGGCCGTTCAGCCCCACTTATTCATAAATGAACTCAATATTTCATTCTAATTTGCTCTGTTCTGCAGAGTGTTTGACACAGACTAGTCCCAGAGCCGGAGCACACTCACCGAACACGGCAGCTGCACATGTTCACCTGCGCCCGAGAGGGCCCTGCCCCTTTCCACACGCACCCAGAGCGACCACAGGTGGTCAGCGGGGCCGTGTGCAGCCGCTAAATTGCCCACACAGGAGTGGGGAGCTTAAAAAGGAAAGGGTTGGAGATCTCTGGAACATGAACTGAACCGTGTTTTCCAGAGAAGAGCCAAAGAAAGACCCCCGCCTTCAGTTAAGCCCACGTCAGACACAGGAAACTCTCCAAAAATAAAGGATGCATACATGCATAACAATGTTGCTGTCATTTGAATTGATTTTAAATTTGTGTTTCTCTTCGTTGTTGGAAAGCAGAGTCAATGATTGGCTGTGTGGGTTCTGTTCCGGGTCTGCGTCTGCAGACGCTCAGGCTTGGCTGCGTTATCTAGGTCACGGTGGCGGTGAAGTCATGTGGGGACGCATAATTCTGCTTCTCCCAGCATTTGGATGAAGGTAGAGCTCAGAACAGACCTGATCCGCTGACTTCTGTGGTTTTTTATTTGTGTCTGAAAAGCAGCGAAATACTTTTCAACCAAAAGATATTATTTTAATCAAACTGGTTTCTATTTTTCCTTTTAGATTTCTGCACACACACACGGACTGATTGAATCTGAAATTGTATCAACAAATATTTTTCGACAAAAATAGGCAGAGTTAAAAAAAATCTTTTACTTGATTAATTTTCAGTGTTTTACTAAAGTGAAAAACCTTTTCTAATGTTAAAACTGGAAGCAGAAAATACAAAACATCCGTTTCACAGCAGCAGCAAATTTACAATCTGAATTAATTTAAAATATGTCTCATTTTCTATGTAAATCTATCATAACGGGAACTTTTAGCTCTCCATGATGAAATGAGAAGTCATTTTTTCCCTTTGGCTTTCACCATCATAACTATGAAATTATTTGGTTTCAATTTACAATTTTCTCATTCATATCTATTTAGAATTCAGTCCAAGTCAAGTAAACTCTATTCCTATTTTTCACATAAAATTTTTTTTTTAAGAAATCTTTCACACACTTAGTGTTTTAAATTTAGCACTTTAAGATATAATTATTATATATATATATATATATATTATACAATAAATATAAATAAAAAAGAAAAAACTAACAAAAAAGCTTTATTGAGTAAAAAATTACAATAAATGTTTATTAAAAATGTATTATTGATTTTTAAATTTTAAAACAAATATTTATAAAAGTAAAATAACTGACATTTGAAGAACGTGTAAAAACATTTTTTTGTCGACCGCACAGACATTTTCTTATTTGACCCAAATAAATAATCATTACCACAGACTGTGTTTGTGTGTGTGTGTGTGTGTGTGTGTGTGGGGGGGGGTGATAGTGACAGACCATAAGACACTTGAAGAGGGTGGGGGGGTGGACCAAAAGGTCTTTATTTTCACCTGCATGCCTCAAACGGGTGGGGTGGGGGTCTCTGACACCATGAGCTCGGCATCACCGCCATCTTCCACGGTCCACCGTTCCAAGCAGGACGTTGGCGTGTGATGGAACTTCCTTTGTTGCTTTTAGGTTCATGTTTTGGATCCAGACGTTACGGTTAAACTATGGGAATGTTTTTACACCAAAACAGCAGAGACTTTTTCTGCGCTGAGTCCTTCAACCAGCTTTCCATCAGCGGACACAGCGACCTGATAGACAATCCTGCAGAAATGTTCATCACAAAATGATGCTTCATATTATTCAGATGGTTCACTCATGACGTGCATTTTATTCTGTTGGAACACAGACACACGAAAGACAAAAATAACTTATAATATAATATAATAACTTATAGCCATCATATCCAGAATTGGGTTTGTCTTTAGATCCGGTTGATCGTGTAATCACTGTCATTGACTGTTAAGCCTTTAGAAAAAAAATATAAAAAAACAATAATAATATTTAAATAAAACATGGATAAACAATGTATTAAACTAGATTTCTTTAGGTTAAAAATATTGATAATTCTATGTTTAAAATATTTATTCTTAAACTGAATTTAAAAAAAGAAAAAAGAAACAAAAAGACAAAAAACGTTTTTCTGCAGATAAATATAAAAGGCTACATTATTGAAGTTTTAATGCCTGCATCAGAATAAAAACAGAGTCGGTCAAAACTGTTATTTATGAACTTATTTTATGAAAATACACTTGATAACGATTTTGTCTAATTTTTTTATTTTTATTCAGATTTCTGTGTTGGATTAAAAATACATCTAAATTATTTTTTTATCTAAATTCAATTGTTTAATGCTATGTTTTTGTGAACCACAAAAACAGGTAAACCTTAAAACAATGGACATTTTAACCTAAGTAATAAAAATAAAAATAAAAAGCACAATTTAATATGGGTCATTTTGACCCACTTATGGAGGACTTTGGGGTCACTTGTGCATTTTTAGGTCTTAGAGTAAAACCATCTGGAAAACATAATTGCAAATCACTAACAATGACAGAGAGCCAATAAGAACTCCAATAATAACTGACGTGATTGGCTGTGAGGAACTGCAGGTTTTTACCTCGTTCACATCTCTGATTTGAGCTTTGTAACGTCAGCCTGCGTTACACAGGAAAAAAAATTCTCTCTGCATGTATAGAAGCTGCAGAAATGACGGAACAAATCCCAAACTCTCTGAGGAGAACGTTTTCCAAACAATGTCAGTGATGAACTGATGAAATGAAAAGCTGGTGTAAGCCACACGGAGGAGTTAAAACAAACGGAGAGGAGGAGGAGATGCTGTGTGATATGCTTTGCAAACCTGACATTTTTGGTAGAAAGGATTCTGAATCTCTCAGCGTTCTAGTTTCTAGAAGGATCTGTGCTTAAACAGACGTGAACTCGAGCAGATGCTCTGCATGTCAAAGACATGAAGAGAAATCAGGCCAGAGCCCTGTGGGCAGAAAGAGTTCAGGAAGGTGCTGTGGAGAACACCAGCCTGACAGGAAGAGTGAGCTGCAGAGCTGCAGCAGCAGCCACGGGCAGCCAGAGACGTGTAGCGTGTACTGTGCTGGAACATGCGTCCTTTCAGAATAAGAGGTGTTCTGGATCATCTGTTGAAGCCTGCCAGATTAAGACTCATTGTAGAAGAAGTGGGGTTGCCTAATCTGTAAGGTGGGGTTCCAAAGAGCTGACCGGCATGCTTGGAAGGGGAGGAGACTATTTCTGAACATCCAATCAAGTCTCATAAAAGTCCTGCAGAATGTTGCTGGTCCAACAGCAACCGTAGTATCTGCACCACACACACTGAAATCCGCCTGGGACGACCGGAGCACCAAGCAGTTCTGAAGACAGAAATAAGATTCTTTTGGGAGCTGAAGATAAACGACTTCATGGAGAAATCAGATGTTGATCATGAGATTTTAGGTTCATTAAACTAAATGCTGTTTTGACACAAATGACAAACATAAACTTGATAGATTTTGGAGATCATTTTGGTGGCAGTAAAGTTGATTTTCTTGGTTTTCCTTAATGTTCTGAAAACATTTCCAAATGCCGTAGGACCTGCCAACAGTAATGGGGCTAATGCCGAGCGCACTCTGCTTCTGGAACAAACACAAAGACTGACGTCAAATCTGCAGAATCATGTCACAGCGGTCGTGTCTGTAGTGTTTCCTCTTTGCCTCAGAAAGCAGTTTGGTACCAGGATGACCAATAGCTCTACGTGGAGGCCGTCATGGGCATCATCAGGTCTGATCAGCATGAGCCTCATCAACAGCATCCGACTGACTGCTGAAGCTGAAGTTTGGCTTGTGATCAGCTGTACTGTTCTCCGTGTGCCCGTGACCTTGTGCCATTCATTATCTGCGTGTGATCTCCTCGGCTTCATCAAGGTTCAGCTTATTTCATCCTGCCTTCGTGCTTTTTCACATTACTGTAGCTCCTCCTCTTCTTTGCATGGACATAAAGTCCTGACGCGTTCAGACTTTAACTTCTGAACAAACAGAAGTAAGTCAGTAAGTAACAGAAATGAAGCTCCATTCTCATTGTTGTACAATCATAATACTGGATGTTGTTTCTCAAAGACCATCATCATTTGCATACGAGACTCCTGTAATGCTGTCATTTGTTTCCTGCTCTGAAGCTCTTCTGTGCAGTTGAGGATTCTGATTGGTACGAAAACCTGATGATGTGGCGCTGAAAATGTACTTCAAATGATTATTTCTTCATCCGTTTTACAGGCCTGTTTTGCTGGAATAGACTTTTGCAAGTGCTTCCTCGGGTTCTAGACGATCAATCCGAAATAGTTTTATGACGAGAAATAAAGGACAGGAAGTGAATTATCTTGGTTTAGTTGTAACTGTTTCATGGTATTTTGTCAAAAGCTGTGAGAAAGATTTAAACGTGCTCAGAGGGAGTGAAAGGGCTCCATGAATGCTGGAGGAGGATTTAAAGTTTCACCAAATCAAATAGGTATTTTCTTTATAGAGACGTTGTAAATCTTAATCAGATTAGATTTCTCTATATAAAGCATTAATTGTAGTCAATAAATTACAAAATTGCACAGATTTATCAAACTCTTTGCAGAAATTATGAAATGCATAGATAAAAAACAAAAAAAGGTCAAGTAGAGTTTTGATTTATTGATTGAAGAGGAGCGGGTAGAAGCGAGTTTACATAATCAGACCCCTACTGAGTTAATTCATTTGATAGTTTTATAGTTCTTATAGTTTTTCATAATCTAGTTAGAATGACCTTCAGGTTTTGAACAAAAATCAACTAAAACTGAAGGAAAATTGTACTTTGTTCCTGTTCCTGTATTTACCTAAAAATGTTCAATTGCAAAATAAATTATTTTTTTAAAGACTGTTCACTAACCTTTGCCTGATCCACAGCGAGCAGTTCCTTCATAAAAAAATGCTCCCAAAACAAAACCAAGAGGAGGTGTTGGTGAATGTTGGTCTGATTTAGTTAGTAGCTCTGCCTATCACCCTCAGAAAGTAAAGGTTAGGATTTACTCCAAAACTGTCTGCATGTCGAGCTTTTTTATCCGCATTTTTTCTGTCAGGTCAAAGTGGAGCATCGTTCTGAACATCAGCACGACCACGGAGACGGATTCCTTTTTCCACACCAATGTGGACTGCTTCCAGATCAATATCCTAGCTTTCATAAAACATGGATGACAGCATGTAGCAGAAACACTGAGGGCTCTGTTGAACGGCGGCTCCCAGCAGAGGAGGAGCCCACGCGCTCCTGCCTGCCTCCTGCAGACGCTCTCCTCAGCTTCACAAAGCATTTCTCTCTCATTGTTCAGAGAGAGGAGCGCCGACCCGGGTTTGAGGACGGGGCCTTGCACCGTGACGCCCGTCATCCTCACTTTCACAGCAATCCTTGGATCTGGCCTTCCATTCAAAGTTATGGAGGGAAAATGTGCCTCGCATTGACCTTTGATGGAGGCGGGCTGCTGAGGATGCAACGGCGCTTCTTCCTCTCTGCCGCCACGTCCTCCCGCCTCATGTCGCAGGCCCGCCTTCTGCAGTTTTGTCCGCCGATTCCTCACGCCAACAGCGCTCGTTAAAGGTTAATCAAATCAGGAAAGCAGTCGTAGCAAAGTATGGTGGAGCTCAGCGAGCAGCAGAGGCTTGTAGGGGGAAAGCAGAGCAGGCATCCTGGAACACACACACATCTGAACATCTTATTTAGATTTTCACACTTCGTCTCTTCAAAATTAAAAGAAGACGTGCACACAGTCAGGCGGGGCGTCACGCTGACAGAGGTGACACGCCATCTGTCAAACTCCTGCCTCCCATCCGCTCCGTGTATTGTGACAGTGCAATCTGCCTATTGATCGCAGCACCAGAATCCTTCCTCGCCGCTTTAATAATTCAATATAGATGAACACGGAGAGAAAAATAACATCAGAGAGCCCGCTCCGCTGCGGCCGGAGAGGCCGGCCATCTGCGGCGGGTCGGCGAAATTGGCAGAGAAAGGAGTTTGATGATCATTGATGGGAGAAGGTGCGTGTGAGCTTCATCCCGGGCCTCCTCGCTCTTTGATTGCCATCATTTACTGTCATCACTCGTCTGCCAGCTGGAGCTGTCAGCGTTCACACTGTAAGTGCTCAGGGTGACAGGAGATGGAGGATTTCGAGGCAAATGCCAGAGCAGGTGTTGTGCTTATCAGTCACAGGAAGGCTGCGACCGGAGCCGTCCAGGAGTCCTGAGGAGACGCCGGCCTCTTCCTTTGCAGAACAAATGTCAGCCGCACGGGAACTTCTGTCAGGACAAACAGCCGTCGGGTCAATAATGGCGGCTTCTTCATGTCAACAGCGTGATGAACTGTGGACGTGAGATGTCAGTCATGTTTTTGAACGAACGTGAAAAGCTCACCCCCCCTCACACGGACACACAGAGGGTCTGCTTGTGTCATTCTGCCCGGTGATAAGGGGGAACTGACTCTTGAATCCACAGAGTCCTTTTACTGTCAGAGGCGTGACGTCTGGAGCCTCTCCGATGAGAAGAAGGGTTTAGAAACCGTCTTGCTAATTATTGGATTTCTTGGGTTTGGTGCAGCCCATTCTTAGCATGTAAAGATAAATCAGGCTGTGTGATGGGGGGGCACGTCTGTGGGTTTGTAATATCGACGCTGCAGGTCACTCGTCCTTTTAACCGTGTTTGTGTAACGATGCTGGTTTGCAGCAGCACAGAAACCCTTTGGATCTCGTCTGGAAAGCAAAGATTCTGATATAGAAGGTTGGAATTTGCTCAGCCCATTTTGTCTCTTGAAGAGAATAAATCAAAGTAATTTCCATTTATTTTGAAATTGCTGCTCAGTATTGCTGCTATAAAAGCTTTCCACCCGAGTGTTTGTGAGGGAAACAGACCGGCAGGCGTCTAGTCCCTTAGTTTATCTTCCTTCCTGGTGTGACAGATTCCAAAGTTGTGTTTGACCCTCAGGAAATGTGGTAGTCGTAGTTTCCGGCCACGTCTGCCAAGCAGCAGCGGGGCGGTGGAACCAGCGCATCTGCAGGATGGTGCAGGGCGCGTTATTACAAGCTGGAATCACTCGGCTCCTGTCAGAGACGACTGTTTACCGTCCTCGGGAGGAAATCACTCATTTCATTTCATCACACAAGTTAATGGAGTGATCAGATTACCTCACAGCATGGAAATGGAAGCAACAGTATTTTTATGCCCAATGAATATTGATATGGGAAACAGGAATTAACATTGGTTTTGCTAATATCTGCTGTGCAATGATTCCTTTGCGTCTGTGGGCTGCAGAAGGTCTCACAAGGCGGCGTGCACGTGCCAATGATTGCTTCTAATGAGAATAATTAGGAAGTCATTTTGTGAACGCCTGGAAACGGTAAGAAGAAAACGGACAACCTTGAAAAGACGGTCCGTCACCGAGGGGCTGGTCATGATGCACTACTTTATCTGGATCTGGTTTTGTTTCATGTGAGCTGAAATAGATTTTCCGTCGTGTCCTGGATCCGCAGCGCCTCTTCAGATGTCGTCTGCAGACCTGACCTGCCTATCAGATTGATTTAGTTCCACATCTCCTTTCCTGCCGTGTCTGCGGACTCAGGAGGGCATTTCACATCTCTGACCTCTGCTGCTGGACGATAAAAAAGTCGTGTTTACTGAACAAAGAATCATAGTTTCCTTTTTTGTTTACAACAAAAGGATTTTTGTATGAAACAGCAGAGAAAGCAGAGGGGAACCCGCATTCAGCTCCAGCAGTTAAGTGACCAATATAATGATGTAAAAATGTGCAAACATGTTTTATGTTAATTGTGTCAGGCTGCTCTAATTTCCTTTTTGACAAGTGGAATAAAAGACACATTTTCGCTGCAGATTATTAGACCACATCTTTTCATCTGAGCTGGAAATGAGTTTTAGTCTTTTATACACACGGATCAATGTTTCATTAAAGGCTTCATCTCCACTCAGGATTTCAGGGAGTTTACGTCATGAAAGCATTTCATCTCCCACAAATGCATCAGTTGAACACATCTTTATCCTTTTCCTGCTGATACCTCAAACCGTTTGGTCAAATTTGTCTGGTCTGATCAAATGTTGTTAGTCGGTACGCCCCTCCCCAAAGACGGAGGAGCTTTTGATGGACAGCTACGCTGCAGGAAGATCTTCCTCAAGCATCGTTTTCCAGACTCAAAAAGGAGAACAAAAGAGCTGATGGAGTGTGAGGAGCTACATCAGAGCTGTCCTCACAAATGTTCCCTGGACCTTAAAGTCACAAATTCATAAGTCTGGTAGAAGTTTCAGAGTCCACCTTTTTATCAACATTTTCAATTCAAAAGCTTCTCTGCTCCACTGTAGATAAGCGATGGAACCGCAGAGAGCAGAAAACAGAAATACAGAGTTGAAGAAACAGACAAAATTAAAAACAAACATTCAGCTTTACACATTTCTACGTGTAAAGCTGAAATTGACCTGAAAATAGTTTCAAAAGTGAACCAGTCGTTTCTGTAAAAAATGTCAACTTTTAACAAAACAGACGAATGAAAAGATGCTGCTGTTTGTTCGGGCGATGCAGCAGAATTTACCAAACAAACAGAACAAAAACTACAAATGGATAATCAAACAAAAGAACATCAAACAAAAAGCAGACTTTTTTGGGGGTCCACCTATAGGGAAGGCTTAAAAAGAGGTCTCTCATCTTTTCATAGGACAGGGAAAAGTGCATTGACATCCTGCGACCTTATGATTAATGGAGAGATGAATCTACCTCCTATTTAAGTGTAGAATTGAATGATTGTTATACTAATCATTTTTAAAATGCATGCTTTATTTTAAATTTTTAAGTCTTTAGACTTTTCTTTTATGTCTGTGTTTAAGCGATATGAAGAGGAAGAAAGAACAAAAAAAACTATCAAAGGATATTGAATATTTATGGAATATTTCAATGTAAACAGTCTTTTGAACAGTCTTAAATTTTTGTATTCTAAATTATTTTGTTCAGCTTTTATGTTTGAGCATTTTGTGACTGGCATGAAGTGGAATTTAGTATGAATCTTTTTTCTCAAGCATTTTTAATCAAAGCAAACCCAAACTTCTGGAAAATGAGTAACAAACAATAAAAAGGCCTGTTTTGTTTTATGGAACATTTTTCAGATGAAACCTGAGTCTGTGTAGAAGTCCTCAGCAGCTCGTGTTTGTTCGTTTCTCTGATAACTTTCTAGCTGCTTTTTTGCAGGAGTAATGTTGAGGATCTACGCCTCATCCAGAACGAGGAACAGGAGCGCAGAACCATAAGTAGGTTGCTAATGATGGCAGAGGAGAGGCTTTGACTCATGGCCACTTGTGTGGCGCTCGCAGCTCTTATGACTCATCTCTCCAAGCTCACCGCCGATCCGTCTGAAATAATCTCCCTGATATTCAGCTAAATTTGGCAGGTCTGCTTTCTGCAGGAGCAGCATCAGATCAGCCTGAAGTCTGAATGTCTGCCGTTTTAAAGTGTGTCATTCACGCTTAAAATAGCTCAGAGGAAGAGGGGAGAATGGATCAGTATTCCTGCAGCGGGACAGCCAGAGTGGGCTGCTAAAGGACGTCCTAATGCACACATGGAGAGACTTCAGTGCATGATGGGGGAGAAAGCTCCCACACACTGTTTCCTTAAGGGAGAAAGGTCAGTATCCAGAGGAGGAAATGGTGAGCTATTGTTATGATTGATCACACAGCAAGGTCCAGGGAGGGCGCAGTGTCACTTTCATTGTCAAGCTCATTAAACTACAGAGAACCCCCCCCCCCAGTGTCTCATGTCCTCTGTCCTTAGCTGTAATGTGCAAGAGCTTTTTCATGGAGTGCAGCTCCAGGAAGAGACGGTCTGAAAGCAAACCTGCACAATGCACATCTTCACTTTAAACGCCAGCGAGGAACACAGCAGGAATTTCAGCATATATTTCAGCGCAGAGGTGGCAGATTTCACTTCCAGTATTAGCAATAGTAACAGTCAACTTACAGCAGCGACAATGTGGAGAAGTGCCAAATCAATTAGAACAGAGCAAAACTGAAGCGTTGTAGCCAAAGGCAGTGCTGCGAGACGTTTGGAGGGATATTCAGCTGCTGATTAAAAATGAATGGTATTGCAATACATAAATCTTTGGCCGTGTGCCCTGAGCCTAGCATCCCGAAACTGTGGTCACTTCAGGGGAGGGGTGGAGGGGCAGGGGCATCAAATATCCAAGATATGAAAGCGCACTCAGGTAACAGACTGATGGTTCAATTCATCTAATCACCAATGCAAACCTTAGCACTTTGCAGATATGGATTTGAGGCCAGGGATTGATACGTGTAAACTGACTGACTCATGCTCCAACAAAGAAAACATGTCCTGTAAAAACGGCTCCTTCACCTGTCCTGCTTCTGTCCAGACGGCTCTTCTCCTCAAGTCCTCAGCTCACACATTTCACTGTTTTCTAGCTTTTTACTGAATCAGATTAGGAAATATTAAAGTAACATGGATGGATGGATGGATGTTATTATGATATGCAATATTTTGCTCACTATGAGGGAATCATTAAAGCCTTCATTGTTTTCAAAAGAACGACAGTGGGCCTTATAATCCAGAGTGCTTTAGCCCTAGATATGAAATAAAATTGGTTGTTCTTACTGATGTTGAAGCGATTTAGAGGCACACAGCGCTCTGTCAAAATGACAGTCTGGTTTCCTCTTTTGGTTACAAACTAGGTCATGTGTTATTGTAAAAACACGAACGGGGCTAATGTTCTGTCTGTTGCTTTTTCAAAGTTTGGAGTTACAGGTTTTGTGAATTCGCTGACAAAGTCTGACTGACAGACTCATCTCTGACTCTTTTGCTTAATGTGTCTGACCGTTCGGTGCGCCTTATATATGTCGGAATTTTTTAAAGCAATGGAATTAATGTGATGTCTCCAACTAAATTATATATACTTCAGGATCTTGTGCATCCCTGTGAACAATCACTTTGGATCTCAAATAAACTATTGGAGAAATATAGCTTTTGCAAAAGAAGTGGTTTTGTGGGGCAAAACTTGCCCCCGGCATGGGGTAAGTTGTGCCATTACAGAAAATACACTGGGGTAGATTTTGCCATTGATATTTGAAGTGTAAGAAAGAAAGATTCATCACAAAATGTCTTTAATTCATTATCTTATTGTTTATTTAAAGTTTCAAATAATCACAGGCCACTTTTTTGACAATGTTGCAGGAAATTACGAACCTTTGCTCACTTCTGGCTGTACGATCGAGTGGTGAATGCTGTTCACTTAAAGATGGTTCACAACAGCTTGTGCCATAAGAACATATATTTAGAACAAAAGAAAACATTTAAGAAGAGTTGCCTAATCATTCACTTTTGGATGCAGCAAGGGGATTTAAGCTTATGCTCCCTTCTGGCTACGACAGGTTTTTGTGGAATGGAGACTTTCTTGAGCACATCACTTCTATGGACGACTCTAATCATTCCCTCTACATGTGAAGACGTGCCACTGGCACAACTTAAACCTCTAAATTTTGGAACAAATTACCCCAATCCCACCATCCGTTTACTGTTTTAAGCTAGCATAATGCTAACTGTATACATTTGTGGTGTCGCTTAATAAAGCACTAAAACGTGTGAACTGTTTTTAAAGTTATCTTCTGCTGTTCAGCATGGGGCATGTCGTGCCGACAACAGAAACGTGACTGACCGTGGGCTAGTTATAGAAAAATAAGGCAAATTAGCTGCAAATTAGGAAGCTGACGCTAAACGCTCAGACCTGTTTGAAGAGGAGGAGGAAGAAGACCTAAGGTCTGCTAGTGGCACTCAGTGATGTTGAACACGCATGAATCAGAGAATTGGCCATTTAACATGTCAATTTAGTGACGTACTACACATCAAGGATGACAATTGGCTGACAGCAATTAATAAAATATATTTGATAATTTTGGTATGGTGGTATATTTTTGGTATTTATTTTTGATTGCCAGATCTACCCACACTTCCTCAGGACAAACAAACATTAACACCAAATCACATGTGAAGCAGAGCAAACAAGTATTGGGAATCTGATCATAAAAGACTAGAAACACGCGAGAAAAAGTATATGTAATAACTAATTACGGAGTGCTTAATCTGGAAGATTAAGTGTCTGAAAGCTGACTTTAGCCCTCCTTGTTTGGGATTATGGATGGTGCCTAAAGGCTTGCAGCAGAGGTGAAGGCGTCTCTGCTCAGAGTAGAGGTCAAACAGATAAATTGGCCAGGCTGGCTTTTAGAAGCTCTGGGGTCAAAGCCCATTTATCTTATTAGAGCGACGGATCCTTTTAGAGGCCTCCGCTGAAGGATTAGACAGATGAACAGCACCGGGGCATTAGCTGACAGACCATTTGGCAAATAGGTTCACATGGTTTCCTCCGGTTGTCTTTTTCAAGAAGAGCTGTCCAAAGCCGGGTTTTGTTGAAGTTGTAAAGATGTTTTGATTGTTTTTATAACCCCAGCTGAATAAAACTACAAACTTAAGATCTCAGTTTTGTAAAGCTAAAAATTGGAATTCCATTTTTTCCGAGTATTTGAGCGATGAATGCATCTCACTCTTGTAACTTCATGACTTTGAGATAACTTTTAAAAATAAGTTTAGCCAAACTGTAATATATACAAATAGAGAGGGAACTTTAGGTTGAGATTGAAAACAAAAACAAGTGCTTTTGTAAAATAATCATCATCTTTACTTTTCTGCAGAAACTAAATGCTAAAAAAACAAGTCAAAACAAGTTAAAAAAGTCAAATTTCCTTGAATTATGACTTATTAAATGTTGAATTCTAATCCCATTCCATGAAAATGAACATAACCAGGTTCCTCAGGATGAAGGCATCTCTGCTCCATGCTCTTCATTTTTCTGAGGACCACACTTGCTTTTGGACAGCAGATCATTTCGAGTTCAGCTCTTGCTGCGATTTTCTTTTCTCATTAGTAAGTCTTTTGTTGTTGCTGCTCCTCCAGGAGCTCTCCTCTTGGCAAACGCTGCAGAATGCCCTGTGCCTTCTCAAATGGGAACCAGCAGGAAACTCCCCTCTGCTAATTGGGAACAACCAGCAGGAGCTTTCACAGTAAAAAGTTCAAGTGTAGAATATTTTATGTCTGAAAATTTGGGACTTGGTATGCAGGTGCAATTGATGACATCACTCACGGTTCAGATTGTGTCACAGTTTCAGAGACAGAGTTTGGATCAACTTTTAGATCAATGAAACGGAAAAATAATAAGATAAAAGCTTAAGACTCATTTACGTGCAAAAATGTAAAAGACTTTAAAGCATAAATACACACACACACGTAGACACCTCCCCCATATATATTTATACGGGGTGTAAAAAAGTATTTATTCAGCCACCAATTGTGGAAGTTCTCCCACTTAAAAATATGAGAGAGGCCTGTAATTTTCATCATAGTAAACCTCAACTATGAGAGACAAAATGAGAAAAAAATCCAGAAAATGACATCGTCTGATTTTTAAAGTTTTGTTTTGTTAATTATGGTGAAAAATAGATATTTGGTCAATAGCAAAAGTTCAACTCAATACTTTGTTCTAAATCCTTTGGTGACAATGACAGCGGTCAGACGTGTTCTGTAAGCCTTCACAGAGTTTCCACAAATTGTTGCTGGTATTTTGGCCTGTTCCCCCTGGCAGATCTCCTCTAGAGCAGTGATGTCGCTAGGCAACAAGGACTTTCAACACCTTTCCAAAGATTTTCTATGGGGTTGAGATCTGGAGACCTTGAAATGCTTCTTATGAAGCCACTCCTTCATTACCCGGTCAGTGTGTTTGGGATGGTTGTCATGCTGAAAGACCCAGCCATGTTTCATCTTCAATGCTGATGGAAGGAGCTTCAACTCAAAATCTGACCATACATGGCCCCATTCATTCTTTCCTTTACACTGATCAGTCGTCCTGGTCCCTTTGCTGAAAAACAGTCCCAAACCATGATGTTTCCACCCCCATGCTTTACAGTAGGTGTGGTGTTCTTTGGATGCAACTCAGCATTCTTTCTCCTCCAAACACGACCAGTAGAGTTTAACCAAAAGGTTCTATTTTGGTTTCATCTGACCTTAGGACATTCCCCCAATCCTCTTCTGGATCCTCCAAATGCTCTCTAGCAGACTTTAGACGGTTCTGCACATGTACTGGCTTTAGCAGGGGGACATGTCTGCCACTGCAGGGTTTGAGTCCCTGGTGGTGTAGTGTGTTACTGATGGTACCTTTGTTACTTTGGTCCCAGCTCTCTGCAGATCATTCTCTAGGTCCCCCCCGTGGTTCTGGTATTTCTGCTCACCGTTCTTGTGATCATTGTGACCCCACAGGGTGAGATCTTGGCGGGAGCCCCAGATGGAGGGAGATTATCAGTGGTCTTGTATGTCTTCCACTTCCTAATAATTGTTGATTTCTTCACACCAAGCTGCTGACCTGTTGCAGATTCAGTCCTACAGCCTTGGACAGGTTAACAATTAAACAAATTATTTATTTATTTCTCAAATAGTCTGTTTCAGATAAGTTTTATTATTATGAAAAACCTTTTTAACAAGTCATATAAAATGAATAAAAGTGGAACTTTAATGTCATCCACATCTTAAGAAATAGTTGAAAATATGTTTTGCTGCCTAAAAAACAAGACAAAACATTTGCTCATATTTTTAATAAAATGTTACTGTATTTTCTTATTGAAGATCAGTTAGATTTGTATTCATTTAGCTTTAAACCCAGCCTTGCTTAGCAACACACTGCACTGAATAAAGACCAATATTTTGCTTTATTTTTAATTAAAACTAAACCCTAATTATCTACAATTTGTTGTCAAAGGTTTGTATAAAATGAAGGTTGAACTTGGTGATCAAGCTTTTGCTTGAGAACGAAGAAAATGATAATTTTCTGACAGACAATTTTTCAAACCTTAATTGTCTGCTGTTCAGATGGACCTCCTGTTAACAGTGTCCTGGTGTGTGGTATCACAGGGATGCTAAAACTTTCACTAGAAGGAAGCTGCCGTCGTTAAAGTCCTTCATGCACATTTGGAATGAATAAATTGGTTATTAAAGCCATTTTTACATTTTTTATTGTTCCTCCTGAAATGATGGTTCTTAAGATAATCTGGCCTTTTGGGGAAATTGTAATAGTTCATTAAAAATTGGATTAAAGCAGAGATCGGAACTCTGTAATTAATACAGCGGCATGGCGTCCCTTGTTTCACCTCCAAAAATGGCAGCAAGAGCTGGATCCCTGTCCCTCCTAATGCAGTGTAGCATTTATGTCCAGTCCACTTAAAAAACCCAAACATGCTGTCAAGATGACACACGCTGCTTCCCTGTAATTGGCCACCCCTTCCTGCTGCAACCCCCAGCGCTCTTGTCTTTTGTTGAGAGGAAATGTGTTGATTCCAATTTGAACTCGGCTCAGGACCGCGCTCGCCAGAGCAGCTGAATTACTGTGACATTTTTCAGCGTAATTGTGTTCCTGTGTAATTCCCCTTTCTCTTAGTCTGTGAGTGCGAGTGGACCACGGAAGGTTAGCGTCTGATTAATCACAAGACAACGACGGCTACCATCACGTTTTACAGTGGCCTGGCCAAATGAAGGCACAAGCCAAGCTCGGGTGTGTCCTGTCATAAAGCTGTGCTGTAACGAGCCAAACCACCTGTTTACTGCCCACGGCTGACCCTTTTCACCCAATAGCCCTTTTTTATTTGTCTTTGCGATGGGAGCTGCTTGTTTGAACGTCACGTAGAGATGCTCAGAGGGACAGTCAGTCTTCAAAAGCGGTGACTTGGAGTTTGCTCTTGAAAGACGTATGGGGCTGACATTTGGGAGTTCATTAAAAAAGCCTAAGAGAGAATCCTTCTTCCTCCCCGTGCAGCATGCCACAGAGTGTTTGCAGTGGCAGAAGAATAATAGAAACAACCCGCTGCTGCAGTCTTTTCGGTGCAGGCTGCAGCAGCGGAGGCCATTTTGCGTGAAGGCTGTCTAACTTATTAAATGCTGGTGTCAACCCGTCTATCAGGTTTCCAGAGAACGCACTCATTTGTGCTCTAAGTGATGCTGGATTACATGAACAGCTCTGATAATTGCTTTGAGGAATCGGATGCGCCGCCTGCTGTGTGGACTGAACAGAAGCCTCTGAGGAAAGCCCCTCACCTGTTTCTCAAAACTGCCTTGTTTTGGCTGGTTCCACTGCAGAAAATGATGCAGCAACACAGAAAACTCTAAACTGGGTGTATCCCCCCACACCCTGCACTGCTTCCTCTGACCCTGCCTCCTCCACCTCAGGGGTGGAGAGAAACAAAAACACAATACTAACTTGAAAATTGAACATTTTGCTAATCCGTCCTGAGCAACAGCTTCGGCTGTGTGGATGAGGAGCCTTAAGATGACCTGCAGCACTTCACTCTCAGCGAGTAAGATTCATTTCACCACTGGCTGAGTAGCAGGGTGGGCTGTATTCTCTCCACCGTTTAGTTTGTAGATGTTAGGGAGCGTTACATGCGCCAGGTGCAGGCTGACAACAGCATGAATAATGCGTCTGGTGGAGGGAAACTCAGTCAGGGGAAGCCCATTCCCAGGACTCACCGTTAATATCGCTGTGCTCTCTTTCAGGGGATACTGCTGACATTTTGCTCTCTGTGTAATAGAGACCTAACCTTTAAGCATCGCATGGAGGAAGCCATTCTTTTAAATCTACTGTCCATCCCTGAGATTTAGCCAAATACTGCCCTCGCACACATCCACAGCAATTCTTCTTTTCTGGCCTCCCTTTTTTCACATCTTTCTCTCTACAAAAATGTGAAATTAAATCTAAAGCTCCAGTAGAGCTCCTGTGGAGTACTCTGAGACTGAAAGCCAGTGACAGCCAGAGCGAAGATGATGACTTGGACGGATGAACAGTTCACTTTTTGTTTTGTCCAAGTCTGCCTTAACTCCTCAAATCCAGGCTCCAGCGTTAAGCCACCAAGAAAAACGGGCAGATCCCCTGTGTCCTCCTTGAAGCTAAGCAAGCTGAAGGAAAGTCATTGTTTCAGCAGCCAGTAATGATGATCAGTCACAATCTCGCAGATCGACTGCACATCGGTCAAATGCGGCGACATCCTCAAAGGGAGAGAAGGCCCGCTCTCGCCGTCCTGCATACTGAGCAGATTGATTGTGTTTCCTGCTGAGATTTAGGGAAAATCTTTCAAGAGTGTGTGGCATTTAATGTGCCTCTGAGCTGGAGCTATTTAACTTTTTTTTCAATAAAAATCCCATTATAAAGGATAATTTAGCTTTTTGACGCGATTTCAGAAGAAAAAGAGTGCATCACTTTATCTCTGATTGTGTCTTCTTACTACAGACGTTCCTGGCCATTTCCCCGTCGTTAGAAAACAGCACATTTCCTCTCAAAGCGGCCCTTTTGTTGCGTTCATAAACATGAAGGAACAGCAGGGTGTAGGCATGCACAGATACAGCCTCTGATGGTCAATAGTAAACACAAGTGAGAGCAAAATGTCCCATAAAGCTGAAAGTGAACACCAGGCAGCAGCTGGTGGGTATGTTTTGTGGATTTTTTTTTTTTTCACAGAGGCCACATGTGATCATAATGTGGTAATTGGATAGCTCATTTATTTCACTTGGGTCTAACTAGAGGTCTCTGCGGTGACATTAATTTAGCATGGTAAGCCGGCTTCGACCTGACTGATGATCCTGGAAGAGGTTTAGGGTTTTACGGTGTGCCCATCCTTCTACCTAAGAAATCTTTTTTTCCAGTACGGGAATGAGCCAGGCCATGATTTGTGTAATTAAAGCCATTTCTGAACGTGCTGCAGCACCCCCCTGCTCGATGCTTGGAAATATTCTCCACATTTGTTCTGACTTTACTGGAAATTGCCTTTATTATAGCAACAATGATAGAATCCAGTAAATCTGGGAAAAATATAGGGTGTAGTGTTGCCATCAATAATACATTGGAAACAAGTCGGCGCTGATGGAACCTGAGGCCTTTCCTTTGTGGAGGTCTTAGTGCCGTAGCGATGCATGTGAATAATGCATGCCCCCTGATAGACTCCAACTCCCTCTATAGCCCTTTCCTCTTGCTGGCTTCCTGGCTTGCAGGCTGGTGCGGCACTTTTCCCCAGCAGTGACTGGCTGTGCCTCCGGGGCAGTAGAGGAGATGGGAAATCACCTGCCCCATTTAGCCTCGCCGCGCCGCGCCGCGCTAGCTGCCTTAGCGGCCTGACGTGCAGACCTTTGTGTTTGCTGCTGGGACTCCTCACGGGAACCTCTGCTGAACTTGGGTTGGCGCTCCAGCAGCTCACAGCTGTCATTTGGGCACTTATTACCGCTGCTGATATGTATTTTTTCCCTAAATAGGAAATCTGCTCTCAGAAGGTTTCCCAGTTTCCCCCTCGTTTTCCACGACAGCTCGTGATTGGCAGTAATGCAGTGTCGCAGCTCTGCCTCGCTCGCAGCTTCTGCTTCTCTGCTTCCTAACCCCAGTCTCCCCGCCATCCCACTCCCCCCCCCTTCCACTGTCTCCTTGAATATTTCTTTGCTGGTTTTCTTTCAAACGTCGGCGTATGGTGCTGGAGTGGGAAGCTTTCATCACGTTATCAATTATCCAGCCTTGAGAACCGAGGGGGTTCTCAGCGTCCTCTCACACAGGGGTCTCGGTGGGGTGTCCGCTGAAGCTGGGCACCCAGTCCAACCCCCCATGGAGCGAGAGCCGGGCCGCAGCACCCCATAATCCATATTCTAAAGGGCAGCTGGACTGAAGCGACGGTGCGCAAGCGGTGCAAAGAGACCTTGCACCCCCGCCCACATCCCACTCCACGGTAACTGAAAACCCCAGACAGCTTTGGCTTGTCAGAACTCAAACTAGTCTGAATAGCTGCCATTTAGCAACAGCTAAATAAGAGTCCGCTCCTCCTTTAAGCACAGATTTAAGCGTATTAGATGAAAAAAGAAAATCCCGGGCTGTTTCCCATGTTGTTGACTGCATCCTCTCTGCCAGTGCAGGAAGCTTTTCTCTCTTTTTCCTCTCCCGCCTCCTTTGTTTGAACAAGCTGTTGTGGTGAAAATGAGTTACTTGGCTGTTAGCTGCTTTAACATTTAGGGAGGTTTGTTTGCTAATACTGCTCTGACAGGAACTGGATGCATGTAAACAGGTGACTATCAAAAGGTAAGTGATGGGAGAGCCCATGTTTAGTGTGAACTGCTTCCTCTAAGCTGTACACCATACTGTCCTCATGCGGACATGACAAATGACACGACTGAACGCACAAATGCAGTGTTCCACTTACACGTTACTAATGAGAACACATGGAGGAAATTATTCCAAAACGAACATTTATCCTAGAAAAAAATATAGACAAAGACATTTTCCTCATTTGAGCTTTGTTTAAGTCTACCACCTAAATAACCCCCTCCCCTCGAAGCATTATAATGAGACAGTTTGTTAGTCCCTTAAGACTTAAGATCGACAACATCCCTAAGATGCTCTAAAGTGAAAAATGCTTGAACGCTTCCATCTCAAAATAGCCTGTCTTCCACTTCCCCTCAAACGTTCCTCTTCAAGATAGATGATGAATAACATAATGTGGGACACTCTATATGAATTTCACTCAAGTGGTGCAGAACTGGGACATTCTTTGATTACAAGAACTGCAGTCCAGAGTCCAAACATGTTGAGCTCACAGGCGTGACCGAGCTCTTTGAGTCAAAGTGTGGCTGCGGCGGGAAAATGTCAAAGAAGATCCCCCTTGTTCTGAAACCCAGAGGCACGCCGTTTGATGTCGACCTTCAAAGCCGTCTTATCAGCCCTTTGCTGTTTTGTTGTTGGCCATTAACCAAAGTGGATCATTACAGACTGCTGTGTACAGATGATAATTTAAAAAAAAAGTTCTAATGATTTATAGGAGATATCATGCTTCTCTGGACCTATTAGACTGCTGTCAGAAGAAACGACTGACTGAAAAGACAAAAGACCTATTTCTTTCAAAACTATGGACTTGCTCTGAAAGAGAGCACTCTCCTTGTGTTTGTGATCATCAATTTCCATAAAGTAGATATGAACTTTTCTACATTACAGTTGGATAAACGTGAAACGAACATCTGCAGGAGAATCAAACTTTTCCAAATCTGATGCATGTGCTGTCTGGGCTCAGACGGAAACATTTTCATGATACTTGAAGACACATTTATTAGACAGGAATAGGAACTGAACACATGATATGGTCAGTGCTGGCATCTGTTGTATCTCTCATCAGACAATAGGCTCACAGTGAAAACCAGCCTCCAGACTTCACTGCTTCGCCATCTGCAGGCGCCAAACATTGCAGGAAAGAATGCTCTGTTTGCCGTGTTCTGCTGAAGCCCACGTTTCAAACGTGTTACAGACTGGATTCTGTTCTTCACGGCAACAGACTTTAAAGGTTGATCTTGAAGACATTTGCTGCTCATCTGAGCAGCTTCGTCAGCGAGCAGTCAAACGTTTTCTGGATCAAAGGGAGGTCCAGTTGCCCTGAAGAGCAGAATGATGACATGACCTGAGTGACAGATTCTCCTCAGATGTGTTCAGACATCAAAACAAGAAGATGCAGGGCAGGTTGGTTGGACTCTTGCTGCGTCCTGCCTCGATGGCTGCAATAAACACCAGCAGAGCCTGTGAACCCGAACATGGTGGAGTATTCGAGGCATGGAGCGGCACCCTCAGCCATCAATTAAGAAAAAAGCTAATTAAGCTGTGAGAGAGGCGGGGGTGGTGAGTAGATCTGGGCAATCCTAGCAGGCTTGTAAAACTGTATATATATATATATATATATATATATATATATATATATATATATATATATATATTTTTGTACATTTCTTCTTCCACTTCTTCTCCCTATATTATCAATAATACTATTATTAAACAGTTAAATTATCATTGATAAGTACATGCTGTATACTTATGTAGTGCTTTAGTACCTTTCCTGTCACCGTCCCATTCACCCATTCACACACATTTACAGACTGATGCCGGGGGGTTCATTGTCTTGCCCAACGACTCTTTGACACATAGGTGGGCAACGCAGGAACCGAACCTTTCAATCAGAGGTTAAACACTCCTTCTTTGCACCACAGTCGCCCCTGGGGGGCTAAATAGGTTTTCTTTGACAGTTTGTATTATATCCTTGATCATTCAACAGCTGTGTCTTCACGTCTTTATTCTATTAAACTCTAAAAAGTCTTTCCATGCAGTCTGATGTGACAAAGTAAAGTTCTGTCCTGCTCGATTGACCTGAGCCTCTCACATTAGCAGTCGTCCTATACAGCCGATTCCTTCATGTTTCAACCATTCCTGCTAGAATATCTGGGAGAGTCAGCCAAGATGTTGAGCTTCCTATTGATGCGAGCGCTCTGTGATTACAGAACCCCTATAGATCTGAAACATGATGTTCTTGTCACAATGATCAGAGTTAAAGCAGCTTTATCTGCAGCTTCGGGGGTTTGGAGGAGCGTTCCAATCTCCTCTCCAGGGAGGCGTCCAGGAGGCATCCGCACTAGATACCTGAGCCACCTCAACTGGTTCTTCTTGATGTGGAGGAGAAGCGGTTCTACTCCCAGCTTTCCGTGGGTGTCCAGGTTTCTCAACGTATCTCTGAGGGAGCGCCCAGACACCCTACGGAGGAAGCTCATTTCAGCCGCTTGTATTTGAGACCTCGTTCTGACCTAGAGCTCATGACCATAGATGACTACTGGAACCAAGATCAACCAATAAATAGGGAGCTTCTATTTCCCGCTCAGCTCTCCCTTCACCACAACGGACCGGTACAGCGACCGCATAACTACGGACGCTGCTCCAATCAGCCTGTCAGTCTGTCAATCTCACGCTCCAATCTTCCTTCACTATTGAACAAGACCCAGAGATATTTAAACTCCTCCACCTGGGGCAGGAACACTCCACCCACCAAGAGATGGCAAACGTTTCTGCAGTTGAGAACCATTGCCTCAGATTTGGGGGTGCCGACCCTCATCCCAGCCGCTTCACACTCATTGGGGTGGCTTGCGGCCGAGACACTTGTCATATGATGCCTTAATACAAGGCCACAATGGAGTGATGTATTGTGACAGAGGCTTGATTTTTACAGTTTTTTTCATTATCTGTGAAGAGTTTTCTTAAGTGGAGTTTGCATCGGGAGAAAAAAAACAGAAACTATACCAAACTGCTTTACCAACTGAAAACTTAAACTTTGCAGTATATGATGCAACCTGAGCTGCTTCTTATGTCTCCGTCAACTTGGTTTCACTGGCACATAAAGCCAGCAGAGATAGGTTGTTTCCTCGGAGAGAAAAAGAATAAAATAAAATAAAAACTTGAACTCAGACGAAGAAAATGCTGGGAAACTTGGTGAGTCAGTAAAAGGCAACTATAAGTTTAATGCAAAGACTTTTTCAGCTCCTGACTCTGCTTCGTATCACATTCTTTCATCAGGTGCAATAATTAGGTGAAAGACAAACTTTTTGAAACAGTTATAATTCCAACTGTCTTCAGAGTTTCTTCCTGTGCTGCTGAAAACACGAACAGGCGGATCGGAGGTCAACAGACGGCAAACCGCTGACAGCAGCAGAGGGCTGTGGGAAACAGAGATGAAAACATAGCTATCACTCTTTCGTCTGAGGGTTCGAGTACACGTCTGGATGTACGTTAGCAGCGATCTGTCGCAGGAATCGTGAGCAGGCATCGCATCGATCTGCATCACCGTCTATTTGCTCTTTGCTTTGGCTGTGACTCCTCCAAGTGAAAGCTGGTAATCACAGATCAGCAGAATACATTTTTAGCCTCATTAATGTATCTAATGACAAATATTAATAAATAAATATACACTACTGTCATTAATCTGTGTTGTCTGCGCTGGCCCTGTTGCTAAGCAACAGTTTGACTTTAATCTGTTTTACCTGAAAGAACATTTTTTATCCCCTTTTATCCCCATAAATATCCCCAAATTATCAGCTGCTAGTCATCCGTTTTCACATGCATTTTTGCTAATATTATGTGGTTTATGTAGGATAACACTTCAGCACTGTCACTTTTTCTGTTTTTATCTATTTTTTGTATATATTTTAAAAAAGGCAATAGAGTATGAGGCTGTGTTCAAGCACTGTGAAATCGTATTTTTGTCAGTTCTTGTTTAGATTCTTGCTAAGATGCTGAGTGGCTACATTTGCTATAGCTTGGTGACAAACCTGTGAAGGACTGTTTTTGATTTTAAAAATAATATCAAAAACAACTAACGTCATTTATGTGAAGGCTTTCTGAAGTAACAAACAACAGTGACAGCTTTACCCACCAAACAGCTGGAAAGAGGCGAGTGAAGCTTCAGCTGTCTGCCTCCTGTTTGCAGAGATGGGGAAAGATGCTGCTGCTAGATGTGTGTGTGTGCGCGTGTGTGTGTGTGTGTGTGTGTGCTGTCATTAATGTGACATATGAATTCACGGCTGATGAAAATAATAAAGGAGGCCAACCGTTTTTATGATGGATGTAGCTGCTGATGTCTCAAACAACTGTATAGGAAAAAAATGTAAACCAAAAAAAATCTATTCATTATGGAAATGAGAAAAAGAAGAGAAAATGATTTGAATGTGATTAAACAAATGGTGTCAAATTGACGTGCAGCCGTGAGAGTCACTTGTGCACCCCAGTGCTCCTGTGTTTGATGATCCTCACCGGTTTAAAGTGAAAAACGCGCCACACGATGATTTTAGGGTACCCCGCCGTACTCTTGTGTTTTACAGGAGGCATCCCACCTCTCCCTCCCTGTCTGCTCCCCCCACCCAGTGCTGCTGCTCTTTTTGAAGGGTAAACACACGCAAAGCTCGTCAGCCTATCATCTGTGACCGCCGCCACAACCAGACGGCGTAACACGATCCATGATAGAGTGGTGCAAATCGCCCAGTGCTCGTGTCTAGCATCTCACACAAGGAGGGGAGAAGCCCGCCAGATAGGTTGAGTGAAGAAAAAAAAGAAAGAGGAGGAGGTGGAGGAGGAGAGCCGGAGAGAGTGCGGCAGCAGAGGCTGGCAACTAGAACGGTGCTGGTATGACTTTCCGGTCCAGGAGGTTTAACCCTTTTGCCGTCGCTTGAGTAGCGTGCGTGTGTCTGTGTGATGGTTTTGTCGTGCAGCGTGCGGTTTGCGTAGCAGGAGTGGGAAGAGGAGGAGATCCAGAGCATCCGTAAGCCAATACAAAGCAGCATCGCAGCCTGAGAAGTGGACCCCAGTACAGTAAAGGAGAGTCACTGCAGGCATTGGTAAAGGTAATACAGCAAGTTCTTTGAAATCCTTATGTATTTCATTTAAAAAGTCAAATGTAATTAATTTTAGAGCGTCTGATCCAGGTGGATTTCCTTTCCTAAAGCGTTGCACTGACAGATCTGGAGTTGCACATGATCCTCATGTGTCAAAAACTTGGATGTGGTATAAAAAAATGTTTAATGCATTAACGGACTGTGTGCTGGCAGCTCCTCTCCCTCCCCGGGCCTTTTTGTTACAGCAGGAATCTACTGTCTTTTGTATTCCATTCAGTCCCCATGTGCATCTTCTTGTGAGGGGGTGGTGTGTGGTGCTTTCACAATGGTAGTGCAGCCCAACATGTGTAAAAATTACAATACAGCATGTCTCACATGGCCATAAGCTGAGAAATACTGCAGCATTTTGAGACGCAGTGAAGTTTTGTCCCTGTAACCAGCAAAGGTTTTTTTTCTTTTGTTTGTTTTTCTGTCAAATCTATCTTTTATCTATTTCCTTGCGCAGGACAAAAAAGAACCATTTACATAAATCTGTAAATTTGTCTGTATTAAAAACCATGGAGTATTGTGGGAAATGTATGCAAGCATGGCACCTTAGGTGTTGCCTTTTTGATGTCGGCTTGCCTTTGATTAATCATTTGGGGTTGACGTCACAGCCTGAGAGACAGAGATGGATTGAAGTGCTTAGCAGACCGATAGCTACAAAGACAAAGAGTAATTGGTTTGTGGTGAGGGGAGGCCAATGTAAGCAGCACCAGAGCATCAATGAAGGAATAAGTCTGAGTGCTGCAAAGGGTCACAACGCGGCGGCCTCACATACATTCAGCGGAGACAGGTAAATGTGAGCAGGTAGATGTAATGAGCCTTTCCTCTGTAAGCAATGCATCTTGGGAGGTGTTGCGATGAATTATTCTCCAGCAGTGAAGTGGGTGGTGTTTTTTTTAACTCCAACGGTTTCATGCAAAGCTGCAGCCCTGCAGTGTTTTTCTCCCTTGTTTCCTTTTGTTGGTCTGATGGTTGAGTTGTGAGCATGTTGCCTGCACAGCGGCGTGTCAGAGTAATTTAGTGGGTGTGCATGGTGCTTGGTAGTTTGTGACTTAACCACTTTTGTTCATGTCCATCATTGTCACACAAAAAAGTGGCGTTGTGTCCCTTGAAGAGCAGCGGCATGCAGCTCTACATGTGCTGAGCTGTGTCTGCAGCAGAGGAGAGGCTAAGCTTCAATGGCAACATTCTGCACATGTGCAATCAAAATATGAATACTAATGGGAGGATCATATTTTCAGTGGCTAAAGGACTTTTATGTCATTACTCAGGTTTGAGTGTCATGAGTGCGTGACGGCTGCTGGACATTAACCGTGAGGTCTGGGCAGTTTTGTTTTCCTTTTTTGTGATCTCATTTTTCAGCAGCCAGCTCTGCCAGACTCACCCTGCTGTTAGTCTTACTGGCAAACGCGGGGTGTGACCTCTGGGCTGTAGACAGCCCTCGGCAGCAAGGATTTGTGTGCATTTGCTGGATAAACTGCCTCATAATTCATGTAATGACAGGATGAAGTGTTCTTTAATTTATGTAATTTCTGTGTAGGGCTGTCCTCTTGGCGGAGCTCAGATGATGCCCGTGGGATCCACACAATAAATAAATAAATAAATAAATAAATAAATAAATAAATAAATAAATAAATAAATAAATAAACAACAACAACACATATATGCACATATATTTACTAACTTCAATAGTTTGGATTATTATTATTTTTTAAAAGAGCACATGTACTTTTATCTTGCAGAACTAGCAGCTCTAAAATGCATTAATTGTGAAATATTTAAATAAATGTTTGTTTGCTGGATGTTCATTCTGTTGAAGATGTGTATATATAGGTCAGAAATACATAAAGAAGTTATTATAAACCTATAAAACACATTCACTTTCACCAAGTACGTTCAAAACAAACTGGTAAGAAGATTTTTTGCAGGTAACACCTTAACTATGTCATTTAAACCGATTGCTTTGAAATTTGCTTTTTGTGAGACTGATTCTAAACATTATATTGAAGTATTTTATTTTTTTTTAAATGCAACAAGGCTTTTTTATTGACAATTTAACACATTTATTTTTAAATTTAAACAAGTTAGTTGCAAAGAAACCTAGAAAGAAAAACAAAACAAAAAATATCTCCTTATGATTTTAAATGGCACGCATTATTAAAAAATATATAATTAATTTGTGTAATCTGTTATTTTTTGTATATTTTTGTTATATTTTTGTAATTTTAACTTATACTATGACTTATATTAATTTTGTATAAGATAAAAGTGTGTGGGAGTCTTAAGTCTTGTGCAAAAGAAAACAAGAAGAAAATAAATGCTCATTTTCAATAGTGTGGTCCTTTATTTAGTTTTTTTTTTAATAGATATCACTTTTGTTATAATTTTGAATGTTTTTTTCACTCTGTGACTTCTTTATTGATCGTTTTTGCTATGATGGTTCTTTTCTTTTGTCGTTGTTTAAACCTATTTCTTAGATGATTCTGATAAATGACTTTAAACTTCTCTATAACGATGTTAAGGCAGTGCCATCAAACTGCTTTTCTAAATATCATTAAATACACAGCATAACAATATAACGTAAAATATAAAACATTATAAATTTTGGTATTAATAAAATATAATTGCATTTTTTATTAGTTGCTGACACAGTGTTGGGTTACTTTTAAATATGACTTTAATAATAATAAAATGTACCTTCATTTATTTTTATTGCTATTCTTTGTTAAGCCAAGCTATCTAGTCTCTATTTCATTAGCCAGCTCACACCGTTAGCAGTACATTTGCTTTAGATGAGTCTTACTTTATGCAGCTAATTCAGTCCAAAGATGCAAATCCAAACAAGCAGCCTGCATAAAATCCCCATAGCTGCTCATTTTCAGCTATTTTAGCTAGTTAGCACACTCCCTCTTAGCTCGTTAGCCCCTTTTGATTGACTCAAAATAATTATTAAACTGTATGGCTGCCAGCAAACTGTGATAGGGAGTTGTTCATCATTACATGTGTGTTTTTACTGATGAAATTGCTGTTGTAGCTGCATATCTCTGGTGCTTCTGGTGCAGGAACAGTAGCATGTCCAGAGGATGAAGGCCTGTTGTGCACGACGTACACAAACCTGCAGAAGCTTCTTTATTTTTTGTCTAAAGTGATTTTAGGACTCTTTTAAAAGCCCAATTTAAATGTTTGGTTTTATTCTGTCATCACACACTAGCATTAGATATTTTGTGACATGAGTCCCAACTGTTGGGTTAAAACAAACTAATGTTCAGGATTGACTAGATTTGTCCTTTCCTACTCTTATAAAAACAAAAAAATTCAAATTAAAACAGAAACAAATCCATGTTTTGAAGATGAGGTGGGGAAAAAAAACTCTGTTAAATCAGGTTAAATTTGAAAACTAGAGACAGAGTTTGGTAAAGACAGAGAGGCTGATGAATCCTGTGATCCCCATTAAATATGATCTGGTCAAAGACAAATGTCAAATGAAGCTTCTCTTAGTTAGTGATTTAATTATATGCAGGCACTAGCTGTGCATACATTAAAAATACAGTTTGGTAACAGGAATAATAGGTAACTGCAATCCTCACAGTGACTCTTAAACAAACCCTGTTGAAACAGGCCGGCTAAAGGAAACCAGTCTAAACAAAAGGGGGTGAGAGATGATTCCAATTAGACCGATCCCAACACATCAACAATTTAAACTTCAAATATGGGTAGTTTCTATTTGATTTAGTATATTTCACCCTATTGTAACTGCTTGAAGTAAAGTGGGAATTATACATGAAAATATAAAACTTCTGGGCTGATAAATCTGGATCAAAGCTGTACAGCTGGATAGCTCTGACATTATTGCTCAGCATTTTTATTGCACTATTAACGTTATATTTGTTTTGTGATGGTAAACTAGCGGGAGAGAGTGTAAACAAATGGGATCATGGGAAATGTGGGCATGCTTACTCAACACCAACAGTCCTGCCCACATTTCAGATGTGGATTTCTAATGAACTACTGTCACTCTGCAGAAACTAAGTCCTAGAAAACGACACAGGTTTTGGATTTTGCCTAATTACTTTGCATTATTAAAAGACCACTGGGAACGCTATGAAAATAGATCAAAAGATGACCAGGGTGGGTCTATAAATGTCCCATGACAGGCGAACATGCACTCGTGTAAAAAGAGAAGGTCTGTGCTGTGTTTAATCCACGAGCCATCCCAAAGTCTGCAGCCTTCAAGGACAATCCTCAGCATCCACAGGAAGCTCACAGATGCTGCTGCTGCTGCTGCCGCCACCTGACTAAACAGAAGACTCAACAGGAGAGATGCATGGCCTTCACACATTTTCTGCCTAGTCAAAATTTATAGGAACAAAAATAGCTCAGAGGGGTGAGAAATTATTGCATAGCAGGAAAAAAGCTGAAGGTTTAAAACCGTCTGCTCCGCGGGGCATTCTGTGTTACACTGAAACACCTCGATACTGGGCTACAATGGATCTAAATGAACATTAGCAATGGTCATTAGCATCAGTGCTTCTCTCTTATGGCTGCACAGTATGAGCAAACTGAAATCCGGTTGATTATTGTAATCAATAGAAATAGTGATGGATGGAAAATGCTTTTTTGTGTGGTATTGATTTATGCATGCAGGCGAAACATAACAAAAGGTCTTAGAGGTCTGATAAAAATGTGGGGGGGTTCCTAGTAGGGTTTTGTGTTGCCCTGAACCCCGCTCCTGCCCTGCTTCTAGGTTGTTACAGACTAATAGCTGCTTATTTGGGAGTCTGGTTGCACTGACTCCGTCCCTCAGATGAAATAATGATCGTCCTCATCTCGTGGAAGGCTGAGAGGGAAAAGGCTGCAGCCCTTGTTCCTCGGTTGTTTACTGCAGCCATTTGCGGGTATCATTATCCGAGCGGTGATGCCGGTGGGTGGCTACCAGAGCTTGAGGTGAAATAAGCCATTTAGCAGCTTTATGATGGCTTGACCAGACCTCGCTCCTCTCACACACCGGGTCAGAGCTTAGCAGCCTCCTAATCTCCCTCAGTCCCACTGCTATCATTAGAGTGTCACTTGATCAATCCAGGCTGCTGCAGCTCCCAGGCTTTGATGCATCTGAGAGCCATGATGCTTAGATAATTATCACTGTTTGCAAGTTCCCTTTGTGTCTAATTCAATTGACATTAAATGTGAAATCTGATAAGCATGCGGCGCCGCTGAGATCACTGCCAGGTGATATTTAAAGATATTTCCGCTCAGGAGCAAGCAGGTTTCTGTTTTCTGGGATAATAAAGGTTGAGAGATGAGTGATATGTTGATTACAGGAAGGTGGTTTGGGTTTGTGTCAAAGCCAGACTCACAGAGGATGAGCAGCGTTATGCTTCTGGGCATGTTTGACCTCACAAATACCAAAGTGCTCACAGAAAATCAGTGATAACAAGACGATCCAACTTTGCTGGTGACCGATAACTTTTAGACATCAGAGAGTAAGGAGCCAAAGTGACCTTAGACTCTGGCTGGAACATTTCATGATTCCATTTTTTCCACGGCCTTCTTCTTGTTTACTACTGTTATGGTTAACTTTTTCCTCTGATGTCCTCATCAGATGTTCTTCCTTCCTGTGCTCATCGAGACGAGCAGTGCTGCAGTCAGCAGGGAAATATAGAGCATGGTATCTGCTGCTTCAAATATCATTTTGCATCAGTGGGCAAAAGAAAGGCCACTTGGGCAGAGGCATCGGATTCTTTCTCCTGACTCAGTCAGCATCTCACCATATTTAAAAAAACAGTTAGGATGATGATATGTAAATAATCTTTTTGTACCTGTAGTTCTCCTGATTGCTATTGCAGACTGGATGCCTGCAGCCGCACAGGTATCACCTGCAGAAGTTTGTGTGGACAGAAATAAATTCCCTTTAATTAAAGATAACGGAATCTTGGCCTTCTTCCTCCACTCGATGTGTCTGTGAGCCCCCCCTTCACCCTGCCGTTCCCCCCTCTGTCTTATCATCCATCATAGAAAGCCCAAAGGTGCCCGTCTCCATACTGTACCTTTTAGGTTAGCGTTTGATGCCTTTTGAAACCACTGGCTTACCGCGCTTTGATGTTGCCTTCAAATGGATAGCAAGCAAAACTTTGAAGTGGCGACCTAGATGTGGCCAAGAATGTCGAATCACTGCAATAACTCAGCAGTTCACTTTTTTTCTGTTGTTTGGAAAGAGAGTGCTGCGCGTCGCTGATGCATAATGCGATTCAAGGTGCAGCGTCCTGAAAGAGTTTTTCAGGTATCAGCATTATTTGTTTTTAAAAGGGAAGGAGAGACAACGAGTGCTCCGTCTGGCTTTGTTCTATTTCTGGGAAGAGCTGCTGGAGGATTACTGCAAGTGGCAGAGTATTCATTATTTAGATGGAAGCAGCAGAGTTGGGGAAGGGTGGTTTCATAAAGCACTTGACTGTGACATGTGTGCCACTATAGCAGGAGCGGGGAGTGAAGAAAGTTTTCCCTCCAAGATTGATCCTGCTGGCGAGGGCACTTGTAGCAGCTCCTGGCAGAGACTGCTGAGACATCTGACACTAACGAAAACTGATGGAGCAGACTCTGATAGATGCAGTTAATGGACAGAATCGTTACGAGTTCTGCCGGATTACTCTCTGCACAGGCTTTGAAAGTCATGAAGTGTTCATCCAGCTGTTTGATGGTGCATGTAAGATGTGATATTATAGTTTTAAATACAGCATCTTTGTTGCTTGATATCACACTGAAAATGAGGGAGTTGAGTGTCTGCCTCAGGTAGTCTTTGGCTGGACGAACGGCAGTTTTGTCTGCACGTCTGCCTCTGCATTGCATCCAAAAGATTATTGCAGACATCAGAGGGGGCATTTGGGAAAAGCTCAAGAGAGAAATATTAATATGAAATGAGAAATATGTGTAGTTCTGTGCTTCAGTGTACAATAAAAGCTTCCAGGAAGAAGGACTCCTGGCCAGGAATGATCTGAAGGACTATCTGGTAGCTGTTTTAAGACAGAATCAGAGGAGGTGCTGTGACTGATACACTGTCATGCTGCCATGGATGGATCTGGGCAGTCTCCATCCACTTTCCCGTACTCCTCCCTGATATTTCACTAATGTGACTGGACAACAAAGAGATTGATGGCGATCATTATGCTGCTCTCAAAGAGTAAAGAGCATGATCCTGCCCGCTGCAGTGGTTGGGAGATGGGCGGTCAGCACTGACGCATGTACTTACTGTATGTCCAAGTGATGACAGCGAAGTGGTGTTAAACAAAAGCAGTGACGTGTGGCAGTGAGGGAATGCATCATGTGCTGATTCAAGAGTTTGGGAGGATCCACTCTGAGAGAAGCAAAGACCAAATGGCCTGGAAAAATCCTAGAGCTCTCACAGCTATTTGAGTACAGCCTAAGACAGCCTGTGACCAGGACAAGACAACTGGCCCTGCTAGTCCACTGACTATCAATAACTGACAAGACATTTTTCAACTACTTTTTTGCATCTCCTCCAAATCTATGGAGCCCACAGCTTTTCCTCTCTTTGCATTCACCCTGAGATCTGCAAAAGAACACAGGAGGACCAGAGTTCACTTGTTTGGTCCAAACCAGAGTCCAGGTGAGCTGTCACACCTGACAAATCAAGAGGACAATCAGAGGAAATCCAGTCAGTTGTTTCTTTCCCCCATTGCGTCTAACAGCGTGTCTTATCTGTTTATCTGCGTGTTTAGCCCCTGACCTCCCAATCATCCGAGTGGGAGAGGTTTTAGCATTTAAATGAGTTCTCCCACTGCACGTTTGCTAAACCTGTTTTGAAAGCATCACATGAAAAGCAGACATTAATCCTGGGGGTGTGACCTTATCTAATTTAACACCTGACAATGAGATTCTGTTGTTATCATGAGAACAAAAGGCTGCGTGCACGTCTCATCTGCTGGATCTGTTTACCGCAGCGGCAGCGCTGTGGGTTCGCTCTGCTGTTGGTCTTGATTGCCCGGCATCGGCTCCTCAGGAATACCTTTTTAATGCCCCACTCAGGAAGTCGTAAAGCGCTCATGCCTGATGTGCCAAACATGGTCCACGGGCTCCTGGTGCCAGCGGCCGGACCAGACTGAGTAGATGGGGTCGGTCCTCCAGCTTTCAATAGGAATCCGCAAATTTCCTGCATGCATTTTTCCCGTCTAATTGCATTGTCAAGAGCCGCACCCCCCATTTTATATTAAGCTAGATAAGACGTTTAGTCGATATTGTTGCCTATGAATATGTAGGAGCGTGTTGGCCTTCACCTGAATGTGACAGATGTGATTCCTAACTAAATCATAGGGATTACATTATTGACAGTACCTTGAACAAACATGGAGATGAGGTCATCGTTGGTTGTCTCCTGTTGTTTGGGCAGCATCTGAGTCACGCTGAGGCATCCAAGCAATCTTCAGCAAGAGATGTAATTCTGTTCTGAGGAGAAACACTAGGTCTGTGGTAAATGTTTGGTCTGGGCGATGACAGGGGTTAGCCACGTCTCAGCACCCTGAAGTCTTCCGTCTTCAGAGACGTGCTGTTATCCTGAAGGGCGATATGCAAATACTGCAGCTGATTGTTCATTGTGGCTGAAACCCTATAATGTGAGTGTGGTGTCAGCCACAGTTTGCCACAGTATCAATATGCCTTTGTTTCGCTCAGTCCGTTCAATACTAAGGAAAATACAGTGCTGTCATGCAATATTAATCCAAGGATAGAAGCTTTAGCAGCTGCTGCTTTTTATGAAGAGACAAGTTGTGGTTTGCAGCACCATATGCTCCCACTGCTGCTGCCTTTTTCCTCTGACTTCCCTCCTGTTTCCATTGTCAATCTTGGCTTTTATTAACGTGATTCGCTGGATTTATTCCAGTGTGAAATGACTCAGCCGGGTGTGAATGCAGACCATGCTTTGCCTCCTACTGCTGCCATTTGGTGAGCGGGAGGAGAAGCACGAAGGCCGTCACAGTCGCAGAAAGCTCGCTTGTTGATGACACACCTCCCTTATGTAAATTGTAAAAAGTAAAATGTGATTAGGTCCATTGTGAAGGAGGGGCGGCGCAGTCCAACATGTTCTGCCAATGCTCAGCCCGACGGCATCGGTCTGCTGCACCCTTCACTGCAGGCTGGCCGTCACCGCCTCTGCGGTTAAACACGTTCAACCAAATTCACGTCTACAACTCATGATTCTGTTTGTGAATCAATAAAACAGTCATTCATTTTTCCACTCTTCATTCTAAACAGTAACTTTGTTTGGATTAGAAAAACGGTTTTCACAGAAAGATCATTTTAATTAAACAGATGTCAAACTTTTGTTAATGAAATTACAAATTCATCCATCAAAAGCTAACAGAAAAAAATGTTTACAGAAAAATACAACAACTTGCTTTAAAAGTGAAATGCTTAATGGATTTAGTTTAAATTAAGGTCAACAGTTTGATTAATTCATTTTGAATCCATTATCTGACATAATCAATGAGGCGCACTAAAATTCCTGATTCCTGCCAACTCCTGCAGACTGGGCTTCCACCCAGGGCCTGCTGACGGTGGCCAGTGCAATGCCCACTGCACCACAGCCCAGGTAACAGAGGCAATCAGCATCAGTAGGAGGAAAACAAGTTTACAGTCCTCCAGATGAAGCCCTTCTAACCAAAGAAGAACTTTGCATTCGAATAAATCAGATTCAATGTTTTCACAGCATTTTACTGAAATCTTTCACTGACTTTTTTAGTCCACTGATTTAGTGCCGTGTTCAGTAAAGATTGATGCTTTTCAACACCCATTTACCATTGAAACTGAAGAACAAACTCTCCCAAAGTCACTGTCCTTCAGAACAGAGCAGAGCTGGACGAGAAACGTCTTACGCCTCTGAACGGAGGTGATGATGATGTTCTGTTTGTCTGAAGTCGTGTTTGCTTTTCAAGCAGAAACTGAAGAATTCTTTCACACTTTCACTGCTTTTGACAGTTTTAACACTCAAAAGGCTTTGTTGGCAGATTTGGAAATATTGCTTGATGTTTTATTTAACAAATTTTTTTTTTTACAAGAACTCTTAATCGCCTGTGTTGGTAATTCTAAGGACAGATTCAGTGAACTGAAATATCTGAAGATTTATAGTTTTATATAATCTGCTTTAGGGACTCTAAATGGAATTCATGCCAAATAATTTGACATTTTTTAATTGCCTTAAACATGTTATTGTTTTGTCAAAGTCAGACGCAGGTTTTTGTCTTGTTTCTAAAGTTGAGTAAAATGACTTCTTTTCACGTGGTCCAGATATGAAAAAAAGCTTTAAAAATGAACCAAGCGATATCATAGGTCATATAATTGTGACATTTCAGGAAAAAAGGCCTTCAGAGGCTGGAAGAAGGAGAAGCATACGGACTCCACCGTAAGATCTTCAGGATTTATGGTCAAAGGGAGCTTTCTGGGATCAGTTCTGCTAATTCTGCTGCACTTTGGATCAGCTGTAGAAAAGCTTCATTAGATTTAGGCAGATTATGAGGAACTGCAATAATCCTCGAAGCAACACGTGTATCCTCTTTTCCATCCCTCGCAGATGAGCTTTTCATATTTTGGAAATATTAAATAGCTAGAAAACGTATACATCTTTTTATACTTTAGCATATTTGTGAGGTTTTTGTATCCTCAAACATTTTGTTGAGTGCAATCGGAATTCATAATAAGTGATTCAGGCTTTTACTCGCTGCAGACAAGCTGGTGGACTAAAGAAGTGGAGCAGATGCAAAGTGAAAAACACTCTTCCTCTGGGTATTGAAGAAGGTCATGTTTTCCTTCTCTGCTGTGCTGCAGACATCCACAGAAGGATGCACAGACCCACACGGCTCAAGAACACAAAGGAAGCACAAACATGATCTCTTCCTGTTTTTTAATATGCATAAATTCAGCAACCGGCTTTGGCGTAGGATTTATTGGGTTTGTGTTCAGGGTGTACTTGCGTTTAAAATACAAGATATTTGAGAACCAGAAAGGAATCGGTGGGAGAAATCTTTGACAGCTAATGACCTGTCAGTTTCCTGAAGGGCTGTTCTGTTCCTGAGGGGTATATTTTTTATTAAATATTACCCCCAGTGGCTGAATTTCAAGGGCAAGGAGCCTGACATTTCAGGAAGAGAAACTAAGAATAAAGGATCTGAAGCCCAGCAGTCAAACTTTATAGGAAGGATAAAACCAGAACAAATCGTGGCAGTTTTCTGCCAAATCAAACTTTGAAATCTTGACCTTTTTTGAATTTGTAGCACCTAATTTAGGCAAGTATTCAAGCAGTGTCCTCTGTGAGGGGCTTGTGACAAAGGAGAGAAGCTGAATGACAGTTATTTCATCTCAGAGCATGTGAAATGCTTCAAACAAGGCCTGGCCTCATTCAAGTGAGGTGGAAGTTTAAAAAAATCCGGGTGGATAAAACATCCTTTAATTCAAACCGACTTTAATTAAGCTGATGTGATGAATGGAGTTTAATGAAGCACAATGGCAGGATTCAGAGCTGGTTTAAAAGCTGAAGGTTAGCAGAGAGCAAACATTTACTCCCTTTCAGTGGAGACAAACTCGTTTCATTAGATTGGAAGTTCAGATGTGAAGGTGCAAGAAGAGAGTTAATTCATGCCTGCTGTGTCACAGAAGAAAAGTGCCTCGTTTCAGAGCCTAACGGCCAAATAGGGACGCGCTCTACCTCATGGAGTTAGGCCAGTGTCTGCACGGAGGAGGTGGAAGAGATGCCCATCCCTGCAATCACCGTCACAGCCGGTCAAACCGCCACAGGCACCCACAGCTGTCTGTAAAGTGATCTGGCGAGATGCAGCTTCAAACAGACCAATCGTCTGATTCTGAAACGACTCTGAGGCTGCAGATGCAGACTCAGCTCCATCTGTGAGGCACAAACCTTCTCATTAGCCGTCTTAGTTTCCCAAATGTTGCTCTTCCCATGATCAGTCAAATAAATGAAAGTTTCTGCTTTAAAGGCTTCTATTCACTCATTTCATTCCCTTTGAAATGAGAAACATTTTGAACATTCTGCTGATGTTCTCTGGGCTGTGAGTCAGAGAAAGTCCACATGTGTGAGGAAAGCTTCAGCTCCTGCAGCAGCTGAACTCTTGACCATATAGGAAAGGCTGTCGGCTACAGCCTGCCTGTTGGGTGTCAGTCTGCTGGGGGAGAGGAATGGAGTCATTTGCTTTAATTTCCATGAGGTCTCAGGATATAAATGCTGTGCTTTCAAAACAGAGCCGCTTCTTGATGCTTGATGTCAGCGAGACGTGAATAGGCTGGGAGACGAGGCGCACGCCCATCATTCTTTCTTTTTCTGTGCATCGGGCATTTTTTCACCAGAATGATGACATCACAATGCAGATGAGCTGGGAAATTAAGAAAGAATCAGGATCCATTGTTCAAAACCCGGAGGATTTATCAGTGGCAGCTTGTAGGTCTGCACTTGTACATTGTATTATAAGGAGCAGGCTCAGTGGGTCTTCACCTATGGGATGTTATATTGTTGAGGAAAATGGTCAAAAACAGTGCATAAAAAAGAAACCATCAAAACAATGGGAGTGTGGAGAAGGTTGAAGCCTACTGAGATCTGTCTTGATGCTGAGATGGAGGAAGGATGCAAATCCAGGACTCCACAGGCAACCATATAGCCAGCATAAGTTATTTATTAAACAGGAACAAACAAAAGGAGCAGCACACAGAGAAACTCCAGGGGAACTAAACAAAGCAAACTCCAAAAGAAACTGGAAACCAATGCAAAAATAGAAATGAGCCACGACACCAAGAAGACTGACAAAGACTCCAACCACACCTGCCAAACAGGAAGCATAACTATGTAATTCTACTTTTGGGATTTTAGTTCTGTTTCTCTGTAACTTTTATTACAGATTTTTGTTCCTAGTGTACAACTGCTGCAATTCTGCAAACAACCACTGGAGGCAGATATCAGAAAGGAGCATTTTCCCAACAACTCTTAAGTTAAAAGGTCATGTTTTAAAAAGCCTTTTTACCATTCGGCTTCAATTGTCTTTTCAAAGGATAGTCCTTTCCATCGTGTTTATGTTCATTTTTGGGGGCAGGTTTTTCCCCCCCACATTTGTAAGGGTGGTCTTTGTAACTGTCAGACACATTGGTGGACCTACAAAGCTTTGAATCCTGGATTCAGCCCTTCTTGCAGTGTCGTTGTGATCTACATAGCCCTCTTATTTCCTACATGGTTGCACAAAGCATTTCACTGTACATTGTACAATGTATGTAGATCTAACGTGACAAAAGAATGGAATTTGAAAGTTGATTTTTTTTTAAGACAGTTTAGGTTGACTGTAAAAATGAAAAGGGGCTTCAGTTGAGCCCAAAACAAACCAGGGAGCCACATGACCACAAGGTTTGACCGATTTCTCATCAGTTCATGAAAGAGGCACAAAAATGTTGAAAGCTCATACCAAACTATGAAAGAAACAAGCACCTCAGACAGTCATCCATCCATGATCTTGTGTTTTGGGGTCTGGGTGTGGGAGCAGTGGTCTCAGTGGAGATGCCCAGACCTTCTCTTTCTTCTGACCAGCACCCCTTTCATAGACAATACCAAGGCATTCCCTGTCCAGGCACCGTCTCCAGCATGTCCCAAGTACACTGAGCACAATCAGCTTTTCCTAAATGTAATGCAGAACCTTTTCGACAAATTCAAGCCTTTGGAGGTTAGCACCCAGTGTGTCTCAGCCCTCCCTAGTCCTTTCTGAATAACTTTCTAGAAGGGTTTGGAAACAAAAAGTAGATCATGAAAACCTTTAAAAGGTGGAATTTTCAGAACAACAATCCACAGATGAATGTTGTCAAAGGAAGAACCAACCAATCAATGCTGATCAATTCTGTGTCAAAGAGTAACATTGAGTCTCAACTGAAGCACCTCTGGTAGCATTGATTTACCGTGGAAATGGAGACCTACATTTCTGCATCAGTGTGTTTGACCATGATACAGACTATCAATACAATTCAGTTTATTTGAATTATATAGCCCAATATTACAACAATAGTCGTCTCAACGGGCTTAATACCGGTAATTTTATGAGAAGAAGAAATCCTAAAGAACATGAATATAGAATTCAATAGGTAATGGCTAAACTAAACTAAACAGACTACACTAAACTGGGCATCCCTGCCCTTAGATCAGGGGTGGGAAGTTCCAGGCCTCGAGAGCCGGTGTGTCTCCAGGAAATTCCAGATATTCTTGTCCTACTCATGGCTGATTACCTGGTTCAGGTGTGTCCAGCCAATCAGAACATGCCAGAGCAGGGTTTGAAGGAAGACATGCAGGAATGTGGCCCCAGTGCCCATCTCTGCCATAGATCCTCCTTCTCGGTACAAACTATCACTGTTGACGTTTATTTGATCATTACATGTGGGATTCTCCCACCCCAGTTACAGGCAGAGGAGCTGTGTGGTCTGGTCATTAAGTTCATGTCCTGTGCCAAACACTGCTAACATCTGTGATGCTTCACACTGGCAGCATGAAACATCAGGGCGCTTAGGCTGCTTTCAAGCCAGGACAGTTGTTCCACTCGCTTTGGTGCAGATTGCTTTTAGGCTGAAAGAATCAAATCCCAGGAACATTATTCAGTTACAAAAGCTTGTCGGGGTTCTAGCTGTGAGTCACACAGGAAAAAATGAATTCAACCAATGCACCAGTGAACACTTTTAAACGACTCTAACACCAATAAAATAAATCCTGGTTTCAGCAGAATTTCAGCAGTGATATCTAAATATTATTTTCTGTGTAGCTCAAAGCCAAGTTGAATAATTTAATAATCAACCAGATTTTTAAGAAAACTGAGCTATTACTAGCAGACCTTAAAGAGGAAACATGCGACGGATAGGGATGCACAAGATCATGGCGGAATAGAAATATAAAAACTCTACATTAGAGACCAAAGACTGACAGCAAAACTAGTAATAGGTTCATATAGATTTATTAAAGGATTTATCAGAGGAATTATGAAGGACAATGCTATCACAATTTTAAAACAAAAATCAAGATTTAGAAACAACAGCCTAATAAAGCTGAAACACCTTCCATAGAATGGCTGACTGTGCTTAATTTCTAGGATTAACTTTACATCACGTTTGAATGTACTGGGAATCTGTATTATAATTACAGTTTTGTTATGAAAAATCACTTTTTATACACAGTGATTTTTTTACAGAATAATACTACTATGATACATATTAGGATACAGACAAACTTATTACTATAAAAAGTTCAGAAGAAATTCTAAAGTTAAAGGACAGATTGTGTCCGTTTAGTTTTTACTGAGTCAAGTTTTGCTTTAAAACTAAACTACAGTCTAGATGACCTCCTGTAGCTTTAGGCGGAAACATTTTGTGTTTTGCTTAAGACAAATAAGACAAAGATGCTGAAAAAGTGAAGACTAGTAAAACAACTGATTAATGACAAGGTGAGCTGCCAAGATAAAACTCTGATTTGTTCTCAAATTATTTCAATTTTGATTAGATTCTTCCATATTCCCCACAAGTAATGAAAATGATCTTTTTTTCAGAAAAGCATCTACAGTCCTCTGCACTTTGATTGCTTTCACTGTTCGCACTCCGATCAAACCGTGGCTGGATGTTGCCTTCAAGGCCCCTTCGTAAATCACTTTACTTTGGTGCCAGATAATTCTTAAACAAGATGTACCGTTTCTGTTTTAGGCCAGCTATTTGTTATAACATTGTGACACTTAATGAATATAAAGCAGTGCTCAGCTAGGCTGCAAATGTGTGTGTTTGTGTGAGGGGGCCGGATGGAGGCTGAGGAAAGATGGCAGTTGATAAATTGTTGCTATCTGACTTCCTGTCATGGAAAATACGTCTAACATGCGGATGCAGGACTGGATAAATCTGTTAGTGACCGCATGTTTTGATGTCTTGGGTCCTCGGAGATTTTGGGCCCGGAGTGTTGGCATGGAAGCAGGATGAAACCACAAAAGGTGCAGCTTACACAGCACTGATGTGCTGCCATGCACATCAACAGTCTGCTCACATCTTGGTGTGTTTTCTTGCTGACAGAACGGTATTACAATATTTGGAGAGCCAGAATAGATTTGAAAAATGCTTTTCTGATAAGCCACACAGCTCATACTTTCTAATGTCCTCATTCAGAAAGAAGAGTGATCATTTGGGGTACCTTCAAATGCAATCATTTCTCAGCTTCTGGTTGTGTGTCTGTGTGTTCTTGTGAGTGTGGCCTCTCGAGGAGCAGCACAGGAGCTGGATGCCTCCTTGACAACACCTTGGAGGTAAAAATCAATGTCTGCCAAACAAAGTGAAATGTAAGGCTGCAGCCGATACATGACAGATGAGGCTCATGCTAGTTTTTCTAGAGTGAATGAAGAGTGGAACGCAGGCGGCCCTGTCTTTTGTTGTCAGGTAAATCAGCATTAGAGCGATTGTGAAGGACAGTCAATCTGACTTTCCTGACCACCTTTAGTGTTGATTAGCATGCGAGCAGACGTGTGTGAGAGGCACTTTGAAAGAGCAGGCACGACGGTGTCCAAAATTCAGAAGCCCTGCATGACAGATTCCACTTTACACAGCCGTTTTGGTAATGAATTTTGATTCTTAAGGGATCTCACTGTCAACTGGAATTGCACAAACGCACAGGCACCTTGATTAAAGTGGATCAGTCTGTGTTATTAGAAGAGTCGCTCAGTTTCACAGAAAGAGCAGCTTCAGGGAAAAGTCACACTCTTTGACACTTCAACTGTGTGTAATTTTAGCGGCTGCATCTAAAAAAAAATCATGTACCTTCCGTGTCAATACCCACAGAGTTTTTGTCAGATCCTGGTTTCCCTGGGGTGGGTGGGGTGCGTGTGTGTGTGTGTGTAGGGGGTACAGCGGTGACCCCAGCTTTCCCGGTCGAGCATGCACCCGTTCAGTGTTTCCAAAAACTTTACCAGGGCTGTGTGGATTTTTCTCTAAGGTGTGCACACTGTGTGCTCCAACCCCTGTGAGCGCACATGAAGATCATCACTCATGGCGGTTCAAGGCTTTGACAATCCGCCAGCACCCCCCCCCCCTTAGCACTGATGTACAAGTTGGTGAGCAGTGTGAGAATAAAGCAATGATTTGTGCCATTATTATTCCTGCGCCATGCTTTGCACTATGGCTAAGAGTAATGCAACAGCGGGGGATCGTTTCACAGCCTTGGCCCCAGGAAAGCTCTTTGGAAAGCGGGGGGATTTTCAGCCTTTGTGCTGCAGCTCTGCCTCTGCAGTCAGCACATGTGGGCTTAAAGAAGAGTGTGGAAGGAGTCTCTTCCAGTGAGGGGGGTGTGAATTGTTCCTTCATTGAAGAACATTAGAAAAGAGACCTGCATGACTCTACATTAATATTTGATAGAAGAAAGTAGCATTGCATATATTCTGGTTTCCCCATCCAGAACCCTTAATGTTTGACTCTTTCACTTATAAATGGGCCAAATTTACAGTGAAGTCATCACAATCACACTGAACATGATCGTGCCGGGAACAGCACATGACCACAGTAATAGATTACATGTAACTTTACTGTAAACCAGTAATTTAAAGCATTACTCAGTAGTTTTTGACTAGTTTTTTAGGGGGGCTGGACTGAGTGGCCCCTCACCCCTGGCGTTCAAAACAGGAAGTACCTGCTGACTCCAAGGAGGGAAAATCCCTTAGACCTCTATAGAGAAATAAACAGTTATTACTCAGTCATTGGTCAGAATAACCACTATTGCTCTGCTACCTTTTTAAAAACAAATCTTATTTATTTGTAGTTCTAGTTATTCAAATGACCAATGAGATGCCTCAGCAAAAGTAGATAGTCTCCCGTCAAAAATTCGAAATATTTTGATTTGACAAATTCTCCCGTGACCGCTTTCAGTGGAAGCGGTGTGGACTTCTAACAAGCTCCCTCCTAATAGGTGAGAGTGGCTGCCAAAGGAATGTGAACCCAGACCAAAGCGGACCAATCCCTGCCTACTGACGTGCCTGGCTCCAACATGGCGGCGTCTGCATTGCTAAAAATGGCAACGGAATTGACTTCATTTGGGTTTTAGCTGGAAGTAAACTGTTTTTTTGGGTGATGTCACACTAACATGGCCCAGTTCTCATGTACAGTCAGTGTAATTACCCAGAACATTTTTAGTAACATTCAAATCACAATATTTTATCTAAGTTTTTCCAAAGATATGCAAGTCTATGATCCAACTTCAAGAAAATCCAAAACAGAAAAAACTACAGATGCTGAGGAAGAAGCAATACCAAAACATGTGACCAGTTCACTTACGGGCAGAGAGCAAGAAAACAAAGAGCCTACAGATGATGCTCTTTGTTGTGGTTCAATACTCAACTGCACTTCATAATGTCAAAAAAAAATACATCAACCCTGTCCACAATGCTTTCTTAGTTCATGACAGCAAAGAGAATTTAAGGCGATAAAGGCAACAAAAGGAATCTGAGGGTTCATTTTTGGCAAACTCAAAGCTTATGAACGGAAATGTTTGTCAAATACAAATGAGTCAGAAATAGTCACAGATATTTTCATGATGGTTTCTGACTCTGCTCAGACATCACTGTCAGCAGACTGGATAAAGCAGTCATTACGCTGCACTGGATCTGTGGAACTTACACTTATAATAAACATTAGATTCAATGTTTACCAGAAAATAGCTCACTTCAGCCAAAAAAAAAGAATCTGTCTCAATGTGAAGGGTTTATAAAATTTAATTTCACGGTTGCACCCCCCTCTACCCCATAAAACGCACGTTCTCATTAAAACAAGCATATTAGCCTTGAATAATAAATAAGTCGGCCGGGAGTTTGAAGTCTGTATAGAGACATCAGCTCCATGAGCCACAGTCCTGCTTGTTTATCCGCTGTGCTGTGAAAAACACACACGGTGTAAATCTCCTCCTTACATTTTCCCACAATGGAGGATGAAAATTAGTCCTTCTGCAAGTGGAGTGCATCCAGAGGAGAACAATATGCCAACAATTAATCAGGAAGAGATGTGGCTCCTCATCTTTAGCTGGGTAGTGCTTCCTTTGTCTGGCTTCCCCACAAACTGGGCGATTCTGCACAGGAAATGCAATTACAGCGACTGCTGGAAGAGACTCTGCCACTACAACCACGAGTGGTTTGTTTTTTGTCCTGAAACAATTTTCTCAAGTGATTAGAGAAGGGAGCTCTAAATGTATGGGGAGGGACACGAGGATTCTCGGAATCCATGTCACAATTCTGTGACCTCTAAGATGATGGAGACCTCTGTGTGCGTTTGTCCATGCAGATGTGTCGCTGCAGGCTGAGCGGGGAGTCAGCGTTCACCTGAATGTGTGTGGTTCTGATGGAGTTGAAAGTGAAGCGTGTTGGGAGCTCCTGTGGAGGTCAGGACCCCTCTCATCTCTGCTCCTGGAGCTGAGCTGTTCGGGTCACTCCGGTCCATCTCCGCCCATCAGCTGTGCCGCACATGCACGTCTGCTCATCGCTTCCTCGTCTGCTGCCCTGCCTTTACAGTCATCTTAATCCTGGTTCAAGATCAGAGCGGACGGTGCAGTCGGATATTGATTTAAATTGAAATGGGACGCTGCAGATGGGTCTGTTCGCAAAAGCCAAGCTTTAAAATGTAACCCAGAGGTTTTATAATTGACATGATATTAGAGGATGCCTTTGATGCAGTCAGTAAAGCAGAGATGCTAATGCTGTCCTGATCCACATTTGTGTGAAAACTGCTCAACATTTGGTAAAAATATCAACTCAAAGACTTTTCTTAAGTTCCATCCAGCAGCTCGACGAACAGAACAAGAAGCTGAGTTACGGTGTTACACTTTTAATGATAGCATAAATGCTAAAAAAGAACTTTCTCTTTGTTTTAAAGGGACAGTAGAGAGTCTTTAAATGGACTACCTGACCCTGTACAGGTGTAGTTCTGAACTCCTGCAGTTTGTTGATGTCTTAAATTATGTAGGTCTGTTATGTAAGCGCTTTAAAAACATAGGATTCTGGGGTGAAATGACAGGAAAATGTAGTTTTTCTTTTGTTTTTTCATCTTTTATTCATTCCTTTTTTTCTAAAAGCTACATATGAAACATGGCACTTTGAATAAAAGGTGTAATAAAAGTGTTTACTGTAAACAACCGTTAGCTCTCCAGAAGTTACTTATGAAGGTTTGCGTCTGAATGGAAGGATCATTTTTAGTCCCACATCTCTGCTGCAAATACACAAATAAAAGGTTTTTGTGTCTTTCAGAAGAAACTCAGAACCTTTGTTAGAAGAAAACCCAGGTTCTTTGTCAAACAGAGCAGGACACATGTTCCAGAAACACACCATCATACGCTGCAAACACTCAGGTTATTTAAAAAAAAACATAAATAAAATGAAAAAATAGAAAATTGTTTTTACTTTAAAGTTCAGATGGAAAGAGTTAGATAAAAGCAGAAACATTTTGCCAAAAATGTCTAAATAGTTAGAACTACGTGACTGATTGAAAAAATGGATTAGTCAATAAGGTCTCAAATCTTAAATATAGAGAAAAGAGGCTGTGGTGTAGTGGTTAGCACTCATGCATGGATGATGGATGGATGGAGAAAAGAGAGTCAGAGAGTCAGAACATAAGCACAGTGTGTGTGTGGGTGCATGTGGGTGTGAGCAGTACATAGGGGCCACAGCCGTGGAGTCCTGCGTTCTTCTCAACACCACTCTGGGTGTTAGACTGGGGGCCAGCCTCAGGGGCCTAACATCACACCCCAGGCAACCTGCCTGTCAGTCAGCCTTGGACAGGGGCCAGAGGGGGGTAGGAGGGAAACATGGGGTGGTGGTGGTGGCTTCCTCTACAAAAGGCAATAATTTTTATTATTCAGAAACTCAGTACTCTGGATTGCAGACCCCCCCCTCCCATACCGGACATGGTGAGCTCCATCCCCTTTATTGTGTTGTCACATTACATATGTACATACAAAAATCTTCAGTCAAGATGATGCAGGCAGATTTGGAAAATGCTGTTGTATCCCTCCACTATGATTGCATCCACAGAAAAGACGACCCATCATGCCTTTGGGCATATTGTCAGTTGAGAGTGAGACTTGGTTGTGCACATGCTCCCCCTCACAGCAGTCAGATTTTTGCACATTATATTCTCTTCCATCCACTGTTATTCTGCAACTGTGAGTGCAGAGCAGCGTAATGGCATAAATGCAGCTTCCAACGCTGGCTTTGCTTTTATGCTCTAGCTGTTTACAGCTAAACAACATGTGCTCATTCTGGTTTGATTCCAACGCAGAGCAGGCTGAGCTGCAGATTACTGCAGTGACAACTGAACCTGATGTTGCTCCTGCATTTATGCTCCTCTTCAGGCATTGTGCTTTTCTTTGCTGTTCTTAATCCGTGACCTCCCGCCCCCCGCCTCCATTCCTTTAACTGCAAAATAATGAGGGTTGAAGAGGGTCTGCGGCAGTGCTGCAGCACAGGACGGGGCTGTCTGCTCTCCCAGGCGCTGGACTCATTTCAGAACGCTTTAGGTGGCGTGCCTCAAAATGACCTCACTGAGGTTCATTTCTGCCTGATGGCGGCACCACGGGTCATGAGGACACAAACTAAGAAAGTTGGAGGCAGTGTGGGCGCTTCTGATAAACGGGAAGAAAAATCTGTCCGCACAGAAGTGGACAGGAACGTTTCATCAGCAGACTGTTAAGCAGTAATCATCTCTGTGATGATCTGCCATCTGTAGCTCTGTCTTTGGGTGGGGGGTGGGACTGACAGTGACGTGAAGATGTTCGCAGTGCATCTTCAGGGCTTCTGCTCTCCATGCACTTTTCCTCGTCGCACATTTCCACTGGAAAGCTTATATAAGAGCGCTGCGTCACGTGGTTGTGTAGGTTAGGTGAGGTGTCACTTGACATTATGCAATGGTTGTGTAACTCTTGAAATGCTTGCTACATTCTGGCTCCCTCGCCAAAAACAGCTTTAAAGACTCGCCTGTCTTTGATCAGATAAAAGTCAAAGATGAGTGGGCCGGGCCGCCGGAGCCGTGAGGATCGTTTGCGTGCGGGAAACACCATCGGATTCACGCTATTCTTCCTTCTCCTCTCCATTTCCATTGTTGTTTTTCTTTTTTCCCAAATTTCTCCTCAATCCATTGAAAACTTCAAACCCTCTTTCTAGAGTAAATCCCTGAAACTCACCCGGGGCAAAGGACGGGTTCCAATGCTCCCTGACTCCTCTGGGTGCCCCCCTCCCTGGCTGAGAGGCTGCTGCCTTCTGTGTATAAATAAATGAGCCTCTGAAGAGAATCAGCTGCTTGCTTTGACACACGTTCTCTGTGCTTCAAATGCAGCACTGTGTTTTATTATTCTTTCATTTTACGTCAAAAAAGATTTTTTTCTTTTGTGTTAGGTTTCTAAAATGTTAAGAAACTTTTCAAAGCAAAGGCGAAGCACCCCCCCATTCTTCCATGGCACACAAAGAAGGTGGATCAGTAATTGAAAAGCAGTGTCTGGTCTGAGTCGTGTGATCTGTTTTGATTGAATTCATGTGACGCACACATGCAACAATTTTCCAATTGGTGAAGGGCGAGCCAGTCAAGGCAAATGCCCTTTCAATCCCATTAGCAGTTGCATCAGTCTCTTAATGCGGAGTAAAATGGCCAAGAACTTTTGCAGTACTAACAAAATGAATATAAAAAGACTTTCAGTGAGCTTGCCGAGCTTTAGTGAGTGCTAAACGGCTTTTAATTGTGTTCCGACTGTCAGAACATTACGCTTGGTATCGAAGGCTTGTCAGTTCCATAATCAAAAGATAAAAAGGGAATACTTTCAGATTAGTGAAGGTCACAAAGCTAATTGTCCTAAACATCCGTGGGTATTGGCTCTGCACCGCAAAGAAAAACATGGAATTAAGAAATTAGATTAACTTTTTTTCTTGCCTGTGACATTATAAGTTAAAATCGTGTATAGGGTCAAATGAAGAAAACCCTTCAAATAAAGATATTCTTTCTAAATATTGTCTTCTGGGTGTCAGTCCAGCATTTGATGGGTAATTCAGACATGATTAAGATGTGAGCGAGGTCTGTGATTTCAGCGTCGGCATGCTCTATTAATCACAGAGGTCTTTTCAGAGCCCACTGCTGATGGAGATGAAGACAGACTCACGGTAAAGAATTATGCAAAGGAGACATCAGTCTAGATCTGGTTTCAAAGCACGGGCCGTAAACAGCACAGCTGTTTCTAGAGCCTTCCCACTCAGCCGACTCTGCCTCCGAGGAAAACCAGTGAATTTTTTCTGCATTTGTTTTTGTAAACCTCAGTGGAAGAACTCTTATTTTTCAAATCAAAGTTGCAGAAGAGCATGTTTTCTGGTCGAGTCCAGCAGGGCCGTAAAGCCAGCTTCCTGTCTCAAACACCCTCCATGTTCAGAGACGCTCACACCTGCTGTGTGCAGGAAATGGAACAAGCGCATGCTGTTATGAGCCGTACTTTAAGAGAAACATCACAAACTGAGCCTGCCAACCTGAAAGATCCAGAAAAAAAGGCATGACATCCTGTCTGCATGATTTACTTAACCAACCTGTACGATCCAGCTCTTAGGAGGGACAGAAGCTGCAGACACCTTTAGCTGGGCTCTGTCTGTCTGCAGACACACCAGTGAAGAGTTCCTCTGCAGCCTTTTACCGTTTGAGAAGTCCTGCATACAGTGACTCTAATTCCCTTCACGGGGGGTTAATGCTCCCTCCTTCACTGCGGGATTATGCTCTCAGACGCAGATTGCATGTCGAATCTCTGTGAAGTCTGGTGTTGTTGTGTTTTCACAGCATTTTGCACAGCGTTGGCTTTCACCTGTGAAACACTTTACGCCGTGTTCCAGTACAGGCACGCCTTTTTTTACACCTCAATTCATCAGAAAGGGACTCCAGAGGGAGCCGAGAGGATGCAGCTCATCAGCCGGCTGCACCTGCACTGCAGCCTGGGCCTCTGTGTCTCTGACACCCGCCTGCAGCGCTCCACCTCCACCATTGGCAGTCAAAACAAGGACAATCAACACGTCAATACGTGGACACTAAGATGAATGGACACAGCTGTGGTCGATATGTGACATGCATCTATATTTCTCCCCTTCATTTTTGAAAACCGTTTTTACAGAATTAGCAAAGACAGGAAGTAGTTTTTTTTACAGGAGAAAAGATGATGAAGTCTTTGCTGTTCTTCCTGGTTCACTGATACCGCAGAAGAGCTGCAGCCAGAGCTTGACCTGCAGCACGGCTGTTTGCAGTGGAAGTAAAAACAGCCGGTGCTGCCAGATAACTCTCATTTCTATACATCCTCTGAACACTTTTCTAATAAGCACTGCGGTGTTGCTCAGGAGATGAGTGGATGTCTTGTAAGCGTTATCACAAAGTCAACGCTCTCTCATATTTATCAAATGCCAGTGTAGCAACTGATCTGAGGTAATTCATGCTTCATTTAAAAGCAGGCCGGCTTTGAGCGCGCTGGCGTGGGGTGATGAGGAGATCATGTTTGATTGGGTTTGATAAAACTCTAATCACAGTCAACAAAAAAGAAGAGTGTAAAACAGCCTTCATCTGTGTCTGATGATTTTGCTTTTATGGACTTTAGGGCCGCATGCTGCTGCTGTGTAATTGCAGTCAGGAAGTAATTAATCCTATATTGACCTTCTGCACCGGCACACGGATTCTTGTTATTTCTGATTCTGCTTCATACCTATCAGTCCATCCGTCTGCCTGCTGATGAAAAAGATGCCTATTCAAGTTTGTTGCTATTCTTAGCCAGGCCTGCTTGAAAATTACTCATGTGCTGCAGCTTTCTTCCCGATAATGCTCTTATTAAAATAGTCCTTATTGTATATTTTGATGTATCCCTACTTTGAACATAAGAGCGCAGCGTTGTGCAGCTCTGATGGGCTGCATGAGCTACAGCCGGAGGCTTTTTACCTCAAAGCCATGGAAGTTATTGCCTCTCTCTCAATGGCATTCATGTTTTCATCCTACAATGTGGAACCAAACGGCTCATTTGTCTGCGTTGAGCAGCTCGTTTTGTGCATGGGAGGGCAGGCTGAGGAGTGGAAGCACACACATGAGGACACAAACGGCCCGGTCATTTAATGAGTCCATTCAAAACAAAGGCCTGTGTCCTTTCAGGAAGGTGTTCTCTGTAGTTTGTACACAGAGCAGATCTTGATCTGTGCATGCATGCTTGAGAAAGCAAAGGTTAAAGCGTGCGCTGACCTGCGTGTGCGCGTTGTCTCTGCATGTAAAGGCCTTCAGGCTCTGCAGACAGTATGTCAACAGAAAAACAGCAGCAGCTCTGGCTCTCTCGGCGCTCTCCCAGCCTCTGCGAGGCAGGAAAGATGACGCCCATTTGGGGCTCATTGAAGCAAATCAGAATTGTCAGCACTGTGGATTTTTACCTTTTAAACAGGGAAGATGGATAGATAATCACCACATGCCATTCTGGGGGCCAATTACACAGCTTTGTGTGAAATTGGAAAAGCTGTTCTCTCAGAGCTCTAATGGATGTTCTGGTCATTAGTTATTTGAGAGTCTTCTCTGGCTGTAATCAAACGTGAAACATTGCGTTAAGCGCCCATAAAAGAACAGCTGCCTCTCTAAGTGACCTTCTGTTTAAGAGAACCAACTGTCAACCATGTGGCGTTTTCTGACACTTTTTATGCGTCGCGCTGTAAAAGCAGTTTTGACTCCCGTTTTTGTGCTGCTTGCATCTCATTTTTATGTCTTGCTTCTGGTTGTGTTTACCTTGCAGGCTGCGAGTGCTGTCATCATCTGCACAGGAGGCAGCAGGAGCTCTGCTTGCTGTTTTTTTTTTATTAACCTTGGATTTGCTTTTTAATCTACAAGGCAAAGATCTTTGTCTCATGCCACAGCGCCGACTCAAAACCATTAATCATGCTTAAACTAATATTCTGTTGTCTGTCTCACCCTGCGACTCCCCAGGTGACCATCTGTCGAGCCAACAGGCCCCGCCTCCTCTCCCACCAGCCCCGCCCCCGCACAAACAGCATCCATCCATCACGTCCCTGAGTCGCGGCTCGCTGGCCAATCAACGCAGCCCAAGTCCACCACCCACAGCCGGTCTGGCGGCTGACTTGCAAAGTACGGCGGAATGCGTCCAGCTGCAGGACAGCTGGGTCCTGGGCAGCAATGTGGCCCTGGAGAGCAGGTGAGTGACCCGCTGCAACTCCAACAGAACACAGGCCAGATGTCACTGACTCCCAGAGCAGTGAGTGTGTCTTATCTGGACGGTCTGTCCAGTCTGATGAACCTGCTGGGGATGGGCAGAGTCATACAGACCCATGCAGATCCATTCAGACTCATAAATACCTATGCAGACCCATAAATATCCATTCAGACCCTTTCAGATCAATGCAGATCCATTCAGACCCATAAAAACCAATACAGACCCATTCAGACCCATAAATATCCATTCAGACCCTTCCAGATCAATGCAGACCAATTCAGACCCATGCAGACCCATAAATACCCATACAGACCCATGCAGACCCTTACAGATCAATGCAGACTAATTCAGACCCAGACCTATGCAGACCCATAAATACCCATACAGACCCATGCAGACTTATGCAGACCCATAAATACCCATACAGACCCATTCAGACCCCTGCAGGGGATGCTGAGCAGCAGACGTCTCTGCTCTACTCATCTTCATTTAACTTCCTAAATCTGAATGTTTTCATACTACAGTTGGACGATACAGATGTCTGATAGAACTTATGAACCGGGTAATGATAAATCATGTAATAAAATGGTTATGGTAGAACAGGGGTGGGATTATAGAAATTTGCTTCCTTCCACTCCCTTTCAAGCAATAGTTATTAATATGTCTAATTACCCTAAGTTTGAGTCGTTATTGTATGACTGTATAACTGATGATCGTATAGTTTTTGTGTATTATTCTTATTTGATTGCTTGAAATAAATCATATCAAATCAAATCAAAATATAACCCAAACATTATTTCCCAACATTTGGGAAAGGTTTGGGAAACCACTATAAATAGAGATAAAAAAAAATGGCTTAATTGTTCTTTTTGTAATTATATTTTCCTTTTCTCTCTTGCGTTTTCTAATTTGCAAAAAAAAAAAAACTTTTTAAAAGTCTTTTGCAATTTATTTTGAATTTTGACACAAATCCTCATAACAAATCAAAATGTAGTAGATTTTAAGTTGCTTAATAGGAAAGTTTAAACTGGAAAGTAATTGTAAAAGAATTGTATTAAATGAATGATCAAAATGGTAAATGGTGTATTCTTGTACAGCTTTTTTCTACCTTCCTCGAAGGCTCAGAGTGCTGTACAGTCACAGATCCATTCTTTCGCCCGCTCACACACCCATGGCGGTCCAGCTGCAGAACACTGGCTCAAACCTTCCACCAGGAAGGACGGTGGGGTTCAGTGCCCTGACCAAGGACGCTTATACATGGGTGGGAACTGGGAACTGAACCGGTAAAGTTCTGACTGTCCTTCCGCTGCCCCACCAAACCATGTTTTCAAAATGCATGACTGTATTATATGTTGAACTGACAGTTGGAATATAGATTTTTATAGAGATTATTATAGTTCCAAAAAAACGACACCATTTGAAATTGCAATTGATTTTATTTAAAACTTTTTTTTAATTTTTTTTTATTTACCAAGGCTGTGTCCCACCAAGGTGGGGTAGCCTAGACAATTTAAAACTTAAATTTAGAAATGGAGGACAAAATCTAAGTTTGTCATATTAAAGAGCCATTCTGATCATCTTTTAATCCAATCTTAATTGTCAAAATCATTCCCAGTGCTCTTTTATTATGATTATATAGTTTTCGGACAAAATCAAAAAACCTGTGTGGAGAAATTCAACGTTGAGCTGTGGGCGGGACCATTGGCATGGAGTTACCCCGCCCCCCTTCCCTTCCACATTCCTGAGAGAGCAGAGCTAACAGCTTGTGACCCTACCAGAGTATTTTCTATGTCAAAAATTAAGCTCTTTTTCCAACAGTGTTTTTTCATCTACTCCTGATTTATAGCGGCTTCCATAAAGAAGTCATCAGAAATGCAATTTCAAACTAACATTTCCTAATAAATGTCCTCCATCATCAGAAAAATCCCACAAGAACTTGTTTTCATCAGAGTGGGTCTTTAAACAATTAACTGTAAATTGCATGATCAAATATTTACATTGAATTGTTAATTGAGAATCAAATCTCAGTTTTGAATGAAGTTATTGAAATAAATGTCTTCTCTGTGTTGTCATCAGTCAGAGGAACAGGTGACCAACAGAGAACCTCCTGTTGTCCTGAGTCTTCATGAAATTACGCGTCTGAAACAAACAACAGCTGCTTTAAAAAAAATCACTTTTGCAGTCTTCTTATCAAAATATGATTGCATGTGTGACCTGATTTGAGTGAAAATTGGCATGCATTTAGTGTCAAATTTAGTGTGTCTATGATTAAAAATATCCAGTCAGAAGAGTTAATGTTTTTTAATTAAAGGATGAATTGGTTTCTTGTCATCCTTAGAAAAGTTTATGAACTGGAAGCTGGACGTGACCTGATCAGTTTTTTTCATTGATCTGAAATTGAGCCATATTTCCAAAATGTGACTCAGGCGATGTTAGATGATCAGTAAAATGTTGCACGTGTGGTTTTTTGACTGCAACTCTTCTTTTTCATAATTATTTTTCTCATATTTGCTTTATCTGTCAGAGTCTTAAGGATGAGATGGCAAAAATCTCCTAATTCACTTGAGGTTTTAAATATTTAAGGAGGGCTTATTTTCAGGCCAGCTCTGACCTCTTTTCCCCCAGCGGCAGACCCATTTAACCTACTTAAGAGCAGCCACTCATCAAAACGTAAATAATTCAGCCCAGGCGACACGGACGTGCTTCACATAAGTCAGACAGACTGGTCACAATCGAGCCGCCGCATGAAAACTCTGATCATCAAAGCTTCATTCTGTCAGATGCAGCTTAAACAAACCAAAAAAGACCCCCCCCCCCCCCCCCCCGAGTGTTCTGAAGGGGGGTACCTGTCTGTGCTTGTTGTGTGTTTTCGATGCATCATTTTTAATTTGAATATCAGTGCTGTCTGCTCATACTGACTGCTTTTCTGCCGACCCCAAAAAGCTATTATTTGCTATCAATGAGTCGATCATTTTCCATTTCCAGTCGGTATGCTTGGGCGGACCCGTTGTATTTGAGCTATTCTACTCCAGCGCGCCGCAGCCGTCCAGGTGAAAGCAGACGCCTCAGTCAGCCGTGAGGGAAAAACTCTGCAGGAGAGGAAGATGATCAGCCGGGATTTGAACGATAGGAGGAGCGTTCTTGGACACGAATGTGCACCGTGTGCACATACTGATGTCAGAGTTTGGAGACGTCTGGATGAGTCACGTAAAGAGTCTCGTTTTGCTCAAATCATGTTTAGCTCTGTTTCTGTTTCTGTTCTAAACATTTTTGATTTTCCGTCCAACATCTCTGGGCCAAACATTCCCCAGGCATTCAGCCAGCAGGTCTGCCTTTACATTGAAGCAGCATAAAGCCGTCGGGTTGTTTAATTAGATGTACAGACATACAGCAGAAGCAAACACGGTTTGGCCGCAGCTCCTGGGCGGAGTGGAAGAAAACACCAGCAGTTCCTTCAATGTGTGGATTTGATTCATATTTCTGTGACACTTCTCCAAACAGGAGGGGGGCTGGCTAATTAAAGATGTAAAATATTTAAATATGGCTTATATTTAAAGCCAATTTAATGGAGCAGCCCCTCTCAGGTTAAACCCTGGTGCCACAAATTGAGCCTGATCTAATCTGACTCCTGCTGCGTTTGATTAATGGTCATATTGCGCCCTGATTTTCTTCTGTTTTGTAATTACCTGCACTCACAGGCTGATTGCTGTGTCAAAGACAGAGGAGCTCATGTGTTCATTTCAGAGAGCTTCTCTGGTCTATTCACAGAAGAAAAGACTTGGTAAGCGGGATTTGAATAGCCAAAAATCTGCTGTGCAGGAAGTGATTCAGTTCTGATCCAGCCAAGTTTTGCTGCTGAAACTTCAGCTCCATCTTCTTAAACAGAGAGCCTGAAATATCTTGGCTGATAAAACGCGGCACGCTGCACTCTCACGCCAGAGGATGACTCCGTTTTAGCAGACTTTGGTGCAAACGATCCTGGGGCTCTGTCTTCTGCCTCTGGTTCTGTGGAACCGGAGCTTCCTCGGCGCTGAACCAAGAAGCCATAAAAAACAGAGACGGCTTCACTTTCCCATAAAAATCCATCACTTTATACAGACATGAAAAAACCTCTAGCCTTCTAAGCACACATCAACAGAACGATACGTTCACACCTACCATGGGACGAGGCGTAAATCACTCTCACCACGGCCGGCTCCAAATCAAGTGCTTGTCAGTGGAAGGGAGAAGTGACCGCTGTGAGCGCAGAGGCCAGAGGAACGACCCGGTTCAAATCCTAATTAGGGATGTCAAGAAAACCAGCGGCTTTGGAAATGTAAACAGAAGCCTGAGAATGTATTCATTAGGCTGCCCCGGGGGGTTGTGGGGCGGCACTGTCCAGGCGAAGCACGCGTGCTGGAGAGCGCCTCGGGTACCAGCGGGACGTGAATCTCATTTGAGTCCATAACAGGGAGACAGACTTCAGTCCATGTACTCGTCTGTGCCGGCTAAATGAATCTCTTCAAGGAGTTGGATTAAAGTGTCGGGCATATGTTGTGATCTTATTTAATCTGTTTCCTGTGATATGGAAACCTTGTGAAAATAAAACCCTCATTTGACAGCTTTAACCACTTTTGTAGCAATTAGCTGTAATTAAACATGTGGCCTCCCAAAGAAGAGCTTCCATCACGCGTCTGCTTTCAACCAGCAGGCTCTGCTTTCAACAAATATAGTGCTTTCTGACCTTTGATCATTATGGCGATCAGATGAGGTCATCAATGATTGTTCAGTGATGATGTTTCATAGACAAAGTCAGGAAAAGGGTGGATGAAACCAGGTTTTGGTGTAAAACCGTCAAATCCTAAGTTTATACTCCCTTCTGTGTGTGTGTGTGTGTGTGTGTGTGTAGGTGTGTGTGTGTGTGGGGGGGGGGGGTGTATCACAATTTTTCTCCATGTTTTTCTCCATGTTGCTCCAGTTCTTTAAATTTTAATGACCCGCTTTAGGTTAGACAGGCTCTTTCTTAGTGCTTACCTTGCCAAGAAGACTGAAAAATCCAAGAGTGGACTTTAAATCGCTCACAGTGTAGCACATAGAACAGCACGGGACATCAAAAAGTTAAAGCTCGATATTCTGTGTGGAATATGAGGTCATGTTCAGATTTGAGTGAATTTTGTCTAAAGATTACAGAAAAGACGGACTTTAGCTTCAATCTTGTCAAAAAATTGCTCAATGATTACGTTCACAGCCTTTTCCAAGTTTTACCTCCTACAGATGGAAGGCAAAATCTAAATGACCTAACAGACAACACTTCACTGAGGAAAATGTGGAATTTATTATCAGACGAACTAAAAAATGCAAAATCCATACTGCACTTTAAGAAAATGTATAAAGTTAAAATGTTTCAAAAATACCTTCTGGACTGAGAGACTTTGGTGGTTGTGAGGTCATTTTGAGAAGTGTTAGTTTTGTTTTTTGTTTTTGTTTTTTCCTCTTCTTTTTTCTTCTCTGATTTAAGGTTCTAACAGTTTGTAGGTAGATGTAATGTTTGTATTCAGGGTTGGGGAAATGAGCCTTGGCTTCACCCAACATCTTTTTCGGTTAATTTTGTTCAATGTTTATGTTATGTTTATTTATTTATTATTATTACTATTATTATTATTATTATTATTTTCAATGTTTATGTTGACATTGATCAGTGTCAATGTTTATGTTGATGTTTTTAAGTTTGTTTGTTTAACATAACCGAAATAAAGTTTCTCACAAAGAAAATGGCTTGATTTTAGACAATCATAACAATCTGCCTATTCAACAAAAGGTTTCGTCAATATAAGATGTTTTACAAGTTCAGTGAGGTCTTTTCAAATTATATTTCTTAAAACACATCAAAATAACCAAGTGCAGGGAAATCACTAAAAATGAGAATTTTTGGTAAAACTGATCGTTTTTGTCAGTCATTCCAGCATTATGTGTACGATCATCACACACAGTGTTCCGGTCCTCTGGTTCTCTCCTTTTGATCCCACTGGAATTTTGTTAATCGTGTAAACAACTAAAGAGCATCTGTTGTTGAAAGAATGTCAAGCGAATGTTTAGGGTTAGATGCAGAGATAATAATGAGCAAAGTGACAGCTCAACCGGATCCACAGGTGAATGGGCGGAGTCACATCCAGCCTACACGGAAAGTCAAGTAAAGACAAATGTTAGAACAACAGTAAAGCACTAAACCAATAAACCTTAACACATATCCTAACATATTTCAAGCTTCTATTTCCATTTATTTTGATTGTTGTGGCTGAACACTCAAATTGTATGATCTCAGAAAATTAAAATATATATTACCAGCCAATACTTCAAAACACCTGTAACCCTTGTGCTATCCTAGGCACTTTGACATTGGGAGTGGGGTCATCTAGACCCCATAAGACAGTGCGCTGAACCTTTTTTCTTCAAGGGTTTGTGATCTTCACTGATATCCACCTTTGTCATGGTAGGGACAACACGTCAATGTAAGGATCGGGTCATCTGGACCCCATAGGATAGCACAAGGGTTAAAGGGGTTCCTGAGCTGTTCTGTGGTCTCTCAGTCTGGGTCAATAGGCGACACAGTCACAGGGGATGACTACTGACTTGACCTGAAATTATTTCTGTGCTCTGTAGATCTATGCACAGGAACTTCAGCTGGACAAATGTGGTGTGCTTACTCCAGGTTAGAATGATCCATTTTGTAGGTGGAGAAGAATTTAGGGAGTCTGCCCCAAACAAGGAAAAGAGGCTGACACTCTAAGAGAGGAGATGGCTCGTTGCGGTGAAACACCAGTAAATATCATCTTTTTTTCTCACAGCCCAAATATTTAGTTCTTACAACTTGTATTATGATACATCTTGAAGAACTCTGACCATTAGAAAGCTGTTGTGTCTATATTGTAAAGGAGGCATTGAATGTGGAAAACACCAACACCCAAAGAATGGCTTTGTTTGACGGGTAGTGGAGCAGGAGAACTTCAAAAGACCAGAGAGGCATTTAAATGTTCAGCAATTTGTGGAGAAAAATCCCCCACATTTACTGAGAAAAACAACATTCTTGTATTTTGTCCCTGTTGACAATGCTTAGAGCACATATTGATGCGGCAACAGGATGATCTAAATCAAAGACGAATAGGAAAACCTGCTTCTGCTAATGTATGTCTGCTAAACATCTTGATTTATTGGACGGCCTGTCTTGTTGTGATGCTGTCTTGAACCAGGTTGAATGTAGACCTTCCGGAGAGCAAAGAGTCACCGTTTTTGTTCCTGCCCTTATCTTTGACCGTGAGTTGTGAATTAACTGTTGAGATGCAGTAGATACCATCCTTCAGGAACGAGCTCTGAGTTTAGAGCTCAGCTATCTAGGAGGAACTTGGATTAGAGCTGTTACTTCTCCACACGAAGAGAAGAAGTAGATCCATGGCACATTGGAAAGATTGTATCCCCTCAGCTGGCCTAGAAATGCCTCTGTATCCTCACAGGAGAGCTGTGAGACAGGCTCAATTCACCTTGGCTGAAACTGTAAATCCTTGATTCAAGGCGGATAAGTGGAAGATGATGGATGGATATATGAAAAAACATAAATAATAAGATAACGTTTGCCCTCACACAGAGCACAGAATACCTAGAGTCTCTGCTTAGCAGCTCCTGTGTTGGAGAGAAGACTTCTACCTTTTGTGGAAAAGAAAAATCAAAAAAAGAAAACTTCAGAGAAAGTTTGTGAGCATATTCTGCAGGAGCTTTGCTCTTCCTTTGTGGTAAGAATACTCCTTCTAAGGGACTCATTTAGCTGGCAGTGGATCCCTGTATCTGCCTGCCAACCATTGCTGTTTTCAAGCTTTGAAGAGACTTTCAAATCAGAAGAGTGTGGAGAGCTTTTATTAAACCCTGCAGGTTTCTCTAACTCGCCACTTGGCTTCACTGGACCATTTTTTCTGATATTTTCAATTAGAAATATTCCATTGAACTTCATTGTATAATGAAGATATCTGTCTCTCGCCCCTTCTCAAGAGACCATTACTCATACGGGGTAATTATTCTTGAGCTGCACTTAATCCTTTGTTTAAAACAGGCAGAAGCAGTGAAAGTGCAAGCCTTAAGTTTCCTAGTTTGTGCTGCAGTGGCTGAAGGAAGGTGTCCGTCTTTGCTAGCTTATCTGAATGTCCTTTAGAATCCACTGCAGCATTTTCTGCTCTTAAATTCAATGAGATTCAAATGCAGTCGCTGTGTTATTCAATCTTTTGAGGGCCCTCCTAGCTGCATGTTGCCTTTACAAACGTTCTCTCATTCCCATTGGATCCATGTGTGGACGGATATCCTTTGGTGAAATGAAATGATGTGGAAGGTCTGTTCTTGAGGGTGAGGAAGAAAGCTTGTGAAATTCAGGAAGTGTCTGTCTGTGTGTGTGTGTGTGTGTGTGTGTGTGTGTGTGTGTGTGTGTGTGTGTGTGTGTGTGTGTGTGTGTGTGTGTGTGTGTGTGTTCTTACCAGCCAGTGTGCCACGATTTCACCAGGACTGATTAGTCATGTGTGAGACAGCAGCCAGCCGGCCCTGTGGAACAGCTCGCAGTGACTGCTGGTTACCTGCCAAAGTGAATGCTGGTGTGGAAAAATTGGTAATCCTCAAGATGTTTTGCTTTTGTTTTCTTTTTAGCTTTTTTTTCTTTCCATTTTCAGTTATTTTGCCAGCATCTTTGGTGCCAAGAACACATTTCTGTGATGACTGCAGAGGTCCATATTTTTCTTTTTACTGTAAAAGCTGTTATTTTTTCTGCCAGTGAGGCTTTTGTGTGTGTGTTTGTTTAAATAGTTAAACCATTGCTAACTGTGTTTTTAATCACGCCTTTTATGAAGACCCTGAAGGGGCTAAAATAATTACTATGCCCAATACTTTTATTTTGGTATTGGTGGTATTCGTGAGGTGTGGGTGAAAGGAAGGACATCTTTAGGTTCAGTGGAATTTTTTTAGCTGAGTTGCTTTGTGTTAATGGATGTCTTAGCTGGTGAGCTAAATATACCTTTTACCTTTTCTCTGTTCTCTTTCTTTATTTCTTCTTGCTTTCTTCTTCATCTCTTTCTCTTTCATTCTCTATCTCCCATTCTTTTTTTTCTCATCTCTCTTGGAGACTGGATTTATCAGGATAATGAATGGGATTAACCAGTTATTAGAATTGCTATGACTTGCTACTGGCTGATAAGCAACTTTTGTTTATAGATTTAGGGGGTATGGGTGCAGGCAAATTGGGGGGTGGAGATAGAAGCTGGAACACCATGTTGATGCGTCTGAATGTTATAGGCTGAACTCAGAGTGTAGATCGTTGAGACGGTGCCATTCTGAGGACGTGACCTGCCCTCATCCTCAAACCCACAACAGATGTAAAATATTTTAGAGTCCCAGGTGTTTCTCCAGCTTCTCATGTTCCTTCTTCCTAAGTCTTGTCTGATGTGGTAAGATCTACACCTTGGGTCTTGTCTGGTGTGGTAGATGTAAACCGTGGGTCTTGTCTGGTGTGGTAGATCTACACCTTGGGTCCTGTCTGGTGTGGTAGATCTACACCTTGGGTCTTGTCTGGTGTGGTAGATCTACACCTTGGGTCTTGTCTGGTGTGGTAGATCTGAGCCTCTATCGCTCTGGTGCTGAGGGCTTGTTCCTGAGCTGCCAGGATGAGCGCTTTGGTGCCGCCCTGTAGGCCAGCCCTTTCTAGCCATTGGTAGGACTTCTTGATATCAGCCACTTCAGTTATGGTCCGGTGGTACATCCCATGCAGGGGTTTGTCCTCCCATGAGGATCTGTCCTCCAGCACTGTATCCTCTGCTCTCCATTGCCTGAGACATTCACTGAGCACACTGTCAGTTGGGGCCTTGAGCTTGATGTACTCATGCATCTTGGATGTTTCATCCTGGATAGTGGCTTCTACACTCACTAGTCCTCGGCCTCCTTCCTTGCGGCTAGCATACAGTCTCAGGGTGCTGGATTTGGGATGGAACCCTCCATGCATGGTGAGAAGCTTTCATGTCTTAACATCCGTGGTCTGTATCTCTTCCTTTGGCCATCTTATTATTCCTTCAGGGTATCTGATAACTGGCAGTGCGTAGCTGTTTATTGCCCGGGTCTTATTTTTGCCATTGAGCTGGCTTCTCAGGACTTGCCTTACCCGTTGGAGGTATTTAGCTGTTGCAGCTTTCCTTGTTGCCTGCTCCAGGTTGCCATTTGCCTGTGGAATTCCAAGGTACTTGTAACTGTCCTCGATGTCTGCTATTGTTCCTTCTGGGAGTGAGACCCCTCCTGTGTGGACTACCTTGCCTCTCTTTGTCACCATCCGGCTGCATTTCTCGAGCCCGAATGACATCCCAAACCTATGCAGACTTAAGTTAACATAAGTGAAGTTATATAGCGTGACTTATAAATTATGTATTTTAAGTTTTATTTCTTAACTTTGTTTTACTGCAAATCCCTTGTGTCGGGGATCTTGTCGAGGCAGGACCAGAATGGCATGCAGGTCATGGCAAAAATTCATTATTTAAAGCATACTAGTGCAGTGACATGCTGCACATTTACACTCCATGTTGTTCTTCTGCATGAGGTGAGAAAGAGCTGCAGCATCTCTGAGTGTGAGGAAGATAAACGAAGAATATCGGACTTTCTTGTGATTAATATTACAAAGATGCCATTCCAAGTCGCACTCCCATCCTTTCATGTTTTGTCTCAGCAATGCACAGATAATGGAACCAAACCGCAGAACCTCATCCAAAATGAAACTGATAACTCTGAGACACAATTCTTCTGTGTCTCAGGCCAAACAGGTTAAATTATAGCATGTACTTTAATGGACTGTTTTATCCATGCAGAAGCTCAGAATGTGTGTGACCCCCACCTCCCACTCTACCCACTGTAAATGGAAACAGACACGGCTAATTAAATAAAAAATACATCATATCATTAACTTTTATAGAGGAACAGCTGTGATTTTATTTCGAAAATCAAGTTAGAACAACTATAAAGTATATGCCATTTACCATAAAAAGCAATAAAAAATGATTGATCAATTTCTCTTTTAGAAAACATACACTTGTTAAAAAGAAAACAAAATCTTTACAGTTGCCTGTAAATTTTCATTAAGAATGGGTAATAGTAAAACTGTCGGAAAGCCATGGCAACGTGAAATGTTCCAGCGTCTGTTTTGTGATATTAACCGAGCTGAGCTCACAGGAACTGTACAGCCAAGTTCTCAGATGGTTCTGCACATTCAGGAGAGATCAGTTCAAAGTTGAGTCATGCATGCGTGAAATCAAACACTCATCACACCCCCTCCCTGTTCCTGCATGACTGTGTCATCAGGTGGGACTCTGAGAACTAAACCACTGTGGCCTAAGACGTTTATTCTAATGCAGTGATTCATAGTCCTTTAGGAGGGATGTGTGTGTGAGTGTGTGTGTGTGTGTGTGAGTGTTTGTTTGTGTGTGTAAGCAGTACATAGGGGCATGGCTGTGGAGTGTTAGACTCCTGGTGTTGGACTGGGGTCAGTCCCTGGGGGCCAACATCACACTCCAGGCAAGCCGCCTTTGTTTGTCTTTTTTTTTTTCATTTTCCATACCGTTTATTCCCTTTTGGGGTCACGGGGTTGCCGGAGCCTATCCCAGCCACTTGGGCGAAGGCAGGGGACAACCTGGACAGGTCGCCAGTCTGTGGCAGGGTAGCATATCCTCAATCACACACCCATTCACTCTCACCTATGGACTATTTAGAGTTGCCAATTAACCTATGTAGCATGTTTTTGGACAGTGGGAGGAAGCCGGAGATCCCGGAGAAAACCCACGCATGCACGGGGAGAACATGCAAACTCCACACAGAAAGGTCCCCCATTGATGTTGTTTTTCACGTCCCCCAGCCCAGACTTGAACCGGGGGCCTTCTTGCTGTGAGGCAAGAGCGCTAACCACTGCGCCACCGTGCAGCCGTGTTTGTCTTTTCATCCTTAAAATAATGTTTTCCACTCTGTAGGTTTCATTAATGGCTTTGTCAGGACAGTGGCAGGTTTTTCTAGTTTCTGCTTTAAATGATTGTTGAGATAGGTGTCAGTCTGCTGTCAGAGAAACCCAAAGACCGCTCTCATTGAAGCTTTAAGCTGCATTTGTTTCAGTTTGGTCCACTTGTGAGGGTTGTGACCTTTTGTTTGCTCTGTTTGATTTCAGTTCTGTTTTCTTGGTTCTTGTCATGTTCTGTTTTCAGGTTTTCCATTGTCAGTCACACCAGGTTCAGGTTGTCAATTATCCGCATCTGTCTTGATTGTTATCGAACTCGATGTGTTTAAGTGTCTGGTTTTCAGTTCATATTTGTCAGTTCATCTTCGTTGCACCATTCTGGTTCTCTGGTGTTTAAGGCTTTTTTTGATGCTTTGAGTGTCGTTATTGCAGCTTAACATTCCTGCCACAAAGGCTGATCTTCACCCCCAGTTTCTGACACCACTGGAACACCTCCATTTTGGTGCTTTAGATTTGACGTCAGCATTAGTACCCCATGGTACCCTTTCACATGGACCAGAGCAGTAGGTGGGTTTTTCATTGCACTGATTTAAAGGGGTTTTAAGCATATTTTAGGAGCAGAATTCTCAGCAGTGGGACAAGAATACCAGCTCAGTTCCTCTCAGATGCAGCATTCAACCCTTTGGACGTGTTCCTGTTGGAGTATTTAAAACCCCAATCCTTCTGGAGTAGGATGTGTTTTTAAGTATCAATTGGGGTAAAAAGACAATAATTTTCGTAAGGTTTTTTTCTTAACTTTATTGAATATAAACACATTTACAGAATGTTGAAAGTCATTGAACATGATGAACCTTAAATGGAAACCTTTGCTGTCCCATTGTGACAGCCTCTCTGTTCATCCTGTTGCTCCATTCGGTCTAAAATTATATTCTGCACAGCCTGAAGAGGTGTTAGTATTATTTAAAGAGACAATAATGGGTGCACTGACATTAAACATGTGACTGATATAGTTGAGCTTTGTGCTGAGCTTCTCTGCCTTAGGGCTGCCACCTTTAGAGGATGCAGCAGATCCTCTGCTTCCATCTAACCTACATTCTGTTTGTGTTCTTATGACTTATTTAGCGTTTGGTTGAAAGTCGGATGCCCTTCCTGACACTATCCTTTCCTTATGACCAGACTTTGGGCTGTCACTCAAAGCTTTGCATTCATTGATAGTGCTTTGTATGAAACTTTTCATGGTAAAAGCTGCTGCGTCTCCTTATTCAGGCACAGTAACTCACCCCAGACCAGTCTAAAAGATTTTCATACACCTGCCATCCAAAATACGACTGATGGACTGAACTTCAGATGTCTGCATCGTTGTCTAACCCTTCTGCTATCCTAGGCCCTTTAACATTGGGAGTTGGGGTCATCTAGACCCACTAGACAGTGCTCTGAACCTTTTTTCTTCAATGGTTTGTGATCTTCACTGGTGTCCATGGATTACATGAAATCTTTCCACCTTTATCCACCTTTGTCATGGTAGGAATAACACGTTAATATAAGGGTGGGGTCATTTTGACCCCACAAGATAGTACAAGGGGTTAACTTCTGGTCAGAGACATCTGTGAACAGTCTCTGAGACAAACACATTTCTGATGAAAGGGATTCCTTCTGCATGTAATGTGCAGCTAGGAAAAACACTCCAGTCACTTCTTTTGTCTTTGTGATCACGTTTATGCCAATCATCCACATTCATGATGTTGATGACTCAAGGAGACTTCGGTCATGCCTGTTTGATAATGCAGGGAACAAGCATGAAAAAAAAAAACGATTCCCAGGGAAATGCAATACTATCAGTGTTGACAGGCAAACGAAAAAGGTAAAACGAGGTTCATCCAGAGCATCTCTTTTTACTGTGACCAGCACTGGAAGTGTCTTTAGTCTGTGCTGGAACAACACCATTGATTTCTTAAGCATTTTGAATGCAATCCATGTGTGTGCTGCAGCAGAGTGCCTGCAGGGAGCCCCCTGCTGGTGCTACTCTGCAGTGTTGCAGCTCATCTGTGTGTTGTTGTTTTTTTTTGTGTCATATGTAAAGCAGTCTGAATTTTCCAGCTCTCACCTTGAAATGCTAAAGCTAACCCAGGATGGCGACTAACAGGCAGATTACATATTCTGCAGCTCTGCAGGCTCTTTGTTTCCTGTGTTCTCTCTCTGCCGGGCAGCTGGAAGCTTAGCAGTGGACACATCCACCCACTCAGTGTTTGGTCTGTTCGTCCTCTGTGAGCACGTTTTCAAATGTCATCATGATGATAAGCCATGTGGAGGGGGCAAGGAAGACTGGGAAGGCTGCGGCTTTGTGTTACAGCCCCTTCAATGGGACAGACAAGCACCAACATTGAAACTGCCATTTCACCGACAGCCATTCATTCGTTCTCAACAACAACCCCCCTGCCAGTCTCACCCTCCCGAGATCGTCTCATCTCCCTCCTTCACCGTTCACCCCGGCTGGATTAGCATAGTAATGTGTCTTGTTGCATCACACTGGCTATAGTCAATTATTGGCGGTCAGTGCGTTTCCGTGGCAGCATACATTTGGACTGGTGGTTGAAGAGTCCAGCACTTTTCTCTCAAGAGGTCTGTTTTGTGGTGCAGCAGAGAAGCCACTAACATGTAGAACTGGAGCAACTCTAAATTTAAAGTGTAAAAAATGTTTAAGTGAAAACCTACGACTGAAGTGCTGAGAGGAAGACTTAAAAAAGTTACCTGTGTTTGGGATTTTTGCAGGAACCACACTGATTTTTGTGGTTTAGCTTTAATTACATTAATGCTAATGATGACAGAACCAGGCAGATAGATTACCAAATGTAATTCTCACAAATAAACAAAGTAAACAAATAAAAGGAATAAAACCATATTTAAATAACCTAAACCGTATAAGCAACCAGTCAAACGGTTCAGGGCAGCAAGGTGGATTACATGCTGACAAAAATGAGTGGAGTCATCAGAAATCTGCAAAATCACTGTGGAAATGGGATCTTGGTCTATGTTTCAGTCGACTTTGTGATCTATTTTGTAGAACACGTCAGTTTCAGCTTCTTTTGGTCGTGATGTAACAAAGCGTTTGGATCGTGGTGATCCACGGCCTGGTGGAGTGTTCTGTCCGCTCCAGTCTTATCCACAGCAGGAATCGAACCCTGGAGTGGGTCAAAGAGACCAGTATGAAAGCCCTCTGGGGCTTTTTAGACAGAGGAGGTTTTTTCCTGTAAGCTCTTTCAAACAAGCACACTTGACTTCTTCCAGTGCTTGTCATTGTCACTAACATCCAGCAAAGCTGTTGGTGGAGTGTTTGTGGGAAGCTGTCTGTGTTTTTTCAAACAGGAAATAGTGCAGCATCGGTTACCAAGCGTGTCTGTTTGTTAAACTGAAGTCCAGGAGAACAGATAGAACCTCTGGGTTCCTTAAATCCGGATTTGTTTAGATGCTACAACATCCAGAGAACTTCCTCTTCCTCACACTCCATAACTTTCCCAGCACACACAGACATGTTCCCACATCCTCCTTCCATCTTATCAGACTTCATTTGCTAACACCTCACTCCCCAGACAACCGTGTATTTGTTTGTGCGCCGCCTCTGACGCTGTTCGAGTTCTGACCTCAATTCGTACCCAGACTCGAGTCCCTGGCTGTGCCGCCGCCGCAGCCCCACAGATTGTTTCAGACTGGGCTGCATTGTCATTCCGGCAGTGAAGCGTAATAACCTTTAAATGGAATCCCAGCCCGATCATGCCGGCACGTGTCAGTCCAGGAGCCAGACAATCCAAATCTGACATTTGTTTTTTTCTGTCAAGAATTGATCAGAGGAGTTATCCTCAGAGGGGAAGTGGAGCACCTGGAACATCTGCAGCCGCTCAGGAGGAGTGGGAGCAGGTTCTGTGGAAAACGCTTCTCCCCACAAATGCCTGGTGATTCGGTCACTTAGAACAGAACAGAAGACACATTCCCAATGAAAAAACAATGTCTGCTTGTAAACAATGTAAACAGTAACACCCCTCCCGGCCCGCATCATGAAATCACAGTTTCACTCATTAGTAACTGTTCCTACATGAATTTTCGGTCTTTAACTTGAGATTTTCTGCTCAATTTGCCGTTCTCACGCGGCTCACTATGCAATCAGCGCCTGTGCAAAAACTTACATGCAGACTTCACAGATGCTGCACAAATAATTAATGAGGAAACACTGCTTTATCGGTTTATTGGTGCATTGGAATTAGCGGTTACTCTGGCAGTCCTCCTCCTGGGATCCTGACAAAACATAAAACATGTTTTATTTAAAGTCGGGTTTGAGATTTTTAAAGAGCAGAAAGCAGCAGAGAGCATGCAGGATTTCTTCCTAAATGAACTCACAGCAGAGGGTTCGGGGTTTTATTATAAAGTTCAACAAAAACATTTTCACTGATTAGTTCATCTGTTTTTCACTTTTTCCATTTACCCATTAAAAAATCTAATAGAGAAGATTCTTTTTCATTTGTTATCCTTCACTTACTGAGATTTTAAAGTCAAAGAGAACATGAGAGGTTCAAGCGCAAAGGAAGAACCTGCTGATGCCTCAGCGTTTATAAGAAGTCTTTTTTAAAACATAGACATCACAAAAGTCGATAACACATGTAAAACAGTCATCATACAGTTATCAATGGTTAGTCTGAATAAACATTTAGTCATTTCATTGAAAGCAGAAAAAGATCTAAAGCTGCTTTTTTTTTACACTTTAGTTTAAAAAGACCTTCACATCATTGAGCAGAAAAAAAGGAAAAAATGTTAATTAACTTTTAATTATTAAATCACATAACATCATTCATAAATTTCTAAAGGATTTGCTACTTTTCTGATTAATTAAAAAAAGTATTCAGTCAGGTCATCTGCTGCTTTGTTTCTTTAGCATCTTTTTATACACAGAAGCTTTTCAAACAAGAAGATCCAAAAGGCTTTGGCAGGAATGAAACAAGCATTATAATAAAATTATGAAACTACAAGAAGAAACAGAAATGGAGCAGGCAGAGGACAGCAGGAAAAAGACATGAGGTTTATAGTTAGAAGTTGTGAGGTGGAGCCCTTTAGAAAGCTGCTTCAACCTGCATTTGCAGCCTAAACAACATCAAAACTCTGCACTTCAGTTGTGGATGAACACACAGGATGACTGAGTTAAAATATACAAATATCGTTTTTTTAAAAAGTAAAAGATTCTGCAATTATGAATAAAATATCACATAAATAGGAATTTGCGTTGATCTGCAGTTCTCGTTTTCCCGGAAAACAGACCTTCCTATTATTTACTGAAGGAGGTGAAGTGGTGACTGCTCACAGCTGTGCCCCAGAATAACTTCAGATTTCTGCTTCATGTGTCCAATTTCTCCTGCTGCCCCCAGAAGCTGGAAGGCATCTGGGTATTAATCTCTAAGTAGTGGCAAGAGTTGCAACAAGCCCTAATTCATTTACTTAAGAGCTTTTCACATGAGGCTTAAAATGTAATAAGAAGATCACTCCACAGTGCATTTGATTAAACCCTGTTAATTACCCCAGGTATGAGGGGCTTTTAGTAAAGGGCAGGAGTGAGACGATTGTTTTTATAAGGAGCTTTTTTGTTCACCTTTTCCAAAGTCAGGACGATGCTAAAAATGAGACACCGTTCCTGCAGTATGGAGGGGGGGGTTGTGTGGGGTGGGGGTGGGGGGTAGTCTGCTGGTTCACTGCTGCTTCAGTTTAATTTCATTTAGACTCATGTAAGGGTTTACAGAGCAGCTTGGGGTCTCAAGCAGTTCCAATGGGAATTCTTCAGAAAGTCTTTACAACTCTTTTTTTTGTCTTTTTTCTTTCTTTTAGGCATTTTCTCTTTAAAACGGGCACTGGGACAACACCTTTCTTCGGCGCCGCAGCTCCTGGTTACACCATGGCAACAGGAACGGTGTACTCCACACCCGCTCGCCCCCTTCCCAGAAACAGCCTGTCCAGAGGGGCGTTCAAGTTCAAGAAGTCGCCCAAACATTGTTCTTGGAAGTGCACGGCCCTGGTCGCGGTGGGCGTGGCTGTGGTGCTGTCCATCATTCTGTCCTACTGCATAGGTGAGGCTCAGATCACAGCTGCAACAGACTCTCAGCTGCAGGTTTGTTCCTGCTGGTTTGTTGGCTCACAAACTCCTCCATTCAAACGCAGCGTTTACAAAAGTTTACTGAGCATGCTCTGACCGTTCCTACTTCCATTCCTGGATCGTTGCTGTTCTCCACAATAGTAACAGTAACAGAAACACTTTGTTGTAAAAGTTTAAAGCTTGCCTAGCTGTAAAGCCTCTAAATTCAACCTGGAATCGGTTCCACTTCAGCCAAATATGCAACAATCAAACATGAAACAACTCCTGAGCAAGTGACAGAAACGATGTTAAATCAGTGATTTGTTTTTGTCCCACAATTCAGCTGCAGAAGACATTTGGATCTGTGTGTGTGTGTAGGCTTAAGGTCCTCATAACAGAACTTCCTCCCTCAGTAAATAGCCTGTGTGCTTCACTAACTGGAGTGGAATGCTGAGAAGCAGCTCCGGGGGTCTTTGAGATCAGAGTGAAGGTTTTTGGGGGTGATCTGTATTAGGGGCCATTTTAGTGCACAACACCTGCTCTTCAATCTGAGAGGGATATTGAGCACAAACTAAGATACTTTTATTTAGAGATATTTTTACTTGTTCTTTGTTTCCTAGAGTTCATGTAGAAGGCATTTTTTTGTTTCCCTTTGTAGTTAAAAAAAAAGCCAACGACTCGTTTTCTGGTGTCAGTCAGAAATTTGGTTGCTATTCTGGCCTAAAAAACACAAAAAAGCTGAACATGCTGGGACTTTTTTGTCTGCATCTCTATTAGATCTGGGAACCTGAAAGGTTTTTTTTATACCTGAGATGTAGTCACATCCAACTCACTGGAGCCCAAAATCCGATGAGATGCTTGACAGCAGGAGTCGTTCAGTTCCAGAGAGAAAATGATCGGAATTAGACGATTATCTTTCAGTCAAATTGCAGAAATGAGTGACGGCTGCCTGGAGTGAAGGAGCTGATGTTCCTCCTCTAGCTGCACACCTCCTGACGGGATTCAGTCTTTTCCACTGGGTGTGGGTCAGAGATGCACATGTGACGCTAGCACAGTTTCCAGGAAGAAGTCTGCTGGGCAGCTAGCCTGTGTGTGTGAGACGTTCCCGTTCAGACGCAGAGGAAGTTCAATTTTTAGGAAATAGGGGATTTCTAAAGGAGAAGACCTCCAGCAGGACTCCTGCAGGAGAAGCTAATCTGCTTACTTTGTCAAAGAGGAACCCTTTTTGTTGCCATCAGGTGGAGGAGAAACACCTTTTAGACCTTGACTTCTTCTCTTCCCCTCACAGAGAACACCTCTGAATGTCTTTTTTCATTTGTTTGTCTTTGAGTGAAAAAGCTGACTCTTGCTAACCTTTAGGATGGCGTCCACGGCAATAAAGCAGGTTTCTGTGTCACTCAGGCTTTAAATCTGCACGGCGAGCCTCCTGCCGGAGCACGGAGGAGCATTATTCAGCTCTGAGGCACTAAAGTGAGACCGTCGTATGAAGAAGAAGATGCTTGGGAGATCCTATAACCTGTTTTATTGCTGAACAGAGAAAAGAGCTTTCATAAATGCAGCAGTACCAGTCTTACCCCTCATTTTATAGACATAGCTGTTCTGTTGTTTGTTGAGGCTCACCCTCCCATTCATTTGTATGATAATGTTCTGGTTTGTAACTGAAACAGGTTTTTTTGGCTTCTGCTCACGTTTGCTGGTTGACTCTGGAAACATGACGTTTGATCGGCTGCTGCTGCAGACGCTTCCAGTGGATGGGACTCAGTCTAACATTTTCATCACATCACCTGCTGACTCACTGAGTTTTGCATCTTTGTTCCTGGAGATGGTTGCATGTGCGGCTGAAACCGATGCTGCCGGCTCCCTCCTGCAGCGCCGGTCCATGTGCGTTAGGGGTGTATGTTTCACACATACACCCCTAACGCACAGTGCAACTTTGCTCCCATACTTGTCCTCCTCAGTCCTTCCTGTTAGCATGAGAGCTAAAACTGAGATGATTGTTTCAGGCAAAGCAACAGATTTTCTACAGAATTGTAATTGTTTGACTTTCCTTGAAAGGCTCTGTAACAGGGCAGCGGCGGCGACTGAAATCTGAACACAGCCGTTGAAATGAGGTCCCGCTGAGGTGAGATTTGCAGTTCCAGCTCAAACCCGCCTGATTGGAAGGAGTTCAGTCATTTTTGGAACGGAAGAAGGACGGCCATCACCTCGTCCAGCTTTGATGCTTTTGCTGTAAAAAGTTTGTGATTTTTCGGAAAAAGCTAAAGGAAAATTAAACCCTGAGCTGTTACGGGGTTTACAGGGAGGAAGTACCCAGGTGCAGAGAGGAGAGGAGGCAGGAGTTCCAGGAGAACAGGATCTTTAATAACTAAAACTAAACAAACCAAAATCCACTGCTGAGCAGGCAAGAAAAACTCAAAAACTTGAGAAACTAGAAAGACACTGAAACAGGGAACATCAAAACTACAAACTATGGACCAGCACTGGAGGAAGGGAAAGACCAGACTTAAATACATACAAGGCAACAAGACAGGTGGAAACACTCAGGACTGATGGGGAAGGGTAAAACTCGAAACGACAACAAAACAGGAAATACTACAAAATAAAACAGGAAATCAAGGAACAAAACACAAAGAAACTGAAACCGTTACATGACCTTGTGTTTGTTAGACAGATGATCCTTTTTCATCATCATGTCATTTGTATTAAGCAGGAGAAAACTGTTGGTGTTTATAAATCCAAATGAATGGGTTGTGTTTGTTAGACTTAAGGAGCAGTGAGCAGTGCAACTGCAGGAGAAAGGATGTTCACTCTGTGAGCTGAGTGACTGTCTGCCTCTAACGCTCATCAAAACCCCCAAAGCTTCATTTTCCACGGGACCAGAGGCGAGCCTGAGCGGATCGATGCTGTGCTGAGGATGTTGTTTATCCGTCTGAGGTGGATGGAAGCCGTATCCTCGACAGCAGGAACATCTTAGCTCTGAGCTGCGCCACTTATTTGTAGGATTCCCTGCAGACATTGTGTGCAGTGAGTTTCTAAAATAAAATAATGTCTCCCTCAATATTTCCCATGCTGTGGAGCTCCCAGTCATTGTTGGCAATCTGCGGCTCCAGATGGACCACTTTTCTTTCTGCTAAATGGCCAATTTCCTCTCCTGGCTATCAGCATAATGTCGGCTGCATTAAAGCACTGATGTTAGATTCACTTTTGCCTCCTCAAGTCCCATGCTGCTGACATGAATACCTGTGTTTAAGATCTATAGAAAGAGAGAAGTGCCGTCTGTCTGTCCTGTGGGGGTTTGCAGTGAGAGTAGGACTTTCTTGGAAGTGTCACATTTTGGGGTGCAGAAATATGAGGCCAGATCAGCCTATAATTCTGATATGCACACCATCTGTTTCACTAATGCACATGCTCTAATTCACAAATATTTGCTTGTGCAAATGTGTGACAAAAATTCACAAATGCACACAAAGTGTTTCACAAATGACTCTGTCAATCAAATTCAGTATCTAAACAGGCCTGTTTGCTTTTAGCCAATTGAATGAATCCATGTAGATTCATTAGCCAGAGATTTTAAGGGTTCTGAGGTGGAGTTTGGTTACAGTGGGCCAAAAAGGTATTAAGTCAGACACCAATTGCCCAAGGTCTCCCACTTAAAAAAGATGAGAGAGCCTTGTAATTTACAATATGGGTAGACCTCAGCTATGAAAGACAAAACGAAAAAAAAGAATATCCAGGAAATCACATTTTCAGTTTTTTAGAGAATGTATTTAGAAATTATGGTGGAAAATAGATGTTTGGTCACCTACAAACAAGCAAGAGTTCTGACTCTCACAGACCTGTAACTTCTTCTGTAGAGGGTCCTCTGTCCTCCCTTTGTTACCTGCAATAGTGACACCTGTTTGAACTGGTTATCTATGTAAAGGCCCCCATTCCACAACCTCAAACAGTCACACTCCAAACTCCACTATGGAGACCAAAGAGCTGTCTAAGGACACCATGAACCTAATTGTTTAACTGCACCAGGCTGGAAGACTGAATCTGCAACAGGTTGGTGAGAATAAACAGAGCAATTATCAGGAAATGGAAGACATACAAGACCACTTTGCTTTGGTGCTGTTTTTCAGCAAAGGGACCAGGAAGACTGATCAGTGTAAAGGAAAGAATGGATGGGGCCGTGTATGGTCAGATTTTGAGTTGAAGCTCCTTCCATCAGCATTGAAGATGAAACACGGCTGGGTCTTTCAGCATGACAACCATCCCAAACACACTGACCGGGTAATGAAGGAGTGTCTTCATAAGAAGCATTTCAAGGTCTCCAGATCTCAACCCCATAGAAAATGTTTGGAGGGAGTTAAAAGTCTGTGTTGCTCAGCGACAGCCTCAAAGCATCTCTACTCTAGAGGAGATCTGCATGGAGGAATGGGCCAAAATACCGTTTGTGAAAACCTTGTGAAGACTTACAGAAAATTTTTGACTGCTGTCATTGCCAACAAAGCGTATAGAACAAAGTATTGAGATGAACTCTTGTTATTGACCAAATACTTATTTCCACCATAATTTATGAATAATTTTTTAAATATGAGATAATGTGATTTTCTAGATTTTCTTCCCTCATTTTGTCTCTCATAGTTAAGGTTTCCCTATGAGGAAAATTTTAGGCTTCAATTTGGTGACCCCACTGTATGTCTTGGTCATGTTCTGTGTTACCCTTTGTGGGTCACACCAGCTTCAGGTTAATCAGGATCCACAGCTGTCTTCATTGCAGTTAATTTCCCTCAGCCTATATAAGTGTCTGGTTTTCAGTCATCTGCTCTGCAGTGTCACCCTTTTGTTTCTCCATGGTCTTTGTCCTGTTGTGGTTAATTTACTGAAAGGTTTCGGTCACCATGCCTGGTCTAAATGATTTGGGAGTTTATATTACAAATGTAACTGAAAATGATATTCGTGAAGCATGTTGTGTGCATTTTTGAAACACTCTGTGTGCATTTCTGAAGTCATATAGCTCATTTGCATACAAATATATTTGTGAACCAGAGCATGAGCATTTCTGAATTATGGGACTGATCTGGCCTCATACTGAAGAGTTCTGGTTTGGGTGAAGGAGCTCAAACAAGCATATGGTGAATTAACAAACATATCCTCCCCCGTATTGTTCACCTGGCAGTTCTTGACATCACTGGAGGAGTCAAAAAACCTCTTTCTCAGCGAGTGTAGCTCTCGTGTCCCATAAATATTCATAGAACTGGCCTCTGCTGCAGATATAACGTATGCAAACACTTAAATTGAGAGCGATTCAGCCCAAAGCATGTGTTGATGAGGTAAGTGGGGATTGCTGCCCCGTTGCACTGAGGGGAGAGCGGAGGGGTCGGCTGTCTGTGCCTCTGCGGCGCCTGAGATCCATAGGGCACCGCCGCTGCACACGGCGTCTTCTCTGGAGGAAGGTTTGTGAAACACCAAGGCAGACATGTGGAGCTGGAAGCCTCTGCACTTGTTAAATGCTTTATAGTCTACAACCAGGAGCCCGCTCAGGACGGGGGGGAGGGGGTACAGCCCCGGACGTGGACCAAGCTTCGTTTGCTTCCTTGTATTTCTCCAGGTGAAATGTTGCTGCATTCATTTTAAGCTGTTTGTCTGTCTGGCCAGAGGGATGACAGAGGCAGTCTGCAGACACGGCAGCGCTCTGCTCCAAGCTGAAACCTCATTACTGCAGCAGGGGGGCGGGGGGCACAGGAGGGAGTCCTGGTGCTTCAGCACATGGAGCTCGCCGGTTTCCCTGACCACAGTTTTCCTCAGCGCTCTGCCAGTCTGCAAAAATATGTTCTATGTTTCTGGGTGGAATATCTTTGATTAAAAAGTGTCTTGATTCCCATCAGAGCGAATCTTTTCAACCAGCAGACGTCCACTAAGATGATCTCTGCAGATCCAGCTTAGTGGAGTTTCTCACCTCAGGCAGAACAAACATTTCCGCTCCAAGAGCTAGAGACCAAACATGCAGCTGGAAGGGAGAGTCTGTCTGTCTAAATACAGGAAATAGTTTTTTTTTTTTTATTTATTTAACCTGAAAGCAAATGTGAAAACAGGTTTATAAAACTAAATAAAGTTACTTTTTGAAAGAGAAAATGAAAAGTTTAACATTTTTACCAATGTGTAATAAATGTTTTAGCAAAAACCCTTAAAAAAATCAATCTATATGTTATTTGTCAGTAAGGCCCACCCCTCGATGAATCATGGTGACAGGGAGAAAGAACAAGGGGTCCTTAAAAAAAGGTATGTTTCAATATTATTGTCTGCATTCATTGGATTTGTGGTTGAGACCAAGCTCACCTTCAGAACTTCCTCTCTCCTCATGGCGACAACCAGATTCAAGCAATTTTCACACAAAAGAATGATTATTGCAAAAACTGTTCAGACGCTGATAAAACCATCTGGATTCACTGAAAACCAACAGGACAGACGTGTTGGGTTATCAGAGGGAAATCGGAGGCAGAGACGCACCTGTTCAGACGACCTGTCAAGGACGTGCGTGCACGTGGGTGTGCACGTGTGCATGCATTCGCCTGACACCGAGTATGATCATCAGGCTTTTCACAGATGCTCCTCATTTCTTAACAAAGTGTGTGGACTCTGATCCTTCCCATCTGATATCCTCGCCGGCCCCCACTGTGCTCTCAGGTTGTTTGCTGCAGTCGATATCCGTCTTGGCGGCGAGCGCGGTGCGGTGGAGAAAAGTTCTTGCCGCAGATCAAATGCTCAGAAATGAAGAGGCTTCCTCAGCATGTTATCTGGCGCGTGACTTTGAAGGAGATTGGCCCTCTCGCCGCGCTCACAGAAACACCTCCGTTTCCCCAAACAACAAGAGCAGTTTGATTGCATCCAATTCGGTGACAATAAAGGAGGTTGTCTGAGAGGCAGACACATTTTGGTAATGTGAGGGAACAGGAGGAGCGGTGCAGCGTGTGCAGAGTCTCACTTCCACCTCCTGCTGGGAATGTTTCCTGGAAGACACTGCCTCCCCCTTTTTTCTTAAAGTCTCCTTCTTTAGGCCTCCTCTTCCATGCGACACAGGCTGCTACTTCTTGGTTGTGTTAATTCTGGAGAGTTTATTCATTTGCTAGGTTTTTAGGGAAAAATAGAACCAGATTGGAAAGTCCAGCCTCTGCTCTGGTTTTTCTGCAGAAGCTGCTTGTGAGCTAACACTTTGTAACCTTAATTAACAGCGCTCCCCAAGGAGCCATGCCAAGGTATTGATTGAAACGACTTTGTCTGGGCCGTGTTGATGCTCTGTTTACACAAAAGCCAGCCATGGTGGGCTGGCCACAGAAACTAAAAGGTGAAGAAAAAGGCCGGGATTGAAAGTCTTTTCTCGGGATCTGCTGCGCACCAACTCCCACATGAATGTTCTGCATAAGTGGTTTGATTGTTCTTGTGCGACTGTTTCCTCATTTTGTTTATCGTTTTTTGCAGACTCACTCTGTTCTTTGTGTGTGTGTTCTGCAGCAATGCACCTTTTTGGCCTCAACTGGCAGCTGCAGGAGTTGAGCAACCAGGTGGCTTTTGAAAATGGAGGTGCTGGGAAGACTGGACCCACTCAGTCGAGCGCGGTGACGGCTCTGGCTGCTGACGGTGAGCGCTAAATACCAAGGTCTACACTACACAAAGAGCTGTGATGCCGTTTTATTCTCTGTTGCTGTGTACTCTTCTGCATGGAAGTGCTGTTGCTGTTGTGTTTTATTTTGGGGCATCTAGTGGTTAAGTTACAGATTGAAGTCAAATATCTGCATCTTTCAGTTTTCGTGCAGAACTTGATTTGGCTGCATTTACAAGAAAACAACAAACAGAGTTTTATTTTTAGCAGTAACACATTTTGAATTAACTGTCTTCACTATTTGTTGGTCATGAAAACAAGTTTTTATTGAAGTTATTATTTATCCCAAAACTAGGCAAAAGTGTTTTGACTTTTTATCACTGCCAAACTGCGGAATCACTTCAGTTTTTAATTAATGAGATTATATATTTGTTTCAAAATAATTGGATCATAGATCAGTTTAATATTTTATTATAAAATCCTTTTTGTTTGATAATAAAGTTGTTTTCTTAACACCGGTGATCAAACTGATTCCATGTTATCCTTTCATTAATGGAATCAAACATTTTTTTTCTTTAAAAAACCAGCAAAATGTGTTTTTGTCTTAAAAAATACATTAAAATCTTTTGAAAGAAAATGTATGGATTTGCAGGGTTTACTAAGTGGAGGTTGGTTAGATCCGAACATTTAGAACATCTTTTCTTTAGAGATTTCAGCAACAGATAATAAATCCCATTTTTAGGGAGAGCTGGACTTACAGTTCCACTCAAAGTGTTTCTGTAGTTACTGTCTTCGTTTGAATGAACCCTACAAAAGGAGTCAAAACTGATGTTCATTTTTATCGCAGTGATTGTTCACTGATGTAGCGGATAATCTCAGGATTGTGATGCTGCTGGTCACTGACTTCAGTTAAAAAAAACAAAAACTTTTTTCTCTTTTGAACTTCTGTGGCACATCTCTGTGCTCCAGAATGGAGGCCGATAACTCTGTGATGTTCTGAGCAGCTTCTGCAGAGCAGGAGGCACATTCAGGCCATTTTAATGCTAAGTACGGGGCGTCTGATCACAGCTGACCTTGACGACGAGGGATTTGTCAGCAGCAGCAGCCTCGGTTCATTTCAGTGGACGAACTCTAATTCAGTTTGTTGTCTGACTGCAGCTTCACTTAGGAGTCACTGAGACACAACAGACAAAATAATGTTGGAATAATAGTAAAAATGCATTATAGCACAACCTATTCCAGCAACATGTGGCTCTTTTTTTCATCAGACTTTCTCTGTAGTCTGCAGGAAATGCTTGACAGCATTAATTTGCAGAGGCAGCCTGACCTCTGCTCCTCTAAACAGGAGCTCTCGCTCATGCAGGACTGAAACGATGGCTGCAGATGCCTCTGCAGGCTTTCGCTCCAACACACAATAGCAGCAAGATAAATAATCGCAGCAGGGTCTCCCTGTTTTATTGATATTACTAAACAGACCCGGGGGCTGGCGATAATGGTACAGGAGTCAACCTGGACCTGATTCAACACATTAAATGACCTGAAAAAGTCATGATTAATGCAGAACTCCAGAGAGGTTTTCCATCCTGGGCTTCTGGAAGAGAAGCACTTTTTTAAATCCCAGCCCTGCAGGACAGAAAGCCGCTCTTTGTTTTTCACTTTAGTCTTTAGTTCCTGTGAGCATTACACATTAGCTCACCACTTCACAAAACGTCACTCATGACGAGAAATAGTCACTGATTACAGAAACGGTTGAGGGGCCGTTAAAATGCCCATAATTATTGTTTTTGTTCAAACGAAACAGCCCAGTGATGTTTTACTGTTTTCATTTAATCAGGATTTTTGAAATTTAGGAATCTTTTCTTTGAGACAGAATCACTGTGATCTATTGGAAAAGACGTGAGCATGTTAAGAAGTGGGATCAGAAAAGCCTGACAGCCGCTTCCTGGAGATGATAAGGCTGGATTCAGCTTCAAGGAAAATTAGAAGGAATAAATATCTGATAAAATGGTGAAGCTGGTTTCCTCATGGCTAAAGAAGTGAAAGTGCAACAAAAGAGTTAGAGTAAGTACAATATTGCAAAAGGCTGATAATAAACACAAAATAGAATAGAATTGAAAATCACAATAGAGATATTACCTTTCTACCAAAGCTCACTACAGATATATAAATCTAAAAACAGCAGGTAGATAATAAATAACACTTAAAAAACACCTAAAAATGAAAAACAACAATAATTATTATCCAGTGTCGATAAAGCGTTGTAGAGTCTAATAGCTGACAGGAAGAAAGATCCCTTCTTTCTGCAGTGAGGTGTTTAAGTGTCTGACTGAAGGAGCTCCTCAGTCACCCAAGGTCTCCTGCAGAGGAAGATGATGAAGAGGATTGTCCATAATGGATGCCAGTGGCACTATAGGCTACAATAATCCAAATTGGGTAAATTTTCTACATTAAATACAAGCCGAAAAAGGACAAAAAACAGTGTAAAGTTAGGAAATGTAAACAATAATAAGGCTACAGATGAGGAAGTCAATGAGAAGAACTGCAGTTTCTGTTTCCTCAAATTGTAAACAAGCACTGCAGTAAATGATAATTATGTACTGCAGTAAAGTTTGGAGGTGTTCTCATCTCTTAGAGAGCTCAGCGTTTTTGAAGCTTCCTTCTCAGTGTGAATAAAACGGCCTAATAGAAAACCCTAAAAAAGAGCAAAACCCGAGCAGAACTTTCTGATGAAGAAGAATCAGAAGAGAATCTCGGGAGTGTGAACGCTCCTCAGTGTCCACATAGACGGACGGCTATAGTCAAGCAGGAGATTGGAAATCTGATGTTCCCGTCTGAAAATTATTTACAGCACTCTGAATCTGATTACAGAAAGGCAGGCGCTCATACTTTTGGAGCGGACCCTGGCAGCAAATTTACTTAAGATCTAAGGTGCCCTTTAAACGAGCATCTTAAAGGCTGAGCCGTGTTTGAACAGAGCCTCTAAAACCAGAGAGGAGCCTTTTCAAAAGGAATATTCATCCTTTATTTTCCAGACTTCTCCAGTGATGGAGACATGAAATGAAGCCGTTTGGCAGGCTAAGCTTCGGCTGTGCAGCATCGTCTTTAACTTAATGTTCCTCCCAGTTCTCCAGGAGGTTTGGGAAAAAAACGCCGGCCCGGCCCGGCCCGCCGTCTGAAAGGCCTTATTGAATCCAGTCTAAATGGGGGTAAAGGTTCTTAAAGTGCAACTGAATTAAATCAAGGAAAGTTTCGGATGACAATTAAGCAAGACAAATTACAGCAGCAAACATTTCTCATTCAGTTCTGCACTAAGCCCTGATAATTTATGAGGATCCTTCACCCTCTGAAAATCAATAGACTGACTCCTGACGGCTTCATTCTGCCTCATCATAAACGTGGCCTGCTGTGCATTCATCAGCGAGCGTGCACGCCGTCTTTGCTCACCTTTCCACAAAAAGCCACCAAAGGAATCCTCACACGCAGGGCGCTACTTAAAATGCAAGGCCACGGAAACATTAATTGAGTTGAATAGGCCAGGCAACAGCTCAATTGTTTAAACTGGGCTAGATTTAAATCCTCATAAGTACTGCTAATTAAGATAGCAAGAGGCAGGTTTTGGACTGTTTAAAGGCAATCAATAGCCGCTATTATTCTCCCCAGAGGCAAAGTTTGCTTCTGAGGCTCACTTTGACTGAAGCTGAAGTGACAGGCGAGGGCCTCATTACACATGGACACACCGAAGCGTGCAAATAAAGGAGGTCTGGCACAAACAGAGACACTCTGATCAGCGCGCTCGTGTCCGTGTGCTTTTCCTCACAGCTGAAGGTTCTGCTGTGCTCAAGACGAGCCAAACGCAGGTCGGGGGGGGGCACCTGAACGCTGCTACCTGAAGGTTTTCACACACTGGAAACATCAAAACGAAGACGGCGCTGAGGGGCAGAAACCCACTGTTTGCTCTGTGAACACGGGGTCAGCACGCACTGGAAACTTAAAAGCTGAACTCCAAACACAGCAGGTTTCAGGAGGCGGCTTTTATGCTGCTTTATATTTTTTATTGCTTCAAGCATTTTTACGGCCTGCACTCCACTGAAGCTTAAAGACTCTTCAAGTCTAAACAAATTGCTTTTATTTGCCGTTGATGTTGTTACATGAGTGTAAGTGGGGAAACCTTGGAACGCGTCTGTGAGCCTCCCTAACCCCAGGAGAAATGTTAAATCTGCTCTTTAATGACATTGTCATTTTGGGAGCTGTGGCTTTAATTTCACTGCGCCTGAGAACGGCTCATTTACGCCAGAAACAATCCTCCTTCATAGACCCACTCCTCCGTCTGTGCTCTGCAGGAAGGATGGGGGGCTTTCCGCAGGAGAACAACTCCATCGACACGGGGCAGGTGGACATCGGGAAGAGGGTCGCTCAGAGTGTCCCTCCGGGGGTGTTTTGGCGCTCTTACCTGAACATGGACGAGCCACGCTTCCTGAAGTTCAACATCTCCGTGCAGCGGAACGCACTGGTTGGAGTTTATGGGCGGAAGGGCCTTGCTCCGTCGCACACTCAGGTGAGGAACCTCTTCTCCACAAAAACACTCTGCCTCCTCCTGTCTAGGATGTTTCTGCTGTGAGAGAACAAAGGCTTTGTTGGGAAAGTGCCCGAAAAAGAGTGAAACTCCGTGGGTGACTTAAGCACTTTTTTATAGCTTTTACTTTAGGAGACAAGGAGACCGACTGCTGTGGTTCTCAAAGTGAAACTTTTCCCATTATGGGATTTCGATAGTTTGGATGCTCCTTCTCAGCTCCTTTTGTTTCTTTTTGATTCTCTAATTTTATTGAATTTGTATTTTTTCTAAGTAAACAGGAGCACAACAACTGAGCTGCCAAGTGCATTTCAATTACATTCTGTTCTTTGTGATGAGTCGACTAATGGGGACTCAATGCCAGCAGCTCCCTCTAAATTAAGCAGTTACAAACAACAAGGAGGGAAAAACAGACGACAGGGGAGTAAAGCAGGAGAAAAATCAAACTAACACACAGCATTAAGGTTTTATGGTTTCACACCAAAAACATGTTTTTTTCTCTGCAAAAATGATTAAGAGAACCCCATAATATATCATAATTGATTCAACATGACCTTATTAAGGTGTTACAGTCTGTATTTTCCAAAGGTTAGACCTCTAGACTGGATCTGTAGATTCCTAGTAGTGGTGTTCTGGGTTCTCTTCTGTTCTAAGGACTCTGAGAGCATCATCAGCTGGAGTGAGAACAGAGCTGCATCCACAAACATTCTGCATGTGGTCTGAGGTTCATCATCATCATGTTTATCTTCCTCCTGCGCCTGCATTGGTCCAAAAACACGCTGACTTCTGCGCTCTGTAAAAATGTTTCTGATCACGTTCCTCACCTTCACACATTGATGTAATTTCTTGTCGTGTTGTGCGTTAAAATGGACCCATAATCAGCAGATGATGACATTGAAGCTGAATATCAGGATTTCTAAAATGTATTCTCCCAGATGTAGCTTTGACCTAATGATGGCCATTCAATAACACCTTCAAATAGTTGACTTTGTTAGCTTTGCTCTCTTTTTTCATTTTATGACTTGCTTTCCTCTTTATTCCTCCCTGGAGTTTTTCTGTCTTCTGCTTCGCTCGTTCTCATCATTTTCATTACATCGGAGGTTGACATTAAGACTTCAGAGAGCTTTTGGTTTGAAGAGTCTGGCCTGCGATCTTTCTTTGATGTTGTCAGTAAGTAACAATTGTGGACTGCATGCAGGTTTAGCGCCTGCCATTTCATATGCAACCAGGTCTCTAAAGAAAGAGAGTCGGAGCACATACTAAACACATTAAAATGAATAAACGGTGACATTAATAGAGCTTTCAAAATGGGTAAGTTCATACTTTACTCACCTCCACTGTCACGTGGGCTGGATTTGTATGAAACATCACTTTAGCCGTATGCTGCAGTGCAAAAGACAGTTGAAAATCCTTCATGATTTCTTTTATTCCAGTTTCTTTCAGTGCTACTAACCATTGCTTTAACCACATCATGACACAAGTCCAATCATAAAATAAACAACCAAAGAACCGGGAAAGTTTTCATTCTCTGTACTGTGTGGGTGTGTAAGTGTGAGTGTGTGTTTGTGTTAAAGTGGTGGAGTTTGGGCGTCTGCAGACACGCAGCTGACACAAAACCGCAATTCCTAACCCTACAGAGAAAGCAAATTAAATGTCTTCAATGATTTTATATGAATAAACAAAAAGCATTAAGGAGGAGAGCCCAATGCATCATGGGATGGTTTCAAACCGAGCTGTTTTAATAAGCATCAGCAGCAGCAGGTGGAGGGGTATCATACTTTACATCTTGCTGCATATCATAGCGTCACCGTGCCCCAACACATTAAGTGATCCCACTAAACCCACATGGCTCCTGAGTCCTGAACCACACTCAGAACCATCTCTGCAAGCCAACACCCAAATGGTTCAGCCAACCATGTCTGAGCATGCAACAAAGGTGTCAAAGCAGCAAAACCAACTGAACCCCAACATACTTGAGTAGATTGACAGCTGCAGATTTATCCCAAATCTATAACAGCTAACAGCATAAAGGTCGGTAGAATGAACTCTGAAGTTGTCACAATGAGAGAAGGGAAGTGAAATTCACTGTTAACAGGTGTCATATCTGGATGGAGAAGGTGATGCAGACAGGAAGCTGCAAAAACCCAGAGAACTCATCCCAGGAGCAGGGGTTAATGAAGGATCTGGGAACAAGACTTAAGCCTAAACATAAAAGAGGCTTAACTCAGTTTATGTTGATGGTCTTAAAAGCAGTAGAGGAGAAATAGAGAGTGAATTGGCGGAATAAAGGTGCGTCAGAACTTCCCAGCCTTCTCTCTTATTTAGCTTTTTATAATCATTTCTCTTTTGTTTGTGTTTGTTTATGTGTATTTTGTTATGAGGGGCTTATTCTTTGATTGTATGTGTGTGAATTGGTGTTTTTGCGTTCTTGTTTGTTTGTATGTACAGCACCTTAAAAATAAAATTAATTAGAATTTGAATTTGAGGTCCACACACTGAGCAGAGAAGGAACAGAAGGACTGACAGGAAGTCCTGCTGTGGCCCTCCCACTGTAGTGCACGTCACTCGACCATCCCAAGAAAATGACGGTCAGAAACACCCCCCCTTCTCCACCAAAGCAAGTCTTGTGTTTGGCAGCAAATATGAACCAAATGGATGACTGAAGGTCAACCTTACAAAAGTACCTATAGAAAAAGAAAACCTATAGGTTTCAGATTTCCTTTCTGCCTCTTAAACTCAAACAGAATTAGAAATGTGCCATACCACAAGTGACAGTGATGTACAGTCGTTAGACCTTCTACCCACATGTTCATTCAGTCTGTGGAAATTTGGATTGAACAATTTGAAAAGAACCTTCTCCATTTGGTTTCAGATTTCCAGGAAATCTCCCAAATCAAAGTCATGAGGTCAGTTGTGTTTTGGCTGAAATGAGCGTTCCCGATCATTTTCTGGATTTAGGTTTCCGGCAAAGCGGGAAGACATCGACCGTGTCATGATGATCGGGGAAACCCTCCTCCCGCTGTGTCCAGTTCTGCAGCCTGCAGATGGGGGTTTGAGTAAAGGGGGGCCCTTAGCTCTCCCAGTCCTTCATTATCCCTAACAGTAAAAGCCTCATGAAGCTTTAGAGGACTCGGCCATCAGGCCAGCTGCTCTACAGCATCTAAAGGTTGACATTTGTGATCAGAGTTACATTTTCATGTGGGATTCTCTTCTATAACCAGTAATACATGAATAATGACCAGATGAGCCGTAGAACGTTCTCCTTGGTGTTTCGTACAAAGCATCTGCCTCCTCAAGGTCACTCTTCAATTATCTTTTTAAAGGAGGTGAAAATATGGATGTGTTGCCCTTCTGGGCTGGATCTGCACAGCTCTTCTTTCATCAAGTTTACAAGGTTGAGTTTTTGTCAGAATAATGTACGGCGTACGTTAGTTTCAGAGTGCAGAGGGTTTAAGATTGTGTGTCCACATCTGTATACACCTCCAACCAGGTTAAATTACCCCCCCCCCCTTGTTATCTGTAATGAGACACATTTGTAGACTGAAATTAGCTTCTCTGCAGACGCTAGACAAAAATACAGCTTGTTTTTAAATTTCATGAGTCCATATTTTTGTTTAATAGTGTATGGAGTCATGAGCAAATAATGGTCGGCAGTGTTAAAGCCATGAAAAGGAGTCATCTGAAGCAGCAGGACGCCACAGGCAGTCACACCGCCATGCTCTTTGCTGTAATGAAATCCTCCACCTTTACTGAAAGTCTCTCTGGGTTTTAGGAAATTAAAAGTTGTCTCCTACAATAATGATGCTGGAAGGTGGGCTAGAACACCTCACCAAAGAAATCAGGAATGTCAATGTTTGAACTGCAAATATTAATCACTATGACCACACACCATCACTGCTCTGTTCTGAGGATGTCAGCTCAGCTCCATATGTTCCTCTGACAAAGATTAGTGTCACCTCTGATCCTCCAGGTGAAAGGTGCTTGGTGCATCTGGGAAATCAAGTTTTGTGCCTTTTAATGGTACTAAACACCCTAGAGAGGAAATGCTGTCTGGTCTCTGTGATTTACAGCAGGAGAAAGTGTGCCTGAGAACTTTTTACCTTCTTTTTGAAAAATGCAGCGTTCCTCTTCAAAGGCTAAGAGCTAGTAAAAGAAAATCAAGAATCATGGACGACTTCAGGAGCTGCGCCTAATTTTTCACCCTGAAGCAAATCTGTCGTCAGGTTACTGCTGGAGTCCCTGCTTACATAAAATATGAGAGGACTTTGTAATGAGTTAATAATAAAAAAAAATAAAACTGAGAAAGAACTAGAAGGAGGTTTCTTTATGTCTCATCATGCATACAAATAAGGTTCTTGGAATTTTCCCAAAGATTTATGGAAAGTTTAGTGCATAAAGTTCTGTTCATGGTTCAAACCTGTAAACAATAGTGGTGCAACAATTCATTTAAATACCGATTCAATTCAAAATCACAATTTGTGGTGCGATCCGATTCATAGTCAATACTGGTTCATATTGAAAGACCCGATTGGATCCGATTCACTGATCTAAAATTGATCCAGATCATTCTCATCCAAACTTCCACCAGTGTGACTCAGACAGAAATTCCTGCTACTGAACAGTGAAGTTTTCCAGATTCTTGGATTTCTTCCAGATCATCAAGTGGAAATGAAATCTGTGTCCAAACAAACCAGTAAACTAGAATGAATGTCAAATCCATTCACATGTTAGTTTCCTAAAGTTCACCACTGTTGTTTTTCCACATCCAAAGAATCCAAAGGGAACATTCTTAGAACATTCTAGACACTGGATGGTCACATGACTTTATTCAAAGTCTGTCCACACATCGGACTGGAATGATGGACGATCAGTTTTTGATGACATCACATGTGTGTGTTGTACGCTGATGTACTTGGTCATTTTTACATTAGAGTAAAATAAACTACCATGTCTCTGTCCAAATGGTATTTTCCTATACTGTTTATCAATTTATTTCATTTAGAAAGTTTTTCATAATTGTATAGGTCGACTTGATTAACATCTTGCTTCAGAATAGAAATGGATTAATTGTTACACCTCTAGTAAACTGCATTAAAAATAGCAACTACAGTAATGTTAGCTAACCTAAAACATTAAAAGCTGTTTCAAAAGTGAAAAATAGTATAGATACAATATGAAGAATGACTGTGTCATTTTTACAGATCTCCTTTCTTTTAAAGAAACCCAAACCTCCTTGAAATAAAAGAATAGACCCCCACCCGTAGATAAAAAATCAGGGCTGACTCTTAATTTTAAGCCTAAACTAAGCAAGCATGTAAAAACAGAAACAGATGATCGCTTCATGACTTGGAGACGGGCTCTGATAGCGTTGAGTAACCCTCTCAGAGATATCCTCAGTGGGGAGCAGCAAACAGAAAACTGTTCTGCATTTCTGGTTCCTTTTTTCGAACGTACATTCTTAAGTGGCTGTGGTGGGAGTTTTTTTTCTGATCAGGCTCTGGGTGGGGGGTGGGGGGGGCTGTGTTGCCACTCCATCCTCCATCAGTGGGCATGTAAGCACTAGAGATGGACAGCAACCAGAACAAGCACAGGGACTTGGAGTTCAGCCTCATTCTTGTTTCTTTGGTAATTTCTCCAACAATGTCCACAAAAGATGAGAGAAAACACACCGCCGAGCTGCAGGAACAGCAACTGCAATACATCTCATGTGAGCTTTTCATAAAGCTAAGTGTCTCTTTTCTGTAAAGCTGGCCTTTCGGTCTACCTTAGTTGTTAATGTTTGGCGTTAATGCCGTGAACTGAAGTGCTGGAGACCTTGACTGGACCTCTGTGTTTATTCTGAGGCTTGCTCCTTACATCTTAACACAGATCTCATGACCTTTCTGCATTTGCTGCTGCGTTGTCTCTGACTTCTGCAAAAATGAGCATTTGGATGACTTTATGCTGCAGCACCCAAAACCTCCACAGTTCTGGTTGGGGCTTGTTCTCTTAACCCTTATGCTATCTTAGATGACCCCCCCCCTTACATTGACGTGTTCTCCCTACCGTGACAAAGGTGGATAAAGTTGGAAAGATTTCATGTAATCCATGGACACCAGTGAAGATCACAAATCATTGAAGAAAAAAGGTTCAGAGCACTGTCTAGTGCAGGGGTTGGCAACCTTTTTTACTCAAAGAGCCATTTGGGACCGCCCCTAATAAAGAAGAAAGCACACGGACCCACAACCCGTTTTGACATCATTATATATATTATGCATGTATATATTATTCAAAGGTGCTGATTACGTCGATCGCGATCGATCGACCGGTCGATCTTCAATGACATGAGTGTAGATCGCGGTCCAGAAAAGATTTAAAAAAAAAAAAAGTACTTCTTTAAAATCCACCAGCCAATCAAAATCCTCACTGAGAAGAACAGGACTTGATTGACATGTAGATTGGCCAATCGGACATCGTCTGAAGCATACGTTGCTGCAAATGCACATTGTGTTCTTAAAAGGATGATACCGCAGCCGCGTGTGGGAGGAGCTACTGGTTCTGGTCTGATCGCTGCATGGAGCCATGTGTGCATCAATGCATGGTAGACACTGAGAATGTGGAGAGATCAGGTTTATTATTTTGAAGAGTTCTACTTGGTAATCATGTTTCCATGTTTGAGTTCATAAAATCATCCCAGAGAAAGTCTCTGCTTCAACTCCTGCAGGGAAAGCTGCGTCTCAATCTGACGCCCGTGTTTGCATCTCTCTGACAGAGTTTGAAGCCAAAGCCCCTCCCCCGCCTTTCCACCTGCTTTTCCTCTCTACCTGTTCACCTGTTCACATCCCCCTGCGCTCCTCAGTGTGTCCTACACAGAGAGCGCAACATACGATAGTCGGGGCGCTCCAGCGCCGCACAAGGATGAAAGAGCCGGACGCAGGTTATAGCGGGGATAGAGCGGGTTAAGCAAATGAATGGAAGAAGGCGCTCCGCTGAAGAAATATTCAATAGTGTACACATTTTATTATAAGTCTGAACTATCTTTTATTTAGAAAAATCTTTTATTTTGCTAAATCAGTCCAGTGCGAAAAAAACATCAACAAAAGCTGTGTTGGGCGGTTTTTGGCTGGGTCTGGCGGTTTTCAGATGACTTTTCGGCTGGAAAACTGTGACTCTATCTGGCAACGCTGGCGCGAACTCTCAGTCTGTCATCAGCGAGTTGGTCTCTGCCCCACGGCACATCAAGTTCCCGGCAGAAGATCAGAGTGTTTATTAAAGCCCCCCCACGTGTCTCCTCCTGCTATCAGCTCTGCAGGTCTCGCCCGATAAATACGAACTCATTACGTAGCTGTTTTTTAACGTGGCTCGCGCTTCGTACGGAGCCATCAGTGCCTTTGAAATGCCATGAAAAATGAACAAACTAAAACAAAATTGAATTATTATAAAATACTAATTATTTTCCAAAGTCACAGGGAGCCACAACAGAAGGATGAAAGAGCCACACTTGGCTCCGGAGCCATGGGTCGCCGACCCCTGGTCTAGTGGGTCTAGATGACCCAACTCCCAATGGTAAAGTGCCTAGGATAGTACAAGGGTTAATATATATGGATTTGGATTAAGTCTGTCTCTTGAGAATCATCAAGTCTGTTTATGTTTGTGTCATGAATGCAGATTTGATAACATTCTGACACCCCTGCACCCTTACGTCCTGACTTCCTCAGGACATGATTCAGATCAGAAACTCCCCCAGCCAAGTCGGTGTCTGGTTCATCTGGTCTTAAATGGGATGGATCGTGGCTTGACACGAACAGCCAAGCATCCATGAGCTCAGTGAAAATCCAAAAACGTTACAATCCCATGTTTGGTTCATAAAATGACACTAGGGCGGGGCATTGCACTGCATATCTGATAGTCAGAGAGATTCAGGGTTGATTCATGTCATGTGACTTACTGAGTAACAGTAACACTTCCCATCTGCTTGCATTAAAACTCTAAATAGGAAATGAGATGCAGGTATGAAAAATAAATAATATATAAACATGATCAAAGGATACACCTGTTTGGTTTTGCATGACAGACAAGTCATGTTTATGTATTCATTTTTCCCTGCATCAATTCAAAAAATCCTGTTAATTAGACTTTATAAAAGAAACAAAAACTCTTTGTTTGATTTTCCATTTACCCAGTCGTGTGGATCTGTCAACACAACAGTTTTGAAACTGACTGTTGCTAAGCAACATAAACAAAGGCCAGGTACAGTGGGTAATAGACTCAAAAATATTACAAAGGTGAATAAAATCAGATGAGTAACATTGGAATAAACAACCCACTTTCAGCTCTGCTGTCAAACAATTTTTAGATTTTATAAACATTACATTTCAAACAGCACATTACTGTAAAAAATGTCAAAGTCATTGCCTTTTTGAAATAACATCTTACTGTAGGTTTTTTTTTTATTTAAAAGAGATGTGTTTTTCTTATTAGTATATTCATTTATTGCTGAGCATATCTCCACATCTGACCTTGTTTTCCCTCCTCTGAGCTTTCTTTGTGGACAGTTGTTGTGTCCACCGCAGCGTATAGCAGCTTACAAATTGAAGTGTTTCCGAAATGACTGATGGGTCTCTTGAACGTCCTCTTAGGGCAGCTGCACTTCCAGTGTGCGCTGATGGAGGTGGAGGCACTCAGACAATCACAGCTGATGGAAAAGGCTCCTAGCTCCACCTTCTTGACACCTTCTACTGCAAACATGGGCTTTGCATTGGTGCTCACAGTGAGGACCGCATTTTGATAGAAGGCGGTCCAACCCGAGCAACAATGGTGAGCACAGCAGGACTGCTAAACATCATCAAGAAAGAAAGAAAAGCCAACAGAATCAAAGACTAAAAGATGCTAATGACCAACACTCTACCTTTATGCCTCAAGTCTGTCAATGCAGGACATTGTGTCCATTCTACATTACATTCCGCTCAGGTCCCAGGGGCACGAATCAATGCATTTACTTAACTGAGCATGAAAGACCCAGTGAGGAATATTGACTCCTCACTGTATTCACTGTTTGGGAAACAGGACAGCGTTTAAGTGCAACAGCCTTTCCGCCTTCATCAAATGTTCGCTTCCTCCATCCGCTATCGAATCTCTGTCTCAGAGGACGAAAACACAGACAAGCTCCAGGAAACAAACTTTTTTTTTCCAAGTTAGTCACCAAGTTCACTTAAGGCTCAGGAGTCTGCCGGCAGTCTGTCCGCCGGGCGTCCGTGGGGCACCCAGCAGCGCATCACGCTTCATCACCTCGCAGTTATTCTCTGGTATTGTTGGATTGAGATGAGTTTGGGGGCTTTCACACCAACTAATCGAGATGTATGCACTTGGTCAGGGGGTTCTGGGTTCTGTTTTATTACTCCCCCCTCAGGTCAAGCACACAAAGACTCTGCTTCCACCAGGTTAATGTCCCTCCAGCCCCACTTCAAAGTTTCCAAGTCATTCAGTGAAAACCCTGTTTGTTCCTGTGAGGTTTCTCCTGTTCTATCATTCAGTCTGCACTCAGAATGATTGAATGGGCTTTCTCCATCTGATGAACAACAGCACCACAAATAAGAGAAGCTTTTTCAAAGCTGTCACTTATCAGGCATTATGGCTTTTAAAAGATTAAAAAATAGAAATAAAAATGTTGATTCAAAAAATGTGAAATTTGATTTGGCTGAAAAATCAAAAACATGTTTATTATCCCCTATCTGCCAGCTTTAAGGAGGTCAACAATTTTGATTAAAAAAATTATATTTCACAGCAGTTTTATTATCCTACTGGGATGAAGCTTAATTGTTCATGTGATGCCACAGTGCAGCCTGAACAGGAGGCTCTAGGTGCAGGAAGGGGGGGTCATTGCGTGCTGCTCCTACCTTCAGTTTTCCTTGAGTCCGTCAGGAATGTTGGTGATGAAGAACTCAAATGCAGGAGAACGTCATTTGATGAACAAACCTAAATTAGACCAAATTAAAAAATGAACTTGAAGCGTGACAGAAAACAAAGGAGTGAAGGTAGAAGGATGGGAGCAGCTGAAAGCCATGCAGGACCCTAAATGTACCAGATGATTGACACGAAGCAGATGAGTTGATTGAGAACTGAAAGCTGGAGAAGACATGAATGAAGCAGAAAACAGAACATCCCAATAAACGCACAGAGATATTTAAATAACTAAGAAAAACTAAAGTGAAAGAAGCACGGATCCCCACAGTCTCTTCTCCTTTCATAACAGGCCATTTTAAGGAAATACAACAGGAAGTCAGCACCCCAAAATTCTTAATTTAGAAAGTATTTTACATTCTAACCAGTCAGCTGTTTTAAAGTCTTAAATTACTCTGCAGGTAAGGTAGTTCAAGGGAAAGCAGTGATCCTCTGAAGAATCCCACTTTTACAAGGATCCTGTTATTCAGTTTAGATTTAGCAAAATGTCAATTCAATCCATAAACTGTTTTTAGGCAGCAGATATTAGCTTTCTTCAGGGTAGCTGGGCTCTCAAAAAAGCTCGGCCATTTGGAAAGGAACTTGGAAAACCCTCTTCTCCTCCACATGAAGAGGGGTAAACCTGCTCCTCCTCCACATAAAGAGGAGGAACCAGTTGAGATGAGTTGGACACCGGCCACCCAGACTTCTACCTTGTGAGGCATTTTGGGTATGTCTAACTGGGAGGAGGCCCAGCAGCAAACTCAGAGCACACCAGAGAGATGATAGACTTCTGCTGGCTGAGACCCAGCCGTGTGGCAGAGGTGGCTGGGCCTGAAACTGCTGCTGAAACTCTGATTCAGGCCCTAGAAGAGCGACACAAGACGATGTCAGATGGATATCATTGTATAGTTTGAGTATTACTGAAGAGTAATGTATAGTAAATAGTTTTTTAAGTAGTTTTGTTTTTTGATATTGTGAACTTCATGAAAAATCCTTCCAAAATGTGATAGTTTTTTTGCTGTTTTCTCACCATTTGTTTCTTATTTCATCCATTTTCTTAACCCTTGTGCTATCCTATGACCCCCCCCCCCTTACATTGGCGTGTTCTCCCTACCATGACAAAGGTGGATAAAGGTGGAAAGATTTCATGTAATCCATGGACACCAGTGAAGATCACAAATCATTGAAGAAAAAAGGTTCAGAGCACTGTCTAGTGGGTCTAGATGACCCAACTCCCAATGTTAAAGTGCCTAGGATAGCACAAGGGGCTAATGTTGATTACTGAGCCGTACAAACAAACAAGAACAATCAGGAAAATGAATTGCAGACAGCATTGTCACTTGATCTGACAGTGAGGACCATGACATGCCTTAAGGTACATGGATTTGACTTTTCCATAAAATCCTCAGTTGACCTTTTTTTTTTACGTTTTATTTAGGTGTAAATGTGAGTTTAAGGCTGAGCAGCTGAAACACAAAAATTGGATGAGATTGTAAAAAAGGCAGTCCACAGCCACTGTGACTGTGGAGTCAGTACATCAGTCTGTATAACAAGTGTGCCGTCCAGGAGCTGCAGAACTGCTCTGCCACCTGTTAGTGAGGTGTCTGTGTTCTGCTGCAGTGCTCTGTGCTCTCCAGGCTGAGGCTCAGGTGTCTAGCATCAGAGCAGATGCTCCACTTCTTGGATGGAGTAACTGGTTGCTCCATGTTTACTCAACAAACGATTGCTGTTTTGGAACCAAAAACAGGGATTAGTTTGTGTATCTTTACATCTTTATACAATTACTGGAAAAGCTGCCACGTGCCAGCGTCTGTCTGAAGGAATCGGACAGAATGTTGCACACGGCTATGTTCTGTGCAGATGAAGCAGCCCTGGATCAGCCTGAATTAGAATAACCAGCCTCCACAGGACACATTATCAATGTTAATTTGAAAAAATGGAATAAACACATTATTTTTTCTGAGTTCCCGTCAGAGTTTGCCGCTTAGTTTCTGCCTTCAAGCAATTTCTATCAGCACACAAACACAGATCCAGATAACATCTATCAAATGTAAATAACTGCCACTAGAAATCAACTTTTATTACACTTCAATAATTGCTGTGCTCACAAAACACTCCTGGCTGTGTCTTGAGGGAAACTTTGCAGACTGGAGCTCACCGGCTGCATACAAAGCACTCCTCTGCGGGATGAGACTGGCAGCTGCTGCATCTGCTCTCCTTCTTTTGCAGTATGACTTTGTGGAGCTGCTGGACGGGAGCAGGCTCATCGCCAAAGAGCATCGCGGTCCGAGCGAGGTGGACACGAAGGCCCGGCTGGATCACCCGGTGACTCTCCACCAGGCCGGGTTCATCCAGTACCTGGAATCAGGGGTGTGGCACTTTGCCTTTTACAACGATGGACGAAGTGTGGAAATGGTCTCCTTCAACACCATCATCCAGGGTACGAACACGCGGGTTAGCATGTCTGTGCTGCAGAAACCAGCCGGGTTGAACCGTGCAGGAGGCAGTGTTTGGGTTTCTGTCCAGAAAAGTGGATTACTGTGCTCAGAACTGCATTGTAAGTCCGTAGAAGCATTGATCTCTCCCTCCTAACAATCTTTTCAGTGTTCTGAAGTCTGTGAAATTTCCTCATGGGTGTTGAGTGAGGAAAAACACTAAGGTTGAGTTAACAAATTTCTTTTTCTATTATCTTGTGGGAGTTCCATCGATCTGGCCTTACAAATATGAAGGTATCGATGTGTGAGGTCAAAATTGCTGGAGTCTGACACTGGCTCGATGAACACCCAACACAAGCCTGAGCAATAACATGAAGGCTGTCCCTCTCAATGCCCATCAAAATGAAGGCTGCTGTCTTTGGGGGGGGGTGCAATTTATGAGCAACGGCCTGTTGAAAGAACACAAGATCTGTCTGTAGGATATGTCAGATTAACTTCAACTCAGGGAGGATTTGAGCTGTAAACACTCAGGCTTGTGTGGGCATGATCAGTCATTCAGGAGGCGGGGGCGGGGGTGCATGGGGGGGAGGGAAATGTGTCTGGAAAATTGAATTGTTGCGTCTAATTTGAAATGTTGCTGCTTCACCCAGCGTGGTTCAGACGGCAACAGCCCAGTTCTGGGAGCTTGGATCTTAGTGGGACATGGACAAGCAGCTGTAAATGTATGCCGTGTGTGATGCTAAGCAGAGGAGGGATTCTGTGACACACACTCAGCGTGCTCAGCGGTGCTGCATCCTGGCTTGTCTCCCTGTATTTTATCAAGCTTACGGTTTAAAATCTTGGGCTGAGATGCTTCTTTGGCTTGATCTCACCTCTGTCCCCACAGATTCTGTGACAGAGTGCACACACAACTGCTACGGCAACGGCGAGTGCGTGGCGGGGTCGTGTCACTGCTTCCCAGGATTCATAGGACCGTACTGCTCCAGAGGTAATTACTCAGCGTTTATAATTATCGTAAAGAGGTCAGTTGAGAGCTTGTAGGCCTTATCAGCTCATTGTTCCGTTAATGGAACATTAAACTGATAAGTGCTGCGCAGGTCCACCACGGCTGAATCATTAAAACCTCTTTTTGCATTTGAAAATGAATCCAGAGATCTCTGTTACAAACTACAACTGAGGTGAAACTGTTGTATAAATGAATGGGATGAAATGAGAAAACAGGTGATCTTTATTATTTTTTAATCTTCAGAGCTTGATTTGTAAATACAATTAGCCTGCTATTTGTTTATGCAGGTAAGCATAACATCTCAGATTATCAGGAGATGTATCAAATTCCTCTTGGACAACTTTGAGTCTTTTGTCTTTTAATTTTGTTATTTCATTTTGGATCCTTCTCCAATAGTCTGATACATTTATCAATTTTTTACCTATTTAAATTATTCTTTCATTATTAGTTGCTGCACAAAGCCAAACAAATAAAAAAAACAACCATTTCAAATAGTTAAAGTTAATTTCAAGTTAACTGTATGTTTGGAAAGAACTAAAAGCCAAAGGAAGCATTTCTATCCCAACTTTACCGTCTTTTCCCAGACCTGACAGATCCAGAAGCTGGAAAATGTAGCCAATAAACAGTGTAAATGCTTCAACTATGAATCAAAATTCAACTATTGTTATGGATCATTTAAGAAGTGGATACAATAATTACTTGCAAAGCTTGGCAAACTATAACTAGGAAAAAAACATGGTGAATTCAGAAAATTGGAATAAAAAGAAAATCATTGCCTAGCCTTTTATTTTACTGCTAATTTTAGCACTGCGATTGGCAGATTCCTCTTATTTTTGCTTGTCCAATAATAAAAACACATTTTCTGCAATAATCTTTGGGTTAGCTCTTCTGCAGGACTCTGTGGGCATGAACACCACAGCATCACAGAGGAAAAGCCCGAAAGATCAAAGGAAACATTTTCTCTGCCCAGCTGATCTGTTTCCTACTTATTTAAATATGCAACCACTAAAGCACTAACTTGTAATCAAAGTATTTTCATTTCACTAACCGTTCTCATCAAAGGTTGGCTCCTTAGTTAAGAATGTTTTCTTTTTGTATTTGATGATCACTCATGAATGATTAATGATCCTTCATCCTGCTGTTTAATCGAAAAAATATATTTACCTGAAACCAAGAGCTCCAGATATGATCCAGTCATTGATTCAGGCTTCAGGCAGTAATCGCTGTTTCTCCTTCGACTGTTTGAAACCGTTATTTACTACAATGCCTCACTCTCTCATTCATACAGAGGTCATTTTCTATTGACACATTTCCAAAATAATAGTATTTCTCGAAAATAGCAGAACATTTTTTGTGAAATGCAGCTTTCAGTTGTTATTTACAGACCACAGACATGATTCAGAGCACGCCCTACAGGATCCTACATGTACTAACTCAAGAGAAAAGGAAAAAAAGATGTTTTTGCATCACATCATCTAAAATGCTGTCACTGAAAAAAGAGCTGATATACGGATTTCAGGAGTTGTATAGTAAATGAAATCCACGCCAGTTTGCATGGACGCCTGCCGCCCACATTTACCCGAACTCAAAAAGCGCTCCACGGCGTTCAGACCAGCGGGAAAACCAGCTCCAGGGTTTGCAGTGGAGACATGCTCAGAGTTCTCCGAAACACGTCTTAGGCATCTTAGACAGACTGCAATGTCTTTTTTAAAAGTGTGAAAACAGATTTTATTGATTTTATGCTCAATTTTACTTTTCAAGTCTCTTCATGTGGGAAATCTATGTTAAGTCTGAACAAACTCTCAACCTAAAAATGGTATCAGAGGACTCCTCAGACAGTCAACTGAACCACCAGCTGTTCTTTGACAAGTCAAATAACGGTTAACGCTGTACTTTGTTTCATTTTTATTTGGATTCGGTCGTTTTATTGGGTTTTGATGCCCGAACTTTTCAAAATGTGGTGTTCTTCTCTAACCAGAGCAGGATATTGGTGCTACAGGTAATGTTCTGCTTTTGACAAAGCTACAAACCTGTCAGCTGAGAGTTAAGGCTGCGGCATCTCCTTTACACTTATACTTACATTATGTCTGTATCTTTTTATTTGCTGTACTGTTCTTTAGATAAATCCATTGTTTGCCTACAATAAGTTATAACTATGGGTTTTATACAAATGTATACATTGTAGATCCTACTTCATCACATAATTCATTGTTCTATATACATTATAGAACAACATTAAAATAAAAGATACCTTGATTAAAACTTGAACAAACATTTGTAATAATTGACATAAATAATAAAAATGAAATTCAGTTTTATATCATGTACATAGAAGAGACTAAAGATCTAAAGACATTTAAATCCCATCAGTGCCATCCTGGTGTTTAGATCTGAAGAGATTAGGAATAAATGTCAAAAAATCTTGGAGATTTATTAATAGTTAAGCAGTACAAACCCCCTTTCTGCTCTTAGTGATATTTTTTATTTACATTTACTGTTGAAGTTACAAATTTAAAACTTCCCCTACAAACCATAATGTTCTGGAGCTGCCTGCAATACTATTTCTATTCTTTTTCTTGTGTAGAAATAGAAAATGCATCTGCTGCTTTACCTTTGGACTATAGAGGCAGGTAATGTTCTGGTCTGGAGGTGGCTGCTCTCCTCTCAGACAGTATTTTACAAAGCAGCACCTAAAATAAGCAGGTCGTTTGTGCCAGAGAGAACTAAGATCCTAAAGCTGACGTCTGTCCTCAGCCTCGTGTCCAGTGCTGTGCAGCGGAAATGGCCAGTACACCAGGGGGCGCTGCCAGTGCTACAGCGGCTGGAAGGGGACCGAGTGCGACGTTCCAGTCTCCCAGTGCATCGATCCTCAGTGTGGGGGACACGGCCTGTGTGTGGCAGGAAACTGTGTGTGCAACACCGGCCACAAGGGAGTCAGCTGTGATCAAGGTAATTCAAAAAGACAAACTCTTCTAGATGGATTTGCAGCAAACAGTGAATTCCTGAGATTTTCTTCAGGGGAAATTGACTCTTTCTGTAGGTGAAACAATTGGCGTTTTCGACTTCACGGAGCAAATAATACTTTTAAAGCTGTTATTGATGCCGTGTGTATAAATTAACTTCCTCTTTGTGTTTGAACCAGCGAAGGGTCGAAGCTGGGCCATTGATGCAGTCAGCACTCTGCATGCTCCCAACCTGTGAAAATCAATCAGTCAGAGGCATCTGCCCCACTTTGAACAGGGGAGGGATTGCTTCCTCCACCGTGTCAACCAAGCCCCCCAGCCCTCAGCGCCATCACTTCATTCCATTTAACTGGATCGATCCCCATGCAGATAACAGGCAATTATCAGCTCATATTCACATGTGGGACGTTTAGACCTCAAATGCAAAGCTGATCATCAAATGAATACTCTAGTGGAATGAAATAAAAATACAAAAAGAGAAGTGCAGACTGTCCCTGATACAGGATCTGTCACTAAAGCTTTGTTCCAACCGAACAAAGAGGCTTAAAATGGCGTTTTTTAAAAACACATCAACCATTTAGAGATGATGCTGATATGGAGCATCCAGGAAGTACAGACAAAACAGTTCAACAGTTATATCATGGATCACGCAAAAAAAGTTAGCTGGTAACCCTTTTTCATACAAAGTACCCGTGTAATTTTTCGATGACAGCTTTCCTTTCCACTAAAAACGCATTCCTTTGAAAATGTTGCATAATAAAATAATAATATACTGGTATAGGTGAAATGAGAGCGCACTGTATTTTAAAACAGAAAAAGGGACAGAGTGAACTCGCACAGCGAATATTTGGCCACACGCGCAAGTTTAAATTTCTGAACTTTGGCAAATAATTTGTGTCACGTCGACCAATCAGGAACTCAGTTTTGGTCTCTGTTTGATGATGTGATCAGGGGGTGGAGTCGAAGACCAACATGGAGGAGAATCTAATAATTCTCCTCTTGAACTTTGTATTTTTCCTGTTTGCATCGGGAAAATAAAATAAAAAAGTTTATTAACACATTTTTGGATGTGTCAAGAAGTAAATCCGCTAAACAGACGCAGAGCACTGACACAGATTTGCCGTGTGAGTGGCGTTCGGTGGGAACGCACCTTAAGGTGGTGGGGAGGAAGCCCAGTAAAGGCAAAACATGTTGTCCACATTTTATTTGTTGACTGTTTTACTGGTATCACACCCCCTGCCGAAACACTCAAATCTCATTTATATTTAATTTACTGTAATAAAACACGGTCAAGACTTTGTGTTTTGCATAAAGAACACCTCGCATAACAAATGCTCTCTGGAGTCAATTGTACTTGTGCAAGGATCCACTCCACACATTTTTTTAATATAAGAAGACATTACAAAAAGACAAAATTCTCTTTCTAAACTTTCTTCATAGTTGTTCTTATTTAAGCTTTTAAGATAAAGTTGTAGCTGTTTCTGCATGAAAGTTTGCAACCCCAGGGCGCCTGGCTCTCATGCTGAGCTGCGCCTTGGTTAGGAAGCTCCTCTGAACTAAGCGCACTAGCATCACCACATCTGTCTGCAGGAAAGTTGTGCTGCTTTCAGTCACAGTCAGGTCCTGCGGTCGACTTACAGCTGAGACAGAAACACGTGGAGCTGCCACAGGCCTTCTTTCTGTGTTTGTGACACAGCAGCAAGAAAGATGGAGGAAAAACACTTTCTACGTTGTTCCTGCACCTTTGATCCGAGTTTTGGATCATGCATGCTCTCATCCACGCTCATCTCATCCACGTTCCTCCTCCTCCTCTTCTCCTGCATTCAAAGCACATTTAAAGGGATTTATAACTTTCTTTGAGGGAAGAACTTGTGCTGGTAATAGTGTAGGTAGTACAAAATAAATCACAGATCTCTACACAAAGGTGAACCCCCCCATGTCATGAGCAGGAGTTCAGTTTTTCTTTTATAAATCTTCTCACCTTACATACCAGTGTGGAAAGATGCAGACATGGTTTGTCAAACTCATGAATGAGTTTAAAATCTTTACCCTCCAATAATTAGCATAGGCTATGGTGCTTTTCTACCTTCTTAGGAGCCCCAAACCAGTTTTCGATAACAGTCCCATTCTCCCATTTCCACACACATTCACACACTAATGGTGGTTCCGCCAACCTTTAACCACCAGAGGCAAGGTGGGGTTTAGTGACTTGCCCAAGGACACGTCAACACATGGGTGGGCGAGGCAGGAACCAAACCTGCAATCTTTCAGTCAGAGGTCGACCATCCTCCCCCTGCACCTCCACCCCCATAATTATTAATGTTCCACCCCTTGAAGAAGAAGAAGAAGAAGAAGAATCTTTATTTCTATAGCACTTTTCTCAGAGCGAGTCACAAAGTGCTTTACAAAGAGCATAAAAGCATATCAACACACAAAAAAGTAATAAAATGACAGATCTCCTCTAGTCTTATAGCGGGTTTTTGGAACGCTTAAAAGATTCTGGTTGGAAGACCTCAATGAGAGTATGGGGTTAAAAGGTCAGATAAGTATGTCGGTGCTTGACCATGCAAGGCTCTAAAAACTAAAAGTAGAATTTTAAAATCAGTTCGAAATTTGACAGGTAACCAATGTAAAGCAGACAAGAGAGGAGTGATGTGTGTCCGTTTACTTGTTCCTGTTAAAAGCCTCGCTGCAGAGTTTTGGACAAGCTGAAGACGGTTTAGGGAACGTTTGTTAAAACAGGTAAAAAGAGAGTTGCAGTAATCTAAACGAGAGGAAATAAAAGCGTGGATAATCGTTTCCAGGTCTGATCGAGACAAGATACTTTTTAATTTTGCCACGTTCCTCAGATGATAAAAACAGTTTTTCACTATCTGTTTTGAGTGACTTTCCAGAGACATAGACCTGTCAAACAACACCCCAAGATTCCTGAGGCTTGACTGGAGAGAAGAGCTCAGACACCCAAGGTGTTGACTGATGGACGGGATTTTATGTTCAGGGGCAAAAATAAGTGTCTCGGTTTTCTGAGTATTTAGGACTAAATGATTACTGTTCAGCCATGTTTTATTGCTCGTTAAGCAATTCAGCAAATTTTGTAGTTTGTAGTAATCATTTTCTGTGAAAGAACAATAGAGCTGGATGTCGTCTGCATATAAATGATATGAAATGTGGCTAAATTGATTAATAAGTTTCCCAAGAGGAATCATATATAAAATAAATAAAATAGGGCCTAGTACAGAACCCTGGGGAACGCCACAAGTTATTTCTCTAATGTCAGAGCTTGAAGAACCGACAGCCACATTAAATGTTCTTCCACTAAGATAAGATATAAACCAATTTAAAACTGACCCAGAGAGACCATAGTCATTGTGAAGACGTTCAATTAAAATCTTATGATCCACAGTATCAAAAGCAGATTTCAAGTCTAGAAGCACAAGGACAGTATACTGGCCAGAATCAGCTGCCATAAGCACATCATTTGAAACTCTTAGGAGAGCTGTCTCTGTTGAATGGTTCTTCTTAAAGCCAGACTGAAAATAATCTGATATATTGTGTTCTTCCAGGTACATATTTAGTTGGACAGCGACCACTTTCTCCAAGATTTTGGAAATAAAAGGAAGCTTCGAGATTGGTCTGAAATTTTTGGGATCCGACTGGTCCAAATTAGGCTTTTTCAGAACCTTGCACCAAATCATGAACATTTATGAACTAAAAACACCTATAGAAATGATGACCTACTCACTGTAGAGCAATGTTAGATAAATTCACAAAAAACAGACGTCAGTGTGCTTTTCTGTTAGTTTAGTGACTCGCAGAGATCTAAGACGTACTGTAGGTCAAGCAAGCGCTTACATCCACCTCTGCCTTTGGATTTTCCTCTAAGGACTCTTGGATGAGGTGAAGGCGTCTACGAGCAGCAGTATTGCTGAGTGTGTAAAGCTACTATACTATAGAAGCAGTGTGGTCCAAATCACCTCCAAACTGTAATACACTACTGGTTACTGTATGTGTTGTAGTAATCCTTTACCTCAAAATGCTACCTCGGAATTGTGATGGAGCTGCACGGTGGCAAAGTGGTTATCGCTCTTGCCTCACAGCAAGATGGCCCCCAGTTCAAGTCCCAGCTGAGGGACCTGAACCAGAACATCATTGGGGGACCTTTCTGTTTCTGCATGTTCTCTGCATGCATGTGTGAGTTTTCTCCGGGTCTCTGGCTTCCTCCCACTGTCCAAAAACATGCTTCATAGGTCAATTGGCAACCCTAAATTGTCTCTAGTGTGAGAGTGATTGGGTGTGTGATTGTGGCCCTGCAACAGACTGGCCAACTGTCCAGGGTGTACCCGGGATAGACTCCGGCAGCCCTGTGACCCCGAAAGGGATAAAAACGGAAGAAGATGAATTAATTGTGATGCCTTGCATAGGGCTGTGACGATAACCGCATCACCGCGGCGATGACCTCATCACCGCATCACCGCACTTTTTTTACGGAATTTTTTTTTTACGTTTTGCATATGGTGCGTGATTGGAACTATAATAAACACATTAAACGCATTCATCTTTGCTGATAATTTCCTTTTTCTGCTAGTCCTGTGTTCAGACTTTCCTTCTTTCTTTCAGACCGTTCTCTCCTTTTCGCGGCTCCCTTTACACACAAACAGGCGCGCGCTTTCAGAAGCACACATCCTTATTCTACAACAGAAGTTTCCGTCTTGCAAGGAAATACGACAAATTTACTGCGTTCTAATTGTTAATTTTCATTGTATTCATTTCCGTTACAAGCTGCGGGCGTTCCTAAGTGTGCGACACGGCCGCCGTCCGGAGGATTTTGTGTTGGGGGGGGGGGGGGTATTACGGTTGTCCTTCACTCCGTAACACCAAGCATGAACGCGCGCTGTTACATTTCCATGAATATCACTACATGTTTTGTTTGGGAACTATTTTGCGCAGCGTAACCTTACGTGTCTGTATAAACAAAGGCGGAGCCTCCTGCCCCGCGTTCTTCATGGGTGTCACTCAGGCTTCACGGCTACCGGAAAGGTGACAGAGTGTCTGCAGTCTGCTTATTACTGGGCAATAAATAATATTCTGAGCAGATGTCTGGACCAGAGAGCACAGGTGAAACTTGCGTGCAGCTCCAGAGCGATCCGCTGCAGAAGAATCAACACGCACCCCAACACACGTGTGCGCACACCTTCCTACTATTCCTACACAAGACGCTCCACGCTCACACACAGTCAATCTACAAGTTAGATATGTAGTAGTTAGTTGTTACTGTTATTTGTTAATAAAGACTTGTATGTTGTAATTGTATTTATTTCCGATGCGGCCGCCGGGGGATTTTGTGTTTTTTATTTTTTATTGGGGGGGGTTGCTGCGGTTAACCGCGACACTGCGCCCCCTGGTGGTTCATCACCGCGGTGATCAAAAATTCTACACCGTCACAGCTCTAGCCTTGCATGACTCCTGTGTTACTTTGTATTGCCTTTTTTAGTGAAATCTGCAGAAGTAGGAGATTTTATAATGTGACAAATGTATTTCATAATTGCATGGATGAAATGATACAAAATAACTGCTAACAGTTTAGTTTGACACTTGGAGGATCTGTTTTAGTTCCTTTAGTCCAGGGGTCGGCAACCCATGGTTTCGGAGCCAAGTGTGGCTCTTTCATCCATCTGTTGTGGCTCCCTGTGACTTTGGAAAATAATGAGGATTTTATAATAATTAAATTTTATTTTAGTTTTTCATTTTTCATGGCATTTCAAATGCGCTCATGGCTCCGTACGAAGCGCGAGCCACGTAAAAAACAGCTTCGTAATGAGCTCGTATTTATCGGGCGAGACCTGCAGAGCTGATAGCAGGAGGAGACATGCGGGGCGGCTTCAATAAACACTCCGATCTTCTACCGTGAACTTGACGTGCGCGGGGCAGAGACTGATGACAGACTGAGAGTTCGCGCCAGCGTTGCCAGATAGAGTCACAGATTTCCAGCCGAAAAGTCATCTGTTTTTGGCCAGACCCAGCCAAAAACCGCCCAACACAGCTTTTGTTGATGTTTTTTTTTCATACTGGACTGATAAAATAAAAGATTTTTCTAAATAAAAGATAGTTCAGAATAATAATAAAATGTGTACACTATTGAATATTTCCTCAGCGGGCCGCCTTCTTTCATTCATTAGCTTAACCCGCTCTATCCCCGCTATAACCTGCGACCGGCTCTTTCATCCTTGTGCGGCGCAGGAGCGCCCTGACCACCGTATTTTGCGCTCTCTGTGTCGGACACACCGGGAGCGCGGGGGAAACAAATCTCAGCTGCAGAGGATGTGAACAGGTAGAGAGGAAAAGCAGGTGGAGAGGCAGAGGAGGGGGGTTGGCTTCAAACTCAGTCAGAGATGGAAACACGGGCGTCAGATTGAGACGCAGCTTTCACTCCGGGAGTTGAAGCAGAGACTCTGGGATTTATGAACTCAAACATGGAAACATGATTACCAAGTAGATCTCTTCAAAATAATAAACCTGATCTCTCCACATTCTCAGTGTCTACCATGCATTGATAAACACATCGGTCCATGCAGCGATCAGACCAGAACCAGTAGCTCCTCCCACACGCGGCCGCGGTATCATCCTTTAAAGAACATAATGTGAATTTGCAGCGACGTATGCTTCAGACGATGTCCGATTGGCCAATCTACATGTCAATCAAGTCCCGTACTTCTCAGTGAGGATTTTGATTGGCTAGTGGATTTTAAATAAGTACTTTTTTTTTATCTTTTCTGGCCCGCGATCTACACTCATGTCATTGAAGATCGACCGGTCGATGCGATAGACGTAATCAGCACCTTTGAATAATATATACATGCATAATATATATAATGATGTCAAAACGGGTTGTGGCTCCAGGTGTTTTCTTTTTTATTAGGGGCGGTCCCAAATGGCTCTTTGAGTAAAAAAGGTTGCCGACCCCTGCTTTAGTCCATGCAAGAAATACCGTATATAGTATAGACCATCTACCTGTGATGGAACGTGATTGTTCTGCTTCTTTAAAGTATTGTTCATTGTATTTTGTTAAACTTGTAACACTTAACCTGGGGGAAATGACCCCAGCTGCCACCTAACCTTCCAAAACGTTCGGCTGCTGCTCTCCAGCTTCCATCGAGCAGGCTGGACCTCTGGTTCAGAACCTGACAGGTTCACTGTGTTTTGCAGTTGACTGTGTGGACCCCAAGTGTTCCGGCCACGGAGCCTGTCATCATGGAGAGTGCCACTGTAACCCAGGCTGGGGTGGGGTCAGCTGTGAGATCCTGAAGAGCACCTGTCCAGAGCAGTGCTCCAGCCACGGCACCTTCAGCACAGACTCGGGGACCTGCGTCTGCGAGGCCAACTGGACGGGAGCCGACTGCTCCATAGGTCAGCAGCATGTCTTTCCTCCATGACTCCACTGAGCTTCAGCTGTGGGATTGCAGCTGGAGGGATTTAAACTGAGTGAAGTTAAGGCAAAAAACTCTCCTCGATCCAGAGATGGCTTTTCAATCATTCATTTCTCATTTCTGAGGTACTATATTTACGAGCTCGTTCAAAGTACTCCACAAGTTATCAAGTGGATCTGCAGCCGGTAATGTTTGACCTTCTCCTTTGAAAGTTGAGCAACTATTGATTCCCAGCTGAATCTCTGAGAGCTTCTGCTCTTGTTTGACTGAATAATGAGTTCCAGCTGTAATGAAATGTTAGTATTTTAATTAAATTCAACACTTCTGGTCTTTTCAATGTAATCACAGCAGACACAGTTTCGAATTCTTCCCATTTTGCTTCATGAAAACGAAGAACATGGAGATGAATGTGCTTCTGCCTTCCAATCCTTTCCATTGATGTGATTGCAGGGATGTTTGTGCTGTGGCGGCACGTTGCCTGCAGTTAGTACAGTCTGATCTTCACTATTACACCCTCTTTTGCTGCGTTTGAGTTTCAGTCACACTAACAAGTAATTGGACCACATTTCTCTGCATTTATTCTAAACAAACTGTGGTCTCGCTGTGCCAGGCACCAGGAGGCTGAAACAGCAGATGAATGTGTCTTCATTAACGGGCTGGAAGCTGATGTGTAGCGTCTCACATGCAGGTTGTCCACATGTGGCCGTCTTATTAATAAAGTTAAGAAATTATTGTTTAACTTGCACACACGAGCAGCAGTCAAATTAGAAAAGGATGAATGTGACTTCAGCTTAAATGGAAGGATAAAGCGCTTTGATTGAATTCATCATCTCTACCTTTGACGAGTCATTTCGTAAACACAAAGAATGATTTGTTTTCTGAAATTAATGTGGCTCCATTTAAAAAGAAAGCGTAGAAATAGTTATGAATGACGTTTTCTCCCACAGGTAAAAAGCAAGGCAACAAAATTCTTCATTTTTAATGTAGCTGTGAAGTCTAAATCATCAGCTAAGATAATGAAAGGGAGCGAGAAGTGAACCTTTACGGCCCGTCAGTGCTGTCAGTGCTGGGAGCAGTGCTGGAAGCTGCTCCTTTTGCCACATTGTTCCCAGAAAAGTCCAGCTTTTGTTCAGACTACGAAAAATAACATTTTCTATCGCAGTCTCAGTGAAAGGGATCTAGCTGAAATGCTTCAGGCAATAAACAGGACCCAAAGCTGCACCACCTCACCATAAAAGAGAACCCGGGTAAAGGATTTCTTGGCTTCTATAACAAATGAGGACATCTGATGGCTTTGAGAGGTGCTTTTTCCTTTTAGCAGCACAAACCAAAGGACAGCTTTCATTGAGGTATACAGTCATTCTGTCTTACACAGTGCAGAGGGGCTTTGTTGATTTACATTTAACAGGGGGAAAGGGAATGTGATGACCAGATGGAAACCAGACAAAAGAAACCCAAACCATGACAGAAGCAGCCTCATTATGTTTTGAAGAAGAAATCAATTTGAGGGTGAGATCACACCCTCATCAGCAGATAATCAACACGTGTGATTGTCGGCTCGGCACATGCTTACAACAAAGTGTTGAGTCCTGGTGTTATTTTTGAACATCACCATATGCTTCCTGCTCTGTGGATGTTAAGATGGATCCCTGCAAAGTATTTTCCCAGAAAGCTCTTTGGAAACTTCTTGGGTTTTTGTTGGGAGGGAGGAAGAGTTTTGAGTTGCCGTCTGCTCGCAGCGCGGCGTCCTTATCGGCTCCGGCTTTGCGTTTGTCTGTGAACACGAGAAGGTTTCCCGCTGGTTCAAAGGCGAACCCCCTCCTTCCTGTGCCTTCGATTCAGGTGATTTGTGCTCAGAATAGGCTCATTCTCTTTGGCTTCTATCCCCAGAGGAACAGAGAGGAACAATTAAAAGCAGGAGTTTTTAGTCTTAAATAAAGCTTGCGTTCAGAATGGAAGCATGAAAGGCTGCTGGATGGTGTGTTGGAGCTGATAGATGCCTCCCCAGGCCGTTTGAAGCTCCATAGATCTGGTTTGGTTGGTGCCCGACGCTAAAGCAAATACAGATTGTGTTGGTGAAATAGGGTTTTCTTCCTCTTTGTGTCTCATCTCATTTTTCTTTTTTAAAAGAAGAAGAATTTGCCATTCGCTTGCAGCTTGAAACATTTAAAGGGGAATCCTGAGGCGCTGCGAGACATCCCAGGCTGTCAGTACCAGAACCGGCCTGGACTCAGTCCACCAGTGGAGACGTTTACCCATCCTGGTCCGTGCAATCTGTCTGGATGGAGGTTTCCTTTATAATTAATGCAGCGGCTCTCCTTCGATTAAATAAACTTTAATTAACAAGCGCACGGCATGGATCGAACACCCACAACCCCCCTGCTTCCCAGCTGGAGTCAGGGGCATGTTAAAGGCAGATAAACACTTTTGCACTAATGAAAAATTGATTGCATAGATTCTTTGGGAAAGAGGTATTCCTTTGGAACTGAATGACTCCCCTCCAGACGCACGCTTAATATTCTACAGTGTCTGCTCAGCTGAATCAGAGTCATCCAAGGTCCATCAGTCCCAGAAAAACTCTATTCACAGAAGTGGAACCGACAGACACTTAAAAGAGCCCCTGTGAGGTCGAGAGCGGGGCCGAAGCAGTGTGGGAGGGGGCTCCAAATGAAAACGAGGAGGAAATCATGGACGAAATAAGTGGGTATTTCATCCATAACTTGATCTGTCTGCAGCCGCAGAATGATGCTGGCTAATTTGCTTCCCTCAGGGCTTTAACAACTTTCTGTGAGAGTCTCCAACTTTCCTCTGTGAGCTTAAATTCATTTCCTGGAGCATCTCGGGGCTTTAAAGCCGAGGACGGAGTTGAACTTCCAGAAACCTGTGTGGCTCTCTGCTCAGCAGGTTTGATGTGGGCTCCTGCACATCAACGCTGCAGGAGCAGTCACAGCGCGTTGATGGTGAGCTGGGGCTGGGTGCAGACTGATTACTCCTCACCCACGGATTCAGTCATTTCAATTTTCTGAAGATAACACAGATTGGTAACAGCTGCTGTGCGGTTTGTGGCGCAGCTACATGTGGAGCGCAGACATGAGAACCCACGACTCGACTCGCTCTGTCAGGACTCGGAGCAAATAAGGCTTCAAAGCACGGAAGAGTGCGTCTGTTGGACAGTTTTTAGGCAAACCGTAATTGCTGTTCTTTGTTCTCCCAAGCTTTGCAATGATGGCATGTTGAAGAGGCCAAAATAAAAAAGACTCAAGTGATGTTAAAGCGACCGCAGTGAGCCGCTGCTTTGGCACACGCATGATAAAAACTGCTTTTTCTCTATTTTCTTAAATTGGTACTCCTGTCATTTCCTTCCCATTTCATTTCAGACAGACGGAAATGTTGCTTTTGCATGGATGGGATCACTTTAAAAAATACAGTTAGACTACAAGTTTGACTAATATTCTGTCAAATGTCAAACCGACGACAGAACGGCATGATAGTAAGACTGGGATGATGCTGTCAGATGACAAATCCTAAAAATTCACTTCAGCTCGTCCTGGCAAATGCATTTGTTTGCTTATTAAAAGGTCATTTTTATCCATTTAAAAGGCACTTTCTGGAAACAGAGCTTTAATCAACTGTTAACTGGTGAGTTGCTGTGTCTTGTATGAAGTTTACGAAGCTCATTTGAATTGAAATAAGATAAATGGCTAACCTTTTTTTTTGCAGTCCGTCTGCATCTCCGTTATAAGAAAACACCAAGGGATGCTCGGTGGGAGATTTCATCCCATCGGCAGCCTTGAAGACTTTTTCAGCTGCTTTAAAATGTCCTCGTTTGTCGCTGAAGGAGCTCCATCATTCTCCTTCAGGGACACAGGAAGAAGGGAGTTGGGCTTTTTCAACAGAAAATGATCTGAAAGCAATAAGCAAAAAAGTTGAGAGAGAATTTGAAGTGTATAATCGTGTAAACAACAACAGATTTGAGTCAGAAAAATGCTCGCTGCAGCAGTTGTATCACAGAGTGGTGTTTTATTATAGCACAGCCTTGTTTACAATCAAACTTGTTGGCCCACTTTAACTCCGGGACTGAACTCTTCTCTGAAAACATCAGAGCCTTTCTGTGCTGGCAGACGCATCAATGCAGAGCACAAAAACACAGCGCTGCGGAGGGGGGGGCCTCTTAACGGCTCGGTGTTTTTACCACAGAGGTGTGTGTGGCGGACTGCGGCCCCCACGGCTCCTGCATCGGAGGGGCGTGCCACTGCGAGGAGGGCTGGACGGGACCCGAGTGTGAGCAGAGGGACTGCCACCCCCGCTGCATCGACCACGGAGTCTGCCGAGAGGGCAAGTGCGACTGTCACCAGGGCTGGACGGGGGAGCACTGCACCATCGGTGAGCCGTGGTGACACCCCCACCCGCCCCACACCGGGGCTCACACCACAGAAAACATCACTTATTTGAAAAGGGCAGACTTCAGTGAGAGGTGATGACGACACCCTTCTGCAGCTGCCCACGCGCTCCCAGCAGCTGGGGGGGGGGCACTTTAAACACAGAGATAAACCTCTGTTTCTTGCAGTCGAGTTTCCAGAGAGCAGATCCTGCAGCAGCATGTCGGCAGCTGAACCGGTGAGCTGCTGTGTTCCTGCAAACCTCTCTGTCCTCCTCCCACCTCTTCCATCCACCTCTCTGCAGCATCGCCTCTCATGCAGATGCTTAAACATAATCCTGTGATTCCCTACGCGAAACTCCACTGCCGCCCTGTAAAAGCCTCTCATTAAAATGATTTTTACAGGTGAATAACTATTATGGCTCCACTCTAGCCATTATAATGTCATACAACAGTTTTTTCCTAATAACATATTTACTGGGGAAGAAAAAGACACTACTAATGAAGAGAAAATACATATAAAATCAACCTTAATGAGCGCAGCATGGTGAAAGTCAATTACCGTGAGAAGGGCCTTGTTTCCACCCTTCCTGTTAAAAGCCTATGTAAAGCAGAAGGCTTGTGTGTGGCGGAAGCAGAGAAGGTCACTCAGACCCACAACGGGTTTTCTGGGTCAGCGCTGAGGGATGAAATGAAGAACACGTCCCTTTAGTGTCTAATCGTAAAGCATACCCGACATGTGATGTACGTTCAAGAACGTGCTAAACATGAAGGCGCTTTTAGCACATGGCGGTCACACAGGTCAGTCACTACCCCATACCAGCACAGTTGGAAGAGAAGAGGCTTGGTGTGAAATGTCATAGTTGTGCAAATCTGGTGAATCTTCTCCAGGCGTTTTCTTTCACAGCTCTATTCTGATTTATGAAAAGACTTGGTGTCACAGAATATCGGCTGGGCACAAAAAAAGGCAATCTGTGAATGAAAAAGGACGCTACCCATACGTCACTACCAAATCGAAGTCGCTGATTGGTCAAAGTTCAACTGGTTTAAATTTCAACCCCCCTCTTCTTTGATCCCCTTTCCCCCCTCTCTAACATCCTACTCTCTTCTCTCAGAAGATTAATAACCCCTATTATAACAGTGAAATCTGTCCAACACAAGAGGCCTTCAGCTCTGACCTGTTTACTCAGCTGTTGGAAAGTTGGAAAAATGTAATATTTTTTACGTAGAGGCCAAAAACGGACGTAGAGACTGGCATGTGAACGTGAGGAGTTTGAATGTGGAAGCCTGAAAAGCGCATATATATGTGCATTTGCACAGACTTGTCAATGGAAGTGGTCACGTGTTTTCGAGGCCGGTGTGAACGGAGCAGAAGAATCTTGTTTTCCAGCTTTCCTCACAGCTTCTGAAATGATGCTGAAGGAGTCCTGTACCCATTCACTTTCATAACTAACCCCCCCCCCCCTCCCTGAAGTGATGCTCCTCTGTCAGTGGGTCAAGGGGGGTTTAGGGGGCCCGAACGCCCCGGCCTGCTACCTTGGAGTGCACCTCCTCTGGAATGGAGGTGCTTCACCTGGCTTTAATGAGGATAATGAGTTCTGAGATTCCACTTCCTGTTGCCCCTCAGAGCAGGGGGGGGGGGTCTGCATCAAATGGCGTTGCACCCCCCTCACCCCACCCCCACCTGAGTGTCCTCTGTAGCCTTATGTATTTACCCCCCTCCTCCCTCTGGTAGGGTCAAGTTTGCAGAGAGGAGTTGATGGAGGGGTCACATTCCTGATCTCATTCATCTCTCCCTCCCCAGGGCTGCAGGGCCATTTTCCCCTTCCTTTCTCCAGCTTAAGCCTCCTGTAGGAGCAGCGGCTCCCTTCTTTCATGCGGGGGCCATGAATAGGTGCTGCCTTCCTTTTGTCCAGGGGGGGGTGTCTTGAACAAAGCTGAGTTTAATCCCGTTACATGGTCAGAGTCCAAGTTTTGCTCACCCTTTGGTCACAAGCATCCAGATTTTTTTTTTCTTTTGGGAGGGGTGGCATTGTTCGGGTCTCTCTGCTCTGAACTTCCCTGGGGGGTTTCTGACAGGGCTCTGCTCTCTGGCCTGCTGCTGTTGGAAAGAGCGTCTGCTTGATGTCAGAGCGCGGCTGCTTTGTCGAGAGGAGGAAGTCTGGTTCTGGACGCCATCAGGGTTCCTCGCTGCCTCTTCCTCTATGGTTTTGGAGAGGAAAATCAGATGGAGACAGCTAACCATGAATATTTTCCCCAGCTCAACTTACTCCATGGATTCATGTAGCTTTTGTAGACAGAAACAGAACATCACCCACGGTGATTTAGAGCACAAGTGTCAAACTCAAGGCCCGGGGGCCAAATTTGGCCCCCCATGTCATTTTATGTGGCCCGCAAGAGCATAACACTTTTTAATTTCTTAAAATAAAATAAAAAATTGGTGTGTATTATTCATATCTAGGGGGAATCGGACTTGAAATATCGGATTGGGCAACTATACATTAGGACTTAAACACTGTCCATATAACCTAACCTGATAGAATCAAATTTTGAAGGATTTATCATAGAGTAACAAGAAAACATGTGTTTTCTATGCAACTGTAACTGTCAATTTAAAAAGTTATAATAAATAAATAATGAGTTATTTAATATTAAGGAGTTACATTTATCATTCATTACTTTTAGTTACATGTATAGGTTATATCTGGCCCTGTGAGGACAGACACTATGCTGATGTGGCCCTCAGTGAAAATGAGTTTGACCCCCCTGATTTAGAGGATCTGTAATGCTGATTAATTGCTCCTCACTGTAGATGAACTTTCAAACACAACTGTCTCTTTTCTTGTCTCTTCCTGACTGCATTCCTCTGTCTAACTGCTGCATCTGTTCACTCTCCTCTCTGTTTTCATGTCCTCATGCCTGTCTGTCTCCCCCATGTGTAGCTCTGGATTCCAGAGTTTCAGGTAAAGACAAACCCTTCCTTCTTTGCATGACGGTTTGTGCTCTTGTTTCTAGACGTTTCTGTTTCGTTTATTTTGTGAGAACGTGAACTGGATGTCTGAGCGCCGGTTTCTTGGGTGTGAAGCACCGTAATGCTGTGGCTGACGTTCACACGCGCCTGAATGGCAGAGCGGCGCTAGCGGGTCGGCCCTGCAGACGTTCACATGTCAGGCACATCTTTGGGGCAGCCGTGTGCCGGGTGGCGCTTTTTGCAAATTTACTCTAATGGATGTGTTTGCCAGTCTCAGCACACTGCCACCGCAGAGATGAGTAATTTTCTTTTCCAAATGTTTTCCTTTCCTCGGATGTGTAATAGGAGCAGTCAAGATAGGATATAAAGGTAAATGGAACCACTACCCCCCCTCCCTCTCAAAGGGAGATTGTCCTGAGCAATCCCTCCCTGCCCTCTGTCTCTCCTGGCACGGCGTATACACACTTGTTTTATGTCCAAGTCGACCATAATGTTTCTGCTGTGATCCTGATCCTGACCCCCCCCCCCTCACCCCCCCACACACACCACACTGTTGTATCTCCCTGTGTCTGCCAGATTAAACGCCCAGAACTGGTGTGGTTTAGTCGTGTTTCAGCTCCCTGTCTTCACCCTCCATTAGCAGGAATGTGATCTGGCAGCAAATGCGCTGTTTCTGTAAATGTGGAGCCTCTCAACAACCCCCCCCCACCCCCCACCCCCCCTATATATATATTCTTAGCTACTCCTCCCTTGATGTTGCTGTTATTTCACATGCGTATTTTTAACACTTGTAATGGAAAGTTGCTGCTTTAATTAATGCACATACACATGCGTATGCTTATGTGCGTGTGCATACGCATGTGTAAGTGTATGCACACGCACGCATCCATGCACGTGCATGTGTGCGAATGAGGGGCACTTTTGGAAAACTTGTGACTCCTCTGAATCAGTGTGACCGGTTTATTGGCCTCCTGAGTCCAAACTCATGTGAAACAACTGTAACCCCTCACAACCCCCCATCCCCAGTCCTGTCAGAGGTGTATTTCACTCTATGTCTACTCACTGCAGTCATTTTTGTCCCTCCCTGCCCCCTGTGCTCCCGCCCCCCACCTCCTTGTCTCTCGTTTCCTGGTGCGTTTCTGACCCGTGCGTGATGTGTTGACAGACGGATGTCCCGGTTTGTGCAACAACAACGGGAGGTGCGTCTTGGACCAGAACGTCTGGCACTGCATCTGCCAGTCAGGATGGCGGGGGCTCGGTTGCGACGTTGCGACCGAAACTCTCTGTTCTGACGGCAAGGATAACGAGGGAGGTATGAAGGAGAGAAGTGTGGACGTCCAGCAGACACTGCTGCTTAAAACATCCGCACGGAGAATGCAGACGCTTGTCAGACAGCGATTTATGCCTTAGCCACGACTTCCTTCACACGTGGAAACGGCAGGCGAAAAATGGGCAAACCTGCATGGGACACCCAGACACCCATCGTCCTCTTTGAGGACAATAAAGTTTACCTTGCCTTACCTTATATCAAAGTCATAGACCCCCATGTGGCGAGGAAAGGGTTGTACAGGTTGTAGAGAACATGTATACAACACGCAAAGCCAAAATGGGGTGAAGTGAGACGCAGGCGCATCATGCAAACTTTGAATTTTTTAAACCCCCACAAGCAGTCAGTGCTGTTCAAGGGGTAAGTGTGAGTCGTCTGCGCATCACCTGTACGTCATAAGTGCATGGAGTTTACATTATCCTTCCACACACAGGGCAATGGTATGTTCCACATTTATGACTTGAGGTGGCCGGATGAGCCTCAGGGGAACTGCAAGACACACCTGCATGACTCCCCTTAAGATGCAGCCGCTCCTCTGTAGGACCCTCCCTGAGCCCAGACAAACTAAAACCTGTATGGGTCCACCTCACCCCCCACCCTCCGTACAGATGCATGTGACAAAGGCATTAGATTACATGTTGATGTGGCTATTTTTAAACTGATCAGAGTGCAGTTTCCGTGGCTTTAAAGTCCTTCAAGTCAGTTTGTAAAGTGACCATTGAGATTCTTTTCCTCCCTGTTATGCCCCCCCCCCTCCCCCCCATCTATCGTCCAGATGGACTCACTGATTGCATGGACCCGGACTGCTGCTTTCAAATCGCCTGCCAGGGTCAGACCTACTGTCGTGGCTCCACTGACCCCGCCACAGTGGCGGGCCAAGGCCAGAGCGCAGCCCTGCAGCCCACGTCCAGGAGCTTCTCTGAGCGCGTCCGCTTTCTGATTGGTCCCAGCGGCAGTCATGTGATTCCTGGGGATAACCCCTTCAACAGCAGGTGAATGTCTGCATGCATCACTGACAGCTCCTTCATGATTTGACTCACGCTGCCTGTTTACCGTCTCATTAGCGGCTGACAGCGCTGCACCTGCGTTTGTGCAGCTGACGCCAGAGCGTCCAAGTGTCTGACATCTTTTTGTGTTTGGAGTCAAGGTGACACGTTTGTTTACAGCACTTTGGCTGCCATGACCACTCCTTTATCTGCCTATTCTCTGTTTATTTTACAATGACAAGCAGGAGGAGGCTTCTGCTCAGAGGCAGACAAACAACAGGGCAACACTTACGAACCACACAAGCACACACACATGCACGTTGCACATATATGAATGTACAAGCCTGCCATCCAAAGTTCTTTAAATGCAGAACATTTAAGCAGAAACCTCTTTGATTTCAGCAGCGAAGCCTCGCCGGCTTCAAACAGGGTAGTTCATGTGTGAGTTACCCCTGCATGAAAAATGGATTAGAAGCCTTCATATGGTTCCTATTGTGTGATGTTCAGCTTGACTTTCACTTTGAGTTTTAAATTCTGCTTTTTTGCTGCTGTTTAAAGTCTTGTTTTTCTGCTATTTTTCAAAATAATGTCTCTTTTCAAGCCCTCCAATCTGGCTCCATCACATCACTGCTGTGAACTTTTGTCCTTCTTTTGGGATCAACTGTGTATTTTTCTGTGCTGCTGCCTCAACAAATGAGTTAAAAATGAATCTTTTTCCTGTCAGCTTTTCATGTTTTTGTGCTAATGAATAAATTAGGTTTGGGATACATTTTTATTTGTGTATCTCTCAGGACAATCACGCTGCTGCCAGCAGTTTGGAAAATGTACTTCCTGGTCTCTTTGGACAGCTGATTGAGTAAAACGTCCTGACTTCGTCTCAGCCTCACCCCTCCGTCTTTCTTCATTGTGCCTTCTGTTTGTGAGCACGCTGGCTTCTGTTCGGCTCAGAATAATGGTTGAGGTGTCAGGCAGAAGCAGAAACGTGTGGTGGAGACGCCGCCGCTGGGATGATCACTGATGCATTTGTGCAAAATCTTTTTAGGATGGATGTGTGCACAAGGGTTTGGGAATTTTTCTTCCAACAGTTCAAAGTAATCTCAATGTAAATACAGCGCTTTACTAGAAATATAGAATGAAGTAATTCCTCCCAGATGGGTTTGCTCTACTCCTCAGCCACACTGTCTCTACTCTCTGTCTGAATTTAGATTTAGCTCCCCTGCAAAAAGAACATTTACCTTTATATCTTTTTTAATTTTTCTCATATAGAACAAAACTAAAGGAGATATTTTTTTATTACAAATGCATCTGTAGAGTTTTGCGGTTTTCCAAAACAAAATAATAAAAAATAAACTTTATATTTTGACAAAAATTAAACCAAGGCAAGATTCCACCTTAAAAGATAATTGACCTAGAAAACAAAGGAATAGATAAAAAGAAAAAAATCAAGATTGATTCTGTATGAGGGTTGCACGGTGTTACAGCGGTCAGCGCTGTCCTGCTGGTTCAAATCCCAGCTGGGTCCCTTCTGTGTGGAGTTTGCATGTTCTCCTTGTTCTCCATGGCTCTCCGGCTTCCTCTCACAGCTCAAAACGTCATTCATAGGTTCATTGATTACTCTAAAGCATCGATAGGTGTGTGGGCGTTTTTGCGAGTGATTGTGTGGCCTACAACAGATTGGTGACCTGTCCGGGGTGTACCCCGCCCTTTACCCAACAGTACGTGGGACCGGCTATAGTAACCGCCTGACCCCAAAAGGGATACAGCAGGTTAAGTAAATAGATGGATTCTGTTTGAAAAATCAAACAACAACAAAAGTCTAGATACACCACAGTCCTTCAGATCAAAAATAAAACACGGACCTAAAGGCATCGTGGCAGCGCTGCAGCAGAGTCTGAAAGAGGGACATGCAGAAGAGGTTGGAAGCAGACAGAGATCAATGTTTAAAGGGGGGGCACGAGACCTGAAGGAGTTTGAGCAGGTGGAGCACAGGGGCCTTTGTTTGAAGGTTCACTTCTTCTGTCCTCTTCTAGAAAGATGAATGGAGACATGGAAGGATGGACCAGCTCCTAAGTAGCCTTGCTCTGTTAGCCAGTGAATGAATGCAGTGCCGAGACGGAGCAGCAGGAGGGCGGCTGTGGATCAGCCCTGCTCCACCTGTAATGAGCTGGAGACTGAGCGGAGCAGCTCCACCCACCTGTGACACATTCAGAGAGGAGAGAGCAATGAGGTGGTGTTGATGGAGAGTTACTCGTCTTCATAAACCGTGTCACGCCTATGAATTTAGGAACAGGAGGAGCTGTTGTACCTGTAGGCCCTGAAGAACAACGGCCCGGGAATCCAGGGAATGTTAATCATGTATGAATCTCCTGCATCTGTGATTTAAAAGGTCAAAGAAAGATGCTGCCCTGTCAGGTGAAGCGGGGAGAGGAAGCTTTCTGTGCCGAGAGCAAATCCATTTACCAGCCAGAAAAATCGGAGTGCGGAGCTTGAATGAGTAATGCTCTCCCATATACCAAACTAACTACCTCAGAGGTTTCCTGAAGTGAAGCATTTAACCCCCTCTATCTGCTCAAGTAGCTTCCGCTGTTTGGCCAACATGTGAGGGGGGTTATAGAAGGCTGCCAGCGGGCGTGAGCGTCCGCCAGAAACCTGCTGGAAAAAGCCCTGCTCAGAAATCTCTGTTGCTGCTTTCTTCAAGGGGAAAATAGTTTCTTTACCAAACAGAAACCTTTATATTCTGACTTTTTATACAGCCGAACATTTTGTATTTCATGACAGATTGCTTCAAGCATTGCACTTTGTTGTTGTGAATTGCTATAAAGTGCCTCTTGACACATCAGCAGCAGCACTGCTCAGCCTTTCACATCAGTAAAAGAGCTGAAGAGCACACTCCAGAACTGTTCTGGCTGATAGATTATCTTTCATCACAAGTATGACCGTAGATATTTATCAAGCTGGTGAGCACAACACTCAAGTGTGACGCAGACAAAAGCCACTTTAGTGGAAGCACAAAAATACTTTTCAGAACAATAAAATCCTCCTTCAAACACAAAACTAATAACTCAGCAGAGACTTGATGACAATACCGTTTCTAACTAGGTCACTCATTATCTCATTTAATGCCTCAATGACGGCTGCTGTTCTCAATGGTGACGGCGCTGGCTTCACTCCAAATGGAGCTGCGGGTGTCTGTGTGACTCTTCAGCAGGACAGCGTTTTACTAATCAGACTGAGCCGTCCTCACACTGTAATCACACACCCACCAAATGTACCGACCCATGCTGCACTCACATTGTACAAAAAATTCTGGACCACCGCACGGTTTCTCACCACATAGAAGAAAAAGGAAATCATGTGAATAACCTGGAAAAGTCTGTTAATTTTCCATTATTTCATTAAAAAAAAAACTTTATAGAATATAGATTCAGGGCCCACTGAATTTATGAAACCATAAAAACAAATTAGAAAACAGTGGAACATCTGCACAAATGTTGCAGGGTATGAATGTCTTAAACTGAGTTTGACCAACTAATCATCTACTGAACTCAATCACCTGCACAGGTTCCCCGCATGTCATTACATTGTCTCCATTTGGTTCAATATGGGGAGGGCTTCAGACTTGACAACTAGCTAAAGGAACATTTTTGATGCCTCCATAGTCTGGGTGAGCCCCAAAAGTTCCTAGCTAAGGAGGCTGGCTGTTCACGGAGCTCTGAATCCAAGCAGATCAACCAAAAGTCTAATGGAAGGACGTCATGTGGCAGGAGAAGATGCAGCCGCTAAAGAGACAACCGTGAGCTTCAGCGGATTATCTAAAGGACAAGATTCAAAAAGCTGCAGACATGCAGAAAGAGTGGAATGAGGTGGAGGAACAGCTTCAATAACCAACAGATTCAGACAGGCTACAACTGTCTGCTTCCTCAGGTCAAAATACTTCTGGGCCTGGGCCTGAGAAGAAGAACTGGACTGTTGCCCAATTGTCCGAGGTCCTGTTTTCTGATGAAAGCAAAGAGTGGCTTTCTTTTGGGAATCAAGGTCAGAGGGTTGGAGGAGGACTTGTGAGGAGCAGAACTCAAGCTGCTGGAGGTCCAGGGTAAAATCTCCAGTCAGTCAGTCAGGATTTGGGCTGCAACGTCCAGCAATAGTGTTGCTAAACTCTGCTTTCTTCTATCAGAATGTTCTAGAACACCTTATGATTCCTTCTGGTGAGGATCTGGATGGAGATGCAGATTTCATCTTCCAGCAGGACCTGACCCCTTCTATTGAAGCATTGAAGATGCACATATCATTTTGAAAATTACTTTTTTTTTGGGGGGGGGTGATTTGATGTGATCAGAATTTCTGTCTTTATGTTTTTGTAAAACCTGAGAATGAAATGGAGATTTCTCCACAGTATTTTTTTCATCCTATCTATATTCTGTGAATTTAGTTTTTTCATGGAATTATGGAAATGGAAACACTTTTCCATGATAGTCCATTTTCTTGGAGAGGGTCTGTGCTATCTTCTGATACTAATAAGACGAAGGGCTGGTGGGTTTGTAAAAAGTTGCTTGCTTTTCAATGAGATTTCAAGCTGGTCATTTAGCAGGAATGGAGAATTGTTGCCCCATTCGAGCGATCACTGCGGTTTCCTACAGTGCCAGTGCCAGAGTCCACTGAACTGTCCTCCAGACCAACTCCAGAGCTGGCCTCAGCACAGTTCCCTTCAGTCAGAGGGGAACTGAGAGCAGGGAATGAAGAGGTCACTGAAGCTCAAAGAAGCCGACCTTAAAGACCCACTCTGTCTTTAACATGCTCTTGTGCCACTTTCCTGATGATGGAGGACGTATATAGAGAAAATTAAGAATAAAACTGCTTTCTGAGTATTTATTTATACCAATTGTTGTGAATCATGAGCAGATAAAAAAATGATGTTGGAAAGAGATTATATTTGTGACACAGAAGTGATGCTGGGCAGGTCACAGGCTTTACAAAAGGGAGGAGAAGGGGGGACTGTTGATTTGTGCTGTTTTTGATTAAAAATGTTCATAAAAAGATATTTCTGTATCCACCTGTGTGCTGCAACACCTGTCTTGGAAGGTAACTGAAACCTGCTCCCCTGAGTTTTATATTTAAAAGCACTGCAGAGACACAGAGAAGGCGTTTCTGCGAGCAACACCCCCTGACATGTTTGTGTTCTTAATGGGCGCTGGCGGCATTGACCATGCTGATGTTCACTCAGCTCTGTCTGTCTCTCCTCGCAGCCTTGCCTCCGTCATCCGCGGTCAGGTCCTGACAGGAGATGGGACGCCTCTGATTGGAGTCAACGTGTCTTTCCTGCACTATCCGCAGTACGGCTACACCATCACCCGGCAGGACGGCATGTAAGGGTGCACACACGTGCACATTAGACTGCTTCTTCTTCAGATCAAAAGCTGTCCCGCAGTGAAGACATGTCCCCAAGACTGCAGACAAACCAAGGAGCGGCTCACTGTTCCCTGGAGTGACACCTCATGCAAATGTCAGAGAGGCGCTGTTGTTTAAAATGCATGAGGGCAGAATCAATCTGCGTGCAGATTAGGAAAACACGGGATTACGGTCTGACCTTCCACTGCTTCTGCCAGCGATAAGTGGTTAGTAATGGAAGAGCAGATAAAGGCTTGTCACATGTCCAACAGACGAGCTTCACCTCAGGTTTACTTTGCAGACACACGCTAGAATCCACGGCCCCGTCTTTATGTGTGGAATGAAAGGCTGCCTGAATTGTGCAGCTGTTGTTCTGAATCCCAGTCCTGGGGTCCAGTACGATGGAGGATTAGCCGTTTTCTTCAGATATTCTGCCCTGTAACTCTTCTGTCAAGAAGCGTGATAAATGGTGGGGGATAATCACACTTGGTTAGCCAACAGATCCGCTCAGTGCGTTAAGAAGAGGGTGGCAGGAGTGCAGGGGGGGCCATCATCAAAGCCTGGCCTCTTGCAGCTGTGAGCTCCCCACTGCCCAAAAGTGAAGGGAGCTGGAGGAGGAAGCTGTTTCAGGTCAGCTGCACAGCTTGGCTCTCCGCGCCGGCTCTTGTGTGTTATTCTATGCAGAGCGTGCACGGCCATTCAAATCAGTGGGAGTGTGCGTTCATTTTGAGAATGCACGCCGTGTCACTTTGCCCGGAGGGTAAGCCTCAAAGACTTACCCTTCATTTCCAAACCGATAACTTCTGCTTGAGTAATGTTGTACTAATGAAGACCATCTCACCAGAGGGGCCCCCCAGACTCGCCCCTCCAAACCAAACTCAGCCAGAGACGGTGTCTGCTGCTGCCATGCCTGGCCGAACTAAAGTCATACATTAGATTCCGAGGGCGATAATGATATACGGAGGCTGAATAGATGAAATCCACAAAGCTTTGGTGCTGCACATAAAAAGAAAAACCTTTACACATTTAAGTGGTTTTGCTCTAACTGTGGTCTGATGTCTTGTGGTTAATTTTCTACATTTGCAATGTAAGTTGAGAAAAGGCTTCAATTTGACATATTTTTGTACAAAAGTGCTTTCAAATAAAAACACAAAAATAAAAGAAATAATAAAAAAACACAGTGAAACACATTAAGGGACAACAATAGTAATATTGTTCTAACATGCCACATTTTATGAGAACGTCGTTTGTCTTTTGGGCGGCCGTGGTGCAGCGGTAGGGCGGTCGACCCATGATCGTAAGACTGCAGGTTTAATTCCTGCCTTTCACGCCCATGTGTTGAAGTGTCCTTGGGCAAGACACTGAACCCCACCCTGCCTCTGGTGGGAGGCTGGCGCCAGTGTTCAGCAGCAGTTTATGCCATTTACCATCTTCTCACCCTCTAGTTTCCCTCAGAAAACAGCAGTCACACCACTCAGGGGTGACTTGTAAACAATTCACCAAATTAATCATTGTCTCCCTTAAAACATTCTGCAGTAAATGTCCAAATGACCTTTCCTGAGAAGAAAGATTTGAGGAAAAATCATACTTCTTAAAACAGCTCATGTCCCATCTGCTCCTCTTAGTCTGGTATTCATTTTTATAGAGATGTATAGAAGATATAGATATTGAATTTTACATGTATTCCATTAACCACTGTTATAAGCACAGTAACTTAGCTTGATTTGCTTGTGATTCTTTTAAAATAATCATAAGTGATGTAATGTTTCCTTATTTACTTGGGTGAACACCTGCAGCATTAGAATTCATCTGAATGTGAAAGGGAAAGCTGCAGAAACCTCACACTTCACATTCATAAACACAGACATTTTGAAAGTTTGGATTTTTAAAGAAGAGCATTCAATTTTCATTTCCATGCTTTTTTTGTGTTTTCAGTCTGTCTCATTAATCCTCCTCTGTGGAAACGGCTTCCTTCATTTCTCGTGTTGATGTGAGTCGTGTGTTTGCTGTGAAGGTTTGACCTCCTGGTGAACGGCGGAGCATCTCTGACGCTGACGTACGAGCGGGCGCCGTTTCCCGCCTCGCACCACACGGTGTGGCTGGCCTGGAACATTTTCCACGTGATGGACACGGTGGTGATGAAGCGCGAGGAGAACGACATCCCCAGCTGTTATCTGACTGGTCTGGTCAGGCCCAACCCACTCATTGTGGCCACGCCCCTCTCCACTCTGTACAAGACGTCCCCGGAGGACAGCCCCATCGTCCCGGAGACTCAGGTGAGGCACAGGTGACCCAGGGGCAGTCCAAACTTCAGCTTTTTATAGGGAACATTTGAATTATTGTTATTTTTTAAAAGATTTTGTTCAGAAAGCTTATTTAAATACTTTGGTCTGAGTTATTTTCTTCCGATTGGAGCTTCTGCTAAACTGAAGCTTTCTAACAAATAATAAGACAAAAATCTTCTGACTGAAAGGCTGCGGAGGCTGTAAGGGCTCTTTCTGTACTCGGTCTGCAATTGTTTCACCAAAATGTGGCTGCATCCTATCTTTTCTGTTGAGCTGCCTTCAGTTAGGTGACACTCAGGCCTCTGGAAAGACTCAAAGGCAGTGTTTGTTGTTCGTGCTCAGGTGTTACCTTGGACCCAGAGGCAGCTCTGGGCTGAGGCTGTTTGTAGCAACCTCCTCTTCTAGGTTGCTGTTTTTAGCCGCGTTTCTCCACAGCCTCCACTCCACGCTGAGCTTTGGCACAGGTCTGACTGCTAATTAAAATCATAGGTGCTTCACGAGCAAGTGGCCATACCAGGCAGTGACCTGAACCTGGTCTACCTGAGCTCCAGGGCGGCTGGCTACAAGCCCATCCTGAAGGTTCTTCTGACCCAGGACCGGCTCCCGTTTGGCCTGATGAAGGTCCATCTGATGGTGGCCGTCATGGGCCGTCAGTTTCAGAAGTCGTTTCCGGCCTTCCCCGACCTCTCCTACACCTTCATCTGGGATAAGACAGACGCCTACAATCAGAAGGTCTTTGGCCTGGCAGAGGCTGTGGGTGAGTCCTGCTGTGATCATCATGTGCGAGCACAGGTCAGCTGTCAGACACCGCCAGGCTTTGAACCCAAGCTAATCTGACTTATTCCTAAAGTTGAGATCCTTTCACAGGGGACTGGCATGAGTAATAAAGATGTATAGCGGTGGTGTGAAATGCCCTAGAGCTGCAGCTTTGCAGCTGTTGTTTTCTGCTGACTTTTTTCTTTTTGTATGTTTGATATTTCAGCATATATAGAAATGATTCCCTTTGATGCAGTAAAAATAAGCAACCCTCCAACATGGAACATGTTAAATTGTATCTATTCGTTAAAGATTGTTTTTTAATTGTAATCTAAGCGTCATCTGAAGCCTGAACAGTAATTATGTTGCTATGTTCAGTAAGGATACATGTAAGGCGGCCTGGTAGAGTATGCTGTGGCCTTCACATTAATAACATACATGTGCTGTAAGAACATTCATGTTCCAAGTCCTCTGATGTCTAAGATAGACGTTTTATACATCTTCACACGTTAAAAGAGAAAAGCATGAAGGAAAAGCAGCACACACAGGTGAGACAGAAACCCTGCTGCTCCTCCAAATTCATCCCAGCTGGGGAGGATCTTCAACGAGCCGGCGGCATCGGCAGAAACAAAAAACATCCCGCCTGAATGCTTCATTGGTGTGTGGGTAAAAAAACCTGATGCATGCTGTGTCCCCCCCCCCCCCATCAGTGTCAGTGGGATACGAGTATGAGTCCTGCCTGGATGTGGTGCTGTGGGAGAAGAGGACAGCTGTGCTGCAGGGACACGAGCTGGATGCCTCAAACATGGGGGGCTGGACGCTGGACAAACACCACATACTGGACGTCCAGAACGGTAAGAGTCGCTCATCTGTGTGTGTGTGTGTGTGTGTGTGTGTGTGTGTGTGTGTGTGTGTGTGTGTGTGTGTGTGTATGGGGGGGGGTTAACGGGGCCAATTCTCAGGGTTACTGAGTGAATCATCAGGATGGGAAGTGTTGCAGGGGTGTCGAAGCTTAAAAACACAAAAAATATCTCAGAAAATATCTTTTATTTGACTGTGGTCAATATTCTGATGGATTATTTGTGTCTTCAAACAGAAAAGATGTGACCTTTTTTCCTCTTTACCTGCTGGAGTTAATAATGTCATTTCTCACATGTCTCTTTTTCCATGAGACCAGAACAAAGAGTTGTGCTTGTTAGAGCTCCCGGTTTGTGTTTCTAGAGCCCCCACCATCAGGAAGCATGGACCATTAAAGCTACGTGTGACACAAACGCCCCTCTTTCATACGTCATCTGGAAACAAGAAAAAATTTGTGATGATTGGTCCTAAATCATCGGGTTTGGCGTCAGAAAACGCAGAGCCAGAGGTGACTGTGGGTTTGGTGACTCTGGGTTTGGTGTGTTGAACAGAAACATCCATTCAGATCTACGTTGAAATAATATTTAGCCTATGGGCGACTACAGGTAATAAAGTGGCTCTTAATGCCGGTGCTGGACTTCCTTCAACAATCAGGAGGGAAGTCAGGTTGTGTGGTTGGTTTTTGTCTGACAGCAGAGTGTGGGAAGTTAACTGGTCTCCTCTGTTCTCCTGTCAGTTATGGTGTTGGACCTTAAAGAGGGGAAAAACCTACAGCCAAAGCCATTTAACACAAGAAGAGCAGCTGAGAGGATTAAAACCAGATGAGAACAGTTGGAACAGCTAAACATGAACCAGAAGAACTGAAGTAGAGACATTGATCCTTAAAAAACCCAGCGAGTTTATTTTGGGGCACTTTAAATGAACTGTGTTGATTTCTGATCATTTAGTTCCCCAACCAACGAAACAGACCGACATGTATTCTGATGTTAGTCTGAATAGATGGTAAACATTTCATGGCTGAGCAGTTAGAAAAGAGGAGGAAGTTCAGGAGAATCTTCAAAAGCTGTTTTCATATTCCTACAGAAATGCATAGATCCAGTTATTATCTATTTACCATTTTTTCAATCATCTTTGGTTATAATCTAGCAGATCTTCTCAGACCATCAAGAACCTGCAGATCCTCAAGTTCTTCCAGAGTTAGAACAAAGCGTTGAGGCTTCCGTTTGTTCTTGAAGTCTGACAATCTGCAGGTTCGTCTAGAGTCCCACTCCGATCATCTTTTGTTTGGTTTTTCAAAGGGTTCCCACTGGTCTTTTCAGAATGATTCTGCCACTTTTAACCAAAATCCCAAAACCTGTATTGTTTTCTGGAACATAGCTTCTGCAGAGCTGCAGGAGTTGGAAATTCCCCTCTAAGTTTTGGACTTTGACGTGGAGCAAAAAGACAATAGTTTTCTATGTTCCATTTTAAACTCTGGATTGTTTTTTACTGTAACATTAGTGTAACATTTCACTTCTTGAATATTTATGTTTTATGTGTTGAACCGTCCGTGTTTCATAAATGTTTACTTTTGAACTTAGATGACCATCAGCGATTCCTGTGAGGCTTTTATTTTTTTAATTTTGTTCTTCTGCCTTTAATCTTGTTTTTACAGATCTCTGCATGAGATTATGTATTTGTAAGGATGGAGCAGTGAAGGACAAAATCCAAATTAGGGATGGCTGCTGGCTTGTTTTCATGCAGCAGGGTCAGGATTTCTGCTCCCAAAGTAGAACCATTACTTATTATTTTTGAAATAGTTAACATGGTTTTCCTTTTTACTGAATAGATGTGTGTGAAAAAGCAGAGAATAAAATTACTGAGGATCTCAAACGTGGAATCAAAAACAGATAAAAAGAGCTGAGAGTGAAGGATCCTGCACATGTGAAGTTTCATTTCGATAAAGAAGAACAAGAACAGAATCAGAGGAATGGTTTGAACTAAACTCTTTATTTATTTGTTTTCTAAAGTCATTCTGTTCACCTTCAAGCTTTACAGTTTTTCCAGATTGTTAAGACACTTTTCTTGAAAACTACTCTCCTTTTCTCTAAACTGTGAACCCCATACCAGATTTTCAAGCTACAGTTACAAAACTTCAAACTCTTCGCGCAAAACCAAACTTTCCCCTCCAGACAGTTCAAGCTGTGCCCAAAGCTGAACTTTGTTGTGAAATCAAGAGTCAGTCAAAATTAAAAGCAAACGTTGAACTAAACACTACGTTAAACACTAGAAAACACAATGCTCAGGACATGACGCTGGAGAAATATAAGGGTATTGTTGACTGTAGGCTAAAATATGTGCTGCAGAAAACTTGTACAAAAAAAAACATAAAAACAGAAATCTTGTTCATTTACATGTAGCCAGGGCCGGCCCTGGTCTTCCGGGGGCCCTAAGCGAAATTTAATTTGTGGGCCCTCTAACTGATCAGCAGCACCAACAAAACGCAACTGTTGTTGTAAGAAAAATGAGATATATCTAGTGCAAAATGTTGGAAAGAAGTGCCTTCACTGTTGTGCGTGTGTGCACAAATGTATGACTGTCTTTTAAGAAATAATGAAACAATAAGTTTGATTTGGGTTCCATATTGGGTAGATTTGAACTTACCAGCAGCAGCATCAACGTTTTCCCTTTCAACAGAAGATGTGGTGACAGGAGTTTCTTCTGCAGCTAAAAAACAAGAATTATTATACAATAGTTAATGATGAAGTTAATAAAATAACTATAGCAGAATACTACTAATAGTTTAGTGGCTCAGTTAAAATCTGTGTGCAGGTTTTTCACAATGTCATGATCTTTTTATATATTTATGAGAAATAGATTGTTTGATTATATATTTGCACAAGATCATATTTATTTATTTAATTATGAACAGTTTGGGGCTCCATACTCTTCAGCCGCTGTTTATGGAAAAAAAGGGGTTATGCAGACACTGTTTTTAAATTACTTTACATGCCACATGAAGGGATGTGGACGCTGCACCTCCTCCAATACTTTTTGATACTTTTTGAGAGCGGAAGAAAATGTTGGCTGACACGGAACTGTGCAAAACATCGTCATTATGTAGAACCAAAACTGCAAAATACAAATAAGAAAGAAATGTACCTATTTAGAAATAATAAATGTGAATAATAATTTGAGTATAAATGGAAATATAAGCATTTATACACTTCTTTATCTATTATTCTGTATATTCATAATTTTAAAATGAGTACATTTATTTTGTTTGTCATTAATAAATTACAACCTTTATTTCCTATTTGTATTTTGCAGTTTTGATTCTCCATACTTCATGCCATTGCAAGATTTTAAGACTCATTGTTGAAAAAGTCAGACTCCCTGACTGTCTATAACAGATAAACAGCAGTTTCTATACTGACACTCACTAGAAAATGCAGAACGAACTAAATGTGTTAGCAAAACAATTAAACAACACGATAACGTGAGTTAAACATTTATCAGCCATCACCGTTGTCATTATTTAATCTGCTCTTCGCCGTTTTGGAAGGTCATGTCTGACCTCATCCAGGAAACTTGGGTATCAGAATTATTTCAGAGTTTTCCATGGGAAATTACGACAAACGGGGTCGTTTATGTGCAAACTTCACCTATCTTTCTAACTTTACCGAACTTTGGATCGATTAGTATTTTAAATCGCGAATGCACAGAAATACTGGATAATGTAAAAAATACGGCCCGTCATCCTCCAAACATACCTTGTGATTGATGCTGAAGTTGTTCATCTTTTTTCAGCTCCTGATGGATAAAGTCTATGTGGCATGAAGTGCTCTTGTTGTCGCTTTGATCATCGTGACAAAATGCGCTTATTTTTTTCTTTTCTCAACTTTATTGAAACAAAATGCGCCCGTAAATGCACACTGTGCCAGGATCAGATGTAGTGATGTTGACCAATCGTTGCTAAGAGTGGCGTAACGTCATTATTTGGGTTGCCAGATTGGTTCAGGTGTGTTGACCGGGGGGATCACAAAAGTGCAGGCAACTTTCTTTTGCACAACATTCACAGCTATGAAATAGGTTGCCAGATTTGGGTCTTTTTTTAATTTTATTTTTTCGCCACTTCGGGGCCCTGGTGGTGACGGGGGCCCTACGCGGCTGCGTAATTCGCGTATAGGGAGGGCCGGCCATGCATGTAGCACTTGTATGAATAAAGTACAAAAATATACAGGGATGTGCTGACCACCTGTCACACGAACTCTTTCTCTCAGATTTCTATCCATATAGGACCTCACAAAGCAGTGCTCTCTGAACTGGCTTACTGTATACGCTCACTCACATCATTAGCCACTAGTGTGATCAGTTTTAAATTGTTTTTTATAAGTGGTGACAGCTGTGCTTTTGTCACCTGTGCACACCTTTATGCAGGACAGGTGCATCACAATGAAAATGTGTCTAAGCAGGTGAGAAGTGCTGATGGTTTTTAGGAAGGATTGATTCAATCCGTGGGTTCAGGACAATAGAGTTTCGAGAAAAACTGTAACATATCAGCCATTTTTGGACACTGTTGACTGTGATCGGACTGAACGATAAGCAGAGGAATAGGTGGCTAACAACAGCAGGTGAGGAGAAGTCTACCCCTCCTAAATGTCAGTGTGCTCGGGGGCTGAGTGAGGCGTGTCGCCTGCTTGTCCGTCCGTCACTGAAGCCCAGATGAATGACCTTCAGAGAGCCTGCAGACACACCTGAGGGCTTAACCTGCTTCCTGCTGGACTTTTACATCTCACGGGGGGCAACGGACGCCTTTCAGAGCAAGGGGAGTGGGGGTTGTTGCTGTGATTGAGCAGTACAGAGTCTGAAACACAGCAGCAGCAGAAAACAAAGCATTTTCCAGATAAATGTCGCAGTAAAAGGTTGTTTTGCACCTCAGCGGAAAATAAATGTTAACTTCTTATCTGTCTGAAGCAGCAGTCGGTAAAAAAATAATAAATTTCTTTTGGAAGGAAATGTTCTGAAAAATACCCAGAATGAACTTTCATCAATCTTAGGAAAGTGTTTTTTAATGTAAATTAAATGTACAGACTGAGCGATGCAGAGCACATTTATTATTTTTACTTATCAATTTGCTCGTTTTTGTGGTGCTCTGAACAAAGCCCCGTGCTGCTCAGCAGGTGGGAGGGCGCAGGTATTAGTATTAATAGCCCCAACAAAACACCATCAATCATGGAGGGCGTGAAGCTTGCGTTTCGGCTGCGCTTTGCAGCCGCACACCTCCACCCAGTGAGGTCTTCACCTGTGAGGAGGAGGTTTCCTGACCGAATCTCCTTCAGCGGCTGTCACCCCTCTGTGTGTCTGCTCATGGTGGATGTGGGAGTCAGGACTGAATCTTTAAACCGCCTTGTGTGCTGCCCTGCAGATAAACTCCCTTAACTGCAGTGTTAACAAAGTTTCCTCTTGCTAACCAAGTTTGTGCGTGTTTGTCATGCTTGCAGTGGTTTAACAGACAGCAGTGGGGGCTCCCGGGTGGTCCTCCTCACTTAAATGTCTGAAACTAAATATACTTTTGTTTCCTAAAGCTGAAGATTTTTGTCTTAGCAGATCCTTTCAGCTCCTTGAGGAAAGTGAGGGAAGAAACCTCTGTGTGATCGGACCGAGTTCTCAAATAAAGTCCTTTAATAAAATCATGCCTGCATGCGCAGCCGCCACTGCTGAGGCTCCGCTCTTCATCCTGGGCGTTATCAGCCGTGCATCCCGCACCGATAACATCTCAGAGGATGCACAAACCGGCTTGTTTTTTATTAGTTATGCTTGTGGAGAGGTGTCAGAGGCTTTGATTCGTCTCCTGGTTTGAATTCTCATGCAGCATCACAGAGAACAGACGCCACAGCTTGTTCTAATGTGCCACGCCAATGAGAAGCTCAACTTTCTGAAGTGAGCAGAACAACAGTGGAGTGTGCCTGCAGCTTTGCTGCTGCAGGTGTTTGATCCCCGCCTGTCTCAAAGAGAGGCGCAGCCCTCTCCAAAGCACCATCACAGCTGGAGTATCGACACATAGGTGCAACACGTGTGATATGTTAATGTCTGCTGCATCCTTTACTCGACTGAGCCGCTGTGTGCCTGAAGTCATGGAAAAACCAAATGTCAGTGTGCATTAAACGTCATTTCTCCGGATTGTTTTTGATCGTGGAAGCCGTGATGACAGAAATAAAACAGGAAGCAGATGGTGTGGAGCTTTTTGTAAATGCCGTTGCCTCCCCAAGGTGCTTTTTTCTCGTGCTCTTTGTTCCTACACAACTAAATCTTCCCCTATTGAGGAAAACACTGCAAAGTTTTGCTGAATCTAAAAGGAAGGAAGGCATTCAGTGTTTTTCAGTCTCATTAGCTGACAGAAGCTTGATGCCGCGCCCTGTAAGCCCCTCAGTGGTGATATCAGCCAATGAAGCCTCTTTCTTTGAACGTGTTGCAGACGTCCATCGGTTGGCATCTCTGTTTTTGCACATTAATACTTATCTGTGGCTAACTTGCATTTTTCCCGTCTGACTGACACTCACTCACTTTTTGACTTGAGATTTCTGTTGGTTTTGGTCACCGCTTGCAGCTCGATATGAATCCGAGTGTCGCCGTTTGCCTTCACAGCTTCTCCAGTATTGATTCTTTAAAGTTGTAAAAGCTTGACTAATGTGCTCAGCCGACATGTTAGCTGGAGGGGGTCCTCAGCAGCTGCACAGCAGTTTATCTCCAAACATTTGCTATCGCTCCTTGTTGTGAGTCCGGCTTGCTTTTCGCTCCACTCTGAACATCTGAGGAGCTTTTCTCAGGTCGTTTGTAGACCTGAGCAGGGGCCCTAACCCCCCCTCTGCCTCGTCTCCTGAGCCTGTCAGACCAGATAAGGTAAATTGGCGATGTCTGTGCCGCACTCGTGTCCTCCTGCCCCCCGTTTCTTCGTTACAAGTGGATATGCCTTCCCCTCAGTCTGCAGCTCGTCTCTATCTAGGGTAACACAGCTGATACTTAATAGACAGTGTTCAGTGAGCCCCTATCTCCAAGTGCGACTCATGCACTCGCTGCATTTTAAGCCACCAGGGTCTCCTGTCTGCTTTTAGCCTTAATCAGGATCAGCAGGACCCCGGGTGGTCTCCAAGAAAAGAGGGAACAAAGACAGAAAGGGTGCAATTAAGACAGACTCCCATTTGTCCCCCACCAATCGTGGCGCTCGCCATGTGTCACCAAGGTGACATTGCTCAAGGGCTCCAATTTAGTATCACATACAGAAGCCCGGCCTTGCGTTTGCACTATTAATCATCTGAGAAGCTGCGATGTCGACATGAAAAATTTCTTTTCTCATTCCTCACTACACGACTCAATTTAGCCTTTTATCAAACAAATTATTGCCTTCTGCAATGTCTCCGAGGAGGAAATCCACTCAGCTTTGGCAGCGGACTGTGGTATTATCATCTCTATGAGCAAGCAGCTGGCAGGATTTGTGAAGATGACATTTTGTCCCTCACTCAGAAAGTCCTGTGATACTTCATCTGTTTCATTTCCATGTTGTTCTCTGTCCCGGGAAGTGGCCTTCAGACTTCCTCCTTGTGGAGGATCTGTCCTCGTGTTTCTGTTTGATAAAGCGCCCTGTGCGGTCTGATGCCCCCCGGGCTGAATGCTGCCTGACATTCAGGTGAGCCGCGGGTTGTGGGTTGTATCCCGGGCAGCCTGTGCAGACTGCACCGCGCTCCAGCCTGATGGGCAGCAGAGCAGCTTCATGGAGTCGTGACTGTTTTAATAACATGTCTTTACTAATGCGCATTTGTGGAGTTAGTCAAAACTGTTGTGGTGACACTGTGACCCCCCCACTGCAAACACATCCAAACAGCCTGAAGCACTGGATGAAGCCAGATTTCCCATCAGAGCGGCTCTCCAGCTGTGCTATCCCTCAAACAATCATCGGCGCTAATGTCTCTAGCCCAAGTGTCCTTGAGGGGGGGCCTTAATCCGCTCAATCACTCCAAGCCGGCAGAGGACACAAGAGTGTGAGGAAGTCAAAGGGAACGAGACAGACTGATGGCAGGAATGACTCCTGACTGATAATGATTTCATTCCATCATCACAAAAAGACCTGAGTCTATGTCTAAAAGCATATTTGAAGACCCACTACAACCAAACTGCTGTTTTTACCTCTTTTATCATCGTCCTTGGGCCATTTTCTCCTGATGAAGGACATATATAAAGAAAATTAAGAATAAAATAACATTTCTTAGTATTTCCTTGTTCAAATGATGGTGAATCAGGAGCAGATGAAAAAATGCAGGTGGAAAAAGCTTGTAGCTGTGATGTAGGTGCTACAATCGGAAGGCTCCATCCTGCTCTGCTCCATTCTGATGCATCCACTGTCAGACAAACACATCCATGAACGACTTTGTGTTCTTCGTCTGAGCTGGAATCTGGATCTAAACTGTACGGCTGGATAGCTCCGATATTGCTAGCCATTTTTGTTGCACCAGTAATGTTGGGCTGAGGTGGGGAGGGGCAGTAAGGGTGCAGCAGAGCACATGTGTCAAACTCAGGCCCTCTGTGTAATTATAATTGGCCCGCAAGATCCTATCAAATGTACATTGCTGGCCCGTGGCATATACTGTACCACTAATACTACAAATCCCACAATCCTTTGCTAGTACATTGGCAGGCGGTCAAAACCGGCGAGCACTCCTTTTTTCTGTTGACAGTCACTGACAGCCATGCTCCAGTCACACTGGACACATTCATTTGACTCTCCACAAAAATGGCCAAACGAAAGATGGACAACAGGAACTAAAATACGAGGTTTTCCTCTGTCTGACCCCAGACATTGATGAACTTGCATTTAAGAAAAGATGCCCGGTTTCTGGCTTAGACCAATGTGCAGAGTGAATCAGAGTGTAGCAAACTGAGCTTGAATATCTCTTTTTCCTGTTCCCCTTTACTACTGCAAGGCCTGGTCTGTTAATAGTTGAAATGTTAGATTATTTTGGAATGACATACTTTTTGGTTCTTTTGTTGTTGGCTTTGAAAAAGATTTACTTTAAAAAGGAACTTGAAAGGATACGGAGGAGAAACAGAGAAATACATAAAGTGTGGATGCCATGCTTTGAACAACTTTGTCAAATAAAAAAGCCTTTTAAACGCTGATTCTATTGATACCAATAGTTAGCGTCGAAAAAAATCCGAAGCATATGAATAATAGACATCTTTCGAAGGAATCAGAGATTTGGATCTGCCGCTAAGAGCGCAGGCTGGAAGTGACCTCGATATGACCTGTGACGTCACGAAAGGCGTTGACTTTCGCAGTTCCGCTTCGGACAGCATGTAAACAAAACAGGTAGTCTTCGTTTCTCTCGTGTTTAAATCTGTTAATCATCAACATGCCAAGTCGTTGTGTGGCAGCTGGATGTAGCAATACATCTAGTGAAAGTCTATCTGTGTATAAAATTCCCAAAACAAGAAACGCTGCTGAAAAGGGGAAAGTTCAAGAAGGTGGACGGCGAAGGATTTTTCCCTCCAGATCTGCAGGACAGAAGTCTGCGTTTTCGAAGGGACAAAAACCGGGACACAAACGAAGAATTTTGAACGGAGAGTTGGGAGGAGGATCTTGGCTTCTGAGTCGAGGAAAGGCGGGTGAGCTGGAAGCGAGCGAGCCGTTTTCTGGGTCGGACAGGACGGCGCTGGAGTCGGGAGCGGAGGAGGCTGCTAAGCTAGGCTAGTGTGCATCACGATGGATCACATTGAGGCGAAGTAGTCGTGTTTTCTGTTGTCCTTGGATCCAACTGGAGTATTTCAACGCACTCAATGTTTTGCAAGAGAAGCAACAGGCCTGCAACGTTTTTTTTTCTTTTGCTTTTGAAGTGCCGGTACCGTGAGTAAACTGAACTGTGTGTGTGTGAGCGCACACGCGCACGAGAAAAGATTTCAAACTGGTTCAAACAGGTAAAACTGTTAATGTTCCACAGTTGTTAATGGTATACAGTGACTTTGTTAACTAAAGAGTAGTAATATCTGGGAAACTTTTATTTTGTGACATTTATTTTGTAAATTGGGTTTAAAACCAGTGTTTCCCTTTGTTTAGATTAGGCCAAAAGGGGACATTTTGAGTATATTTTAGGGTAAGTAGCACCCACCCCCCTACTCTAAACTTACAGGAGGGCTCCACGGGTGCTACATAAAATTGGCAACTAACCATGCCGTGTTCTGGAGTCTAGCCGAATCTTCATGCTGGCTATCGTCATCGGCATCACTAGACCTACTACTTTCTGCTATACTATATCCTCCTCACTTTCGCAAAAGGGTTCGAATCGATACGGTTGCAAAAGTGACTCATCATCATGATAATCTCCGCAACTTTCCTCTTCATCTTTCTGTTCATCTGATGATAAATCGCTAATAGAGACGGTAGCATCACTCTGTGCTTCGCTATCGGTGCTAGCCATGTTGTCTGCCTTGTCTTCCTTTCGTTACGTCACAAACATGGCGGCGCGAAGTCGGCGGAATGCGTGAAGCCGGCGGCCGTCCTCGTTGTTTATATCACGTTTTTCGCTATTTATTCTTTTTCGAAAAATATTAAAAACAATCGCAACATGAAATAGAGACTATTTACTATATTTTGGCTTATTAAAATAGACCATGTCACCCACACTTTAAATATAAGAAAAGAAAACCACTGATGTGTCTTTTAATTCAAATTTAAGTTCTCAAGTGTTTGTAATATAAAGCTTGGGTTGTTCCAGATTCTGTCTTTTTAAAGTTTGTTTCCATGTGAAAAGGTTAAACATTACATATCAGTTAATTTTTCAATAAATATTGAGTTTGGCCCGAAACTTTACTTCACTGATTAATTTTGGCCCACTGTGAATTTGAGTTTAACACCCCTGCTGTAGAGTGTAAATAGATGGATGTCGGGAAGCAGGGGCGGGCTTACTCCGCACCAATGATCCAGCCGACAACTCAGAGAGGAATTTCTGATAAACTCCTGCCGTTCTTCTACATTCTTAAAAAACGACACAGGTTTTTTGATTTTGCCTAAAAGTTTTGCATAATCATATCAAAAAACCCACTGGGAACGCTTTGAAAATAGATCAAAAGATGATCAAAGTTGGATTTTAATCAAACAGTGAGTTTGGAGAGTGCTGAAATCCGCAATCCTGTCACTGATTAAACTGATTAATCAGTCACTGATTAAACTGATTAATCAGTCACTGATTAAACTGAAAAGAAAGAAAAACAGAAAATCGAATCGGATAAACAGGAGGGTAACATAAGAAGCCCAGATAAGCAAGTTCAAACCCAAAGAGAGAAAACAAAACCTGCTTCTGTCTGGAGGTGAGCAGCAGCACTCTACATGAACTGTGCATGTGAACGTGCACTATGTTCAAGTGTGTCACACAGACATGACAAAGACAGAGATGCACATCACTGATCTCCATGAACTGTGATGGATGCAGCCACGGAAAGGAACGGTTGGGTTTTTTGAACATCTGCATGTCAGATTGACAAACGCTCTTCTTCCCGGTTCTCATCACTTTGAATCCCTCATCTTCTCAGGGATCCTCTTTGTGGCAGCAGCGTCCCCTTGTCACCTGGCTGAACATTTCAATCTGGCTGTTTGTTTCTTCGGCGAGCCGCTCGCTCAGATGGCAGCTCAATTAGAGTCCCAAGGTCACACATTTCCAGGCGTCGCACACAAAGCGTCGCCGCTGGCCAATTTGTCTTTGTTAGAGGCTGCTGTGCCATGCTGTCCGATACTAAACAGAGATTGGTCCGACTGTCCTGACAAGGAGCTCCACAGCCTGCAGCTTCATTTGAATTCGCCCTTCAATCAGTTAAATCAATGAAAGGAACTAATCAGGTTCAGGGACAGCCGCATGCTTGCTTTAGCCAGCACTGCAGCGGCATTATGTGGCCAGTCAGTGGTGTCATACACCCACTAATTAGGACAGAGGCAGGGTAATTCACACAAGTTGCTGCGTGTGAATAATTGAGTGCTCCCAGCATGCACTTCTTTCCTTTGATGTGCTTTTGCACCCTTTGAAGAGAGTCCCACTTTATCCATGCCCCTTAAGAAAGCCAGTTATATCTGCTCCCTGTTCAAATATTAATCTGTTGTGACTCACAACATTCCCTGGATCTTCTGAACTGCATGGACCTTTATTTAGGAGGCTTCCACACGTCTGCGTTCATGTCAACCACCTCTCAGTGTCTCAGGGAGACGTGCTCACTGTCGGGTTAGCAGTGTGACAAAAAGAGTCCTTCAGCTTGGTGGGGGCTTCAGGAGGTCGAGCCACGGCTCCGCTTGGGCTCCAGCTGCCGGGTCCTCTCTGTTTAAACATCGTACCTCTGTGTTAGTGAGGATAACACAGACACCCTCAATCCCAGCTCATGTCTGCTTTGTTTATCTGATGCTCGTGAACAATGTACTCACAGCTTTACATTTGGAAAAATGATGTGGGGGCAGAGCTCTGTCTGCACCGACAGACTCCAGCCTCACCTCACGGTTTGGTGGCTGCCTGTGAACAGCAGTCATGTGTGGATGTTTGCTGTCTCAGGCATCCTCTACAAAGGCAGTGGGGAGAACCAGTTCATCTCCCTGCAGCCCGCCGTGATTTCCACCGTGATGGGGAACGGACGGCGCAGGAGCATCTCTTGCCCCAGCTGTAACGGACAGGCACAGGGGAACAAGCTCCTGGCCCCCGTGGCTCTGGCCTGGGGCATTGATGGAAGCCTCTATGTCGGCGACTTCAACTTCATCCGCCGCATCTACCCCTCTGGAAACGTGACCAGCATCATGGAGCTCCGGTAAGAACATTTTGTTTTCAGGTAAGACAAATTGATATTGAGTATAAAACAAAAAATCACATCTTACATTTGGACTGTTTTCTCTAACCAGAAAAAAATCGAAGAAAGACATGGCACTCTCATCCTGCCTCTATAGGAGGTCAGCTTTATGGTGCTGATGGTTAACCTGTTCTGGTGATTAGCCCCAAAGCACAGATGTCTGTGATCCGGGCATTTAAGTGTGCAATGGACAGCCAAGTCGGGAGATCCCTCAGTGAGGCCTTAGTGCTTTAATGATGGAAGACCCAAACAACATGACTGTCTTCTGTCTGGAGTCCTCCATAACAGCACGCCACCAAATAAAGTTAGACTGGAGCCAATTCAGGCTTTGGCTGCCAAAGTTGGAGCTGTGAGCATTGAAACTGTTGGCACCTTTAATGTGACAGTTTTGCTGTTTTTAGCTGTGTGGACTCTGACCTGAACTGGAAGTACATTCTGAGCAGAAAAAGAATCCCGCTTCTTTATTTTTGCTGAGATGGAGACGGGAAATGGAAGAGCAGGCTGACACTCGTCTCGCCTCCTCATATAAATTTGAAATCTTTCCCCGATCCATCTCCAGAGTTGTTAAAGACATCCTGCCTCTGGCGTGTAATTGGGATGATTTGTGCCTTCGTACCATGTTGGCTTCAGTCTGCGGTGACTCTGAACCTACTGCCTGCTGGCTGACTTCAGTGTGGCAGATGTTGATTAAATGTGCGTTAGACCCTCATCTTCTATGAACATGGAAACAGCGACGGAGGTCGCTGCAGTGTTTGGAGTTGTTTTGTAAGATAATATCCCGATTAGAAGTCTGAATGTTCAGCAAAAATCTGGTCCAGACTCCTCTGTCACAGCTTAACATCAGTTTTTGTTTTTCTTTAAAATTATAATGCAGGGGTTTGTAGGACCTGCTGCTGAAGAGGGATTTCTGGCTTCATGTCCTCAAACTCTGCAGTCTCAGTACTCTGCGGTCCTCAGGGCAAACAGCCTGATTGAGACTTCAGAGTGAAGTTGGAGGGCTGCATTAGAACAGGATGGATGAGCTCAGGAGGACATGTTTCCTGGTGGGCGGTGTCAGTGCTGCTCCTGCGCTCTCACATGTTTCCAGACTACGTTTCCTCAGCACAGTCTGAGAGCAAACAGAGTCTGTCACTCTTTAGTCACTCCACAGATTTCACCTCCGATGTCAGAGGTCTTTATCACAACAGCAGATCCAGAAATGACTTTATTTTTCCATACAGATCAAATGGGGCCCTGAATGTGAGAAATGACAGTTTGTCCTGCCATGTTTCATCTTCTGTGTCTTCCTTTTCTCCTCTTTCTTCCTGCTTCCTTTGCCTGCTGTGGTAGAAATAAAGATTTTAGACACAGGTAAGTGTGCCATCAGGACATAATTCATTATCTGTTCATTTTTGAGTAGCTTTTCATTTGATCAACTCCAAAGAGCCTCCTGAAAGCCCTGGTGAAGGTGTTCTATGATCATGATCATAAAGACAGATATCGCCCAGACTGGATGGTTAGCATCACAGCCTCAGATGCTGACAGGCTTAGTTAAACTCAGGGAGGAGGTAACTTTTGTAGGAGTTTATATGTTTCGTGCTGTGGCTTTAGACCTGCTCAGTTTCAAAGTCTTTGCTGCATGAAACAACAAACATGACAACAGCTAAAGTCTCCTCCAGCAGAGTCTGCTGCTCCTCAGAGACTTCCACAGATCTAGAACTTTGGAAAACAGCTTTACAACTTTAATTCTGCACAGACAGAACAGAACCGAATCTACAAAAAGATCAAAAGCTGTTTTTTAATTTGTAAAAGTCAAAGAGGAAAAAAATGAAACTGTGCTAAACTCAATATGTGCAACAGCAGGAAGTCACTGAGCGTGCTCAGAGGCGTGCGGGTTGCTGCAGGGACGTGGTGACTGTCTGAGGAAGCCATGCATTAATGATGCACACAAAAACTTTTTCTGCACATAAACTGGTCATTATAGAGGGAGATTGTGAGGCAAAAATGTTTGCATCTCATACATTTTTCAAAGCGAACTCTGTTCTGCGTGTCAGACTGTCTGCGAGAACGGCTGAGAGGAATGTGCACGTCGACTTTGAGCCAGACGGATGTAGCCATGCCAGGAAACGTGCACGCCGGGTCTGAGGCACACACATTCAACACACACTTTTTCTATATAAGTACAACAAACTCTGTGTGTGTGTGTGTGTGTGTGTGTGTGTGTGTGTGTGTGTGTGTGTGTGTGTGTGTGTGTGTGTGTGTGTGTGTGTGTGTGTGTGTGTGTGTGTGTGTGTGTGTGTGTGTGTGTGTGTGTGTGTGTGTGTGTGTGTGTGTGTGTGTGTGTGTGGAAATAAAGCCTAAGTTGCCCTTACGGGTGGATACGGACAAACCTGTATGGGGGCCCACAGGTGACCCGCTCAAAATATCTAGATCATAGACTACTTGGTGACGGTCTGTGTGATAAGTTTGTGCTCCTTGTGAGCAGTCTGACTGTTAGAAATGAGGAAATTAGAGCAGTTTCCTAACCCTGGTCCTCGGGGAACACTGTTCTGCATGTTTTCCATGTTGCCCTGCTTATGCACACCTGATTCAGCTCATCATCAGGCTCTGCAGAAGTCTGGCAATGACAATAGCTGTGTTTCCATTACAAACATCCACAAAACATTAGCAAAATTCTACAAATGTCGAGTAAACACAATTTTGCAAATACAGTTTTCTTTTATATGGAGTTCCTGAGCATCGTCACAACAATGGTCAAAGAACGCTTGAAAAAGTCCCAAAAAAAAGTGAATGGATAGTTCAAAAGGAGTGTGGGAATCCTGAAAAAGCTCCATAAACAGTAGAAATAGACAAAAACAGGAAAGGGCCCTTCATTCAAAAATTATTAGTTGTATAAAAACCGATCAGTAAAAAAAATCAAAATAAAAGTGACGATGCTGCCAAACATCTGCTGACCTGGTCAAAGTCTGGTTTTGTGGTTAATGTTTGCTTAGGTTGCTCATCAGAGTACAGACAATTTTGAAGAGTTTGAAGCTTCTGCCATTCAATGTTTATGAGCAAAAGACAGCGTCATGTTTCAAAAACCACTAAAGGGAGCAAAAGCAAAAAGCGAACAGAAATCCACTGAAGGTACGGAGCGCTTTGAAATGGATGAGAACGCTGAAAGCGGCTGAAAATTTGATATGCTAAAAGCTGTGTACAGAGGAATAAGAGTGGGGAAAAGGTCAGTGATTGTCAGCGTTTGCACAGCTACCAAAGCGTGGAAGGATTCAGAACAAAGAATTGGTGGTAAGGTAAGGTCTGAGGTACAGAAGAGATTTGAAGGGCAAAAATCTAAAGAGGCTGTCTGAAAAGGGAAGAGAAGTCATTGACAGAGCAGCAATTTTTTTGTTTTTATCAGAGCTGCTGAGGATGGCATGGAAAAACACTTCTTCACCAGATTAGTTTCAGCAGCTTTCACAAATATTTGCCAATTCTAAACATTTATATTCAAGACAAAAACAAAGCATCTTCTGCCTGAGGCCTTTCCATCAAGCTCTACTCTGGAAGAGCTTTGTGGGTATTGTGGGTTGGTTCATGGTCTTTGCGCAGAATTTGCAGAAGTATATATTTTGCATAAACATAGAGCAAAACAAAAAACCACAATTATCAATGCCTATTGAAGGAAACTGAAAGAGTGTTACTTTTGACCTTAGCGTCTCCTATAGTTTTTTTTTGTTACATTTTCACTGTAAACCGTCACTTTTTAGTCTTTTCTTGTTTCCGTCTCTTCACTTAAACTCCATTACCAGGCAGCCACCGATCAGTCTGCAATTCAGCTATCTTTACTTTTTCTGTTTGTTGAAACACACACTATTAGACATTAAATGATGTCTTAATAATATGAAAGTTTGCATTCCCTGAGCTTTTTCTATCTATACGTGTGTCATCCTCACTAGATCTGTTCACCAGTCTTTTATTCGACATTTAAAAAAAAGCAGAGCCTAAAAAGATGTCATTAATTGTCACTTTGCTAACATAAACCCGTCATTTCTGTCATTTGCACAGGATTCTCCCCACAGGAGACTGAAAACTAATGAAATAGTCTGGCACACGAGCTGTCATTAGTGGAAACCCGCTGCGGTTCAATCCTGTTAAATCCAGTTTGACTTCCATCTTTTCAACATTTCTTTTTCTACATTTTTGTCCTCAGAGGCTCCGGTATTTTTCCCGGCGCAGAATCTCCCTAAAAATGTCCCTCTGTGGCAATTCTACAGGCACACGACAAACAGAAGTTTCTAATAAGGTTTACATTGTAGGCAGCAGTTTAGCACCAGCAATAAACTTTCCACTAATTAGTGCTTTTGTGAAGACAACACTCTAATGATATCCCAAAAACACAGAGCAGCTGTTGGAATGTTCTCCCTGTAATGCAAGCTGCAGCACTTTAACCATCCCATAATACTTACGAGTTTGTTTGTTTTTAATCACAAAGCTTTTTGAGTAAAAAAATGATAATAAAAATTAGAAAAGGCAGCACAGCAGGAAGAAATGCTGCAGTGTTGGTTTGCATCTGATGGAGAGGATCACAGACTTAGAATCACGGACTTAGTCTAAACAAACAGATTCAAGTTTTCATAGATCTGTTTTCAGATAAATAATGAGATGAAAGTCTGGACCCGACCTGCAAGAGGTTCTGACAGAACAGAGATTTTTTCCTTCATTTATTCATTTATTTTTGTTCCTTTCATTAAAATAGCTGAATGCCAAATATTTTCGCATGATGTTTGTTGAACATGTTCATGATTGGAAAGGAGCAGAAGTGAAGAATACAGTTCTTGTCGTTCTCGGCCCTCTTTTAAACATCTCATAGTTTCTACATTTCTCCCACCATCACCTGTGCTCAGATTTCACCAAATACAGTTCAAATAAACACATATTTTAGTAAACACGTTCCCTTCCTTTAGCACTTACATTCCAAACAATCCATTGAACAGTCACATTTGTACAATCTAACTTGTTTTGTTTTATACATCTGTTTAAGTTGAATCAGATTTAAAAGGGCCTTAGGAGGAAACGTGGAAAAAGTCCTTCTGACTGCAGATGGTCGACTGTCATCACTGCAGCTGAGGATGGTTTGATGGGTTTCCATGCATTTGCTTCTTTATAAATTAGGAGGTTTCATGCTGTGCCCATAAAGCTCCTGGTTTGCCTCAGAAACAGTCTGCTCCTGTTTAATTTGTGTTGATGTTTTCTGAGGCAGGATGATGTAAAATCTCCCACAGATTTCCAGAAAACTATAAATAGATCCGATCTGTTATACTGTAAGGGTCAGGGGTGATATTATTATCCCCATAACAGCACAGAGGGCAGGAGATGCTGAACCTTGTGGTATTGATTGTTGGCATTGCGTTGAGCTGCTGGCAGATGCTTGTGTTTGGCTTTTGTTGCCCACACATCCATCTGAGAGCAGGAGCAGCACTGCTGCCTCTGCTTCATCCAGCTCTGGTCCTCACAGCAGGCCTGGCTGACCGGGCAGACGGCCTTTGGTGCTCTCCGTGCTGCAGGGCTTCTGAACTCAGATGCTGCTCTTTGGAACCAGCACAAAACATCAGTGAGGGAAGCAGCAGTACCTGCTACTCTGCTGGGGGGCGCCCTAACTGCCTGCCCCAAAGGCTCATAATGTCTCTTTATATCATACTTTATAGTATGAGAGGAATGTCTGATTATTTTTATTTTTTGTTTTATGTTTCACATTGTTCCTGTTTGTCATTTTTGTTATTGTTGCCTTTTTTTTCTATATTCCTTTTATTTAAATGTCATTCATTCATTCATTCATTCATCTTCTTAACCGTTTATTCCCTTTCGGGGTCACGGGGTTGCCGGAGCCTATCCCGGCCACTTGGGCGTAGGCAAGGGATGCCCTGGACTGGTCGCCAGTCTGTCACAGGGTAGAATATCCTCAATCACACGTCCATTCACTCTCACACTCACGGGACAATTTAGAGTTGCCAATCAACCTATGTAGCATGTTTTTGGACAGTGGGAGGAAGCCGGAGATCCCGGAGAAAACCCACGCATACATGGGGAGAACATGCAAACTCCACACAGAAAGGTCCCCCATTGATTGTTTTTCATGTCCCCCAGCCGGGACTTGAACCGGGGGCCTTCTTGCTGTGAGGCAAGAGCGCTAACCACTACGCCACCGTGCAGCCCTATTTAAATGTCTTTTTCTTTAATTAAGCTGTAGCAATAGTGAAAGAAAAATTATGATTATTATTTTTTTTATAAATCTGCCCTCACTTGCCTGTCTTTTATTTAAAACACTAAAACAACATCTTTAATCTGTTTCAAATGTTTATTATCCAGATTGTTACATTTGTATGCATGGTCCATCTGAAGTGTCAGTTGTACGGAGGGGACAGCCCAGAAAACGTTTTAATCAGAAAGAAAGCAGAACACGTTGTTTACCAGACAAACTGTCATTAATGCAGCAACAATCCGGCGCACCGGTACTACCTGACCATCGATCCGGTCAGCGGGCAGCTCTACGTCTCCGACACAAACTCCCGGCGGATCTACCGGCCAAGGACTCTGAGCGGCACCAAGGAGCTGCAGGCGAACGCGGAGGTGGTGGCCGGAACCGGAGAACACTGTCTGCCCTTTGATGAGAACCACTGCGGGGATGGAGGCAAAGCTCCGGAGGCCTCCCTGACCGGACCCAAAGGTAGCACCTCCTCCTGATGAAGGTGTGCTGTAACGGCTGAGGTTCATGCAGCAGCAGCTGCTGATAGTTTAAGCTCATGTGTGCTTTAGGCAGCAGATGGTAGTGAGGACAGTCACCTTTTCAGGAGAATTCTGGGAAATTACATCTTTTTCCCCTCTGAAAAGATTTACTGAGTTTTTTTGGAGAGAAATTTATTCTTTAAAAATCCAAGAACAATCCAAGGATGACAGTCACCAAGAACGAACATTTCATCTTTAAAGTCAAAGGATGAGAACAGAGTATGTGAGGGTTAATGGCAGACAGAGTGTGCATCATCAGACATTAACGCACGTCGCGAAGCATTCTGATAACGCACACTTCCAAGGCCATTAACCCTTACATACCATGTTCATTTACAAAAGAAATAAATATTCAATCAGTTTTTAGAGCTTTATTCTTGTTGTTTTTTTGGTTTGGGTTGCTTTTTTTCACAAAAAGCAGACTATTTGTTACGCTCCAACCTCCGACCTCGACTGCAGCTGCAAAGGAAAGTGACATCTGTGCTGGTCGTCACGATGAGTTCAATAAAGGGATCAGTTCAGAGAGGAAATTCAATTCTTACCGCTTGTTTCTGTCCAGAATAGAGTTTTCACCCCGTCCATGGTATAAAAATAACCATAGCATCTAGAACATGCTAACAAGTCAACTCAACTCTTTCGATCACTTTAAATCACAAAAATTCATTGAATTCTTCATCCTCTCTCTCTTTTGAACTTTCTTTTGAGCCCGGTGTAAGACTGACTGGCGCTTCTTCTTCGTCTTCTTCTTCTTTTGTGTTGCCATCAGTAGAAGATACCCACAGTGCCCTCTAGCGGCTCTTACTATTCATTTATTTTTTAAATCACCTACAAGTTGCTTCTGAGTATTAGTTCCACCCTCAGCCAAATGATACAAAAACCCTGACTTATACTCCCAAAAATACTGAACTGTTGAAAGTCTAATTCTTCATGCCAGTGGCTCCTTTAAAACACTAATTCAAGGGAGTTTTTACCAATGCCTCTGAAATCAAAGCGAGGATGAATTCTGCTCCGAGCGCCACCTGCAGCCGCTCAGCTTCTGTGGCCACAGCCAAAGCAAACTGAGGAAGGATGTCATGATGGAGGGGGAGGCTGCTGAAGGAACAGCAGATGGCTCCTTCTCCCTCTTCTCGGACATTTGCTGAACTCTGCTCAAATGTGACACATTTCATCGGTCTGAGAATCTCGGGCTGACAGATCACCGCCTCCTCAGGATTCATCTCCAGCTCCCCAGGCTCGTCAATGTTTTAGCAGAAAGCAATCTTGTGCAGACCTCACCACAGGTCAAACCAAACCACTAACCTTCCATAGAAGCTTTTAAAGGCTTCATTGAAGAAAGGAAATCTCTGAGGGCAGGAGTAAAGTTATAGCACATTCAGAATATTTGAATTCCCTTCAAACTGCAGAGTTTCCTGAGATCTGCAGCACGCCGTCTCTGAACCGAAGCCCCCTCCCTCATTAAAAAAAAAAAAAAAAAAACGCCTGTGCCGCAGCTGCATTCCCAAAGGTGCTGATCTCTATTTAGCAGCCTGGAGACACAAAGAGGGATATTGAAGCTGGCGTGATGAGCCCACGCCCCCCCCTTCCATGTCACCCTTTTATACAGCAAAAATGTATTTTAGCAAGTTGATTTCTGGTCAAAGGAACAAGTATTAATGACATAAAACACAACGATTGACCAGATAATGTTTCTCTGTGGAGAGTGCCTTTTCTGTGGAAAACTTCTCAAGTAGAAAAGTGTGGACACGTTCTGTTTGAAAGTCATTGTATCTCGTTTAAAAGTTACCTGTTGACTACAAGCAAAAATTAGACCAATATATTTAGTGATCTTCAGAGCTTCTGCAGAATTTTTCAGAGGCAGAACTCACTGACACCGCCCCACCTCCACAGGTCAATTAGATGGGGGGGGGGGCTACCAGACAAGGCAAGTGCAACTGTCTGAATACAGCCTTTCCCACTCCTGCCTGAGAAATTATTTAATATCAGAAAAGCAGCCCTTGAATTATTGATAGATGTGCTTTTTGCAGTGACCTGAAAAATGGGAAGGCGAGCTTGACACATGTAGCCGTCGTGTTCGGTCCACCGAGCCGTGCCAGCAGAGATGCAGCTTATCAGCCGTGCTCTCGTCTTACCCCCAACACCTGTTTTTTTGCCTCTTTTCTCCTCTCCCCCTCACCTGTCTTCAACAGGCGTCGCTGTGGACAAGAACGGGCTGCTTTATTTCGTGGATGGCACCACCATCAGAAAGGTGGACGGCAACGGCATCATCTCCACTTTCCTGGGCTCCAACGACCTGACCTCAGCTCGTCCGCTCACCTGTGACAACAGCATGGACATCAACCAGGTGACCCAGACCCACAAGCTGTCAGCTCGTCAGAGCGCCACCTCATGCCCCCGACCCAAAAGTCCCTCTGTGTTCCTTCACTCTAACAGCCCCAGACGCTGCAATGACAGAACCAGCCGTTCTTAGAGAGGATCCCCAGCTAAATCCTCCTGGTGGAACTTCTTACATAGTCTCACATGTTCACTCTGGAAGGTTCCTCCCTGTGTCCATGTAACCTGTGTTTTTATGTACGTTTCATAAATGTTCTGCTGGGAGCTTGATGATGACACATGTGATATAAAGCTTTACTCCTCAAGCGCAGTTCAGGCTCACATCATTCATGACAGCTGAGGGATGATGGAAACGTCTTCATAAATGCTCCTTTGAAACTCCTGGAAGCAGATTTTCCCACAGAAAGAAGCTTGAACTCTTAGACAGCTAACGCAGAACCAACTGAGCAGATCATTTTCTCCCACAGAAAGAAGAAAATGTTGGGGGGGGTGGGGGCAGACTTGAAACGCGGGAACTTTTTTTCAGGTCCCAGCTGATGATATGAAGGGAAGATTAATTTCTCAACTTGGAAGTGGGAAGCTGTGCTCTGCAGCAAGACGTGCCTTTGCAGAAGTGTCTGATTTCAAACTGACTTTAAATAGGATTAGATTCAATTAGGTAGTGTCTTTTTTTGCCCCACACGATGTAAATGTGCCATTAAAATAAATGAAGTGATTTTAGAGTGAGTGCTGCACTAGCCAGTACTATTATAGATACTTGTACTAACACAAAGGTGCCTTTCCTTCTACATTTCTTTCATTCCTTGCTTTTTTTGAGTTTTCTATAGGGACTGTAGAATCTAGGAGTCTGTCCAAAAAGCCTGTTATGATAAGGCTCCTTGCTGAGTGAAATGACCCAGAGGAACCAGCTGTCCCCTTCAAAAGGACGTTTGAATTCAGCAAATGAAAAAGGATATAAGGCCTCCTTCAGCAGCTCCTTTAGACATGCAGACTAGCTAGTAAAATGTTGTAATATTTCAGATTTACTTTTCTTATTCTCTTTGTGGTGGTGCAACTCGTATCCTGAGTTGTCCATGTTTTGTATGACGCAGCTGTAAGTGTGCTGTTTGTAGTCCACCTTCAGACGTGTAGTGTAAAATGAAGAGATGTCATCGTTTTTCGATTGGACTGCCACTAATGCTGAGATCTCCTTCCCTCTGAGTCTCTGACTCCTGCTTTGACCTGAGACGTCTCCGAACACCGTCTTGGAAAAGAGGGAAAGGAGATAGGAGGGAACTTTTCTGGGGATGTAGAGAGATGAGACATCTTACATTTTTGTGGCATCTGTGATGGATGACTGGAGATCCGCAAATGTTTCATGTAAGAACTGCAATCGCAGACTGAAAGAGCCCCAGCAGTCAGGGAAGAATAACCTCAAAGCTTTGCAGACTAAAAGTAAGAGTTGTCTTTGTTACCTGGGTGTTCAGAAGACAGAAACACGTCTTCAGTGATAACCTCAAAGGGGTTTTTCCCTGTAAACAGGGGAGAAACAAAGAGTTTGTGTGGGCTGTGAGCAGGAGGGAACATGCAGACAAATCACTGGGCTCCTCACCGAGCGTGTGCTGTGGCACAGACCCGGTTCTGGGGATGCTGTTCCAGCTGGCGGCGCCCTTTAAGGCTGTTTGCTCTATTATTAACCACCAATCTGAGGGGCTGAATATCGTCCGGTTTTAATGACACCGCTGTTGCATCTGAAGACAGTGTGCTTCTGCAAATGAACCTCTGCTCCCTGACATGCTGAAGACAGCCAGCTCTGAAGCCAGCTTGTTATTTTACAGGATGTGATTAATTCTACCATAACCTCCAGCAAGTGAGACGTAAACTTCATTTGCTGCTCACCACTGCTAGCTCAACACCAGCTCCAGCATCTCTAATGGATCAGGAAGGTGACAAATGTTTCCTAATGTTCCTGTGGAAACTATGTTTAAAAGCTGATGTCAGAAAGCGTGCAGAGCAGAGTGCCGTCGCTGCTGGGGAGTGGGGCGTGGTCTACCTCCTGTCAGTCAGACTGTGGCCCCTCCCTGAATGCAGCCTGCTGGTCATCAGTTCACCCTTTAAATCGCCTACACAAAGAGGTGTGTCGGTCCTCTCAAACAAGCTGCTATCTGCTCCTCCTGAGAGATGAGAGTTCTATCAGGAAGTCTTATGGAATTTATCTGGAAGTTCTGTTTTTAGCGTTGTTTAATTATACGAGTGTTATTTAACGGCAGGAACTTGCTGTAACATGCTCATGTATGCAAGTCATTGTTCTTACTCTGTCTTATGTCTCCACACCTGCAGTCCTAATGTCTGCCTGTTTCCTGCAGGACTGTTGCTGCGATAGCCTACGTTCCTCAAATGTTTTCCACTGATCACCTTTGAAATGTTTAAGAAATGCACTGATCACCTTTTAGATCACAAATCGATCTAGGGTTTTAGTTTTAGATTTTTGTTTTAGTCAGAATAGTTATTTTGGAGGGAAGATTTCCCCTCCTATTATTTTTCTGCAGATTAAAAACTATTTTTGAATAAAGACAGAGTGTGTTGTTTAGGATTTTATACCTTCTGCTTTTACACAGATAAAGTTGTTGTACATTCTGATAAATCTCAACCTTAATTTTTCATCTTTCTTCCACTCTTCTCAGATTTTAGAAATCAGAGATAAATCCTTTCCTTTAAAAAAACAGTTGTTCTTGGGTTTCTAAAGGAGAAGATGAAGGGATGACTCTTCATCAAAGAGAGCACTTTAGTTTCCACCACTTCATCTCCCTCAGTCTGGAGCTTTCTTTTGCAGAAGGAGAATTTAGGACAGAGCCAACAATCAAGAGAAAAACTATGGCTTCAGTTCCGTTTACTGCTGTAGGTTTATAACAAAAGCTTCTTCAGGGCGTTTGACAGAGAGAGCAATAAAATCCCATTAAAAGTGGACCAGATCCACACTCCTTGCTTTATTGCAACTTCAACACACCAGAATCTAAAATATGTTAGAAGACACTGAAACCTGTTGGAGTTTTTCAGAAGGTAATGCTTTTGTGGGACAGTGGGAGGGGCGGCCTCCATGTCCTGGTGTCAGCTGACACCAGTGGTTTGAGATGCGGTTACAACCACACAGACGCTCTCCAGCAGGAGTCATCGCACAGGTTTCCTCCCAAAGATGTTTCATAATCCACTCAAAAAGATGATTGATCTTCCTGTTGGGTGACCGGCAGCTGCTTTTGATACAACTCTTGTTCTCTTTCCGCTCAGACACTCAACCTTCAACAGCAACTGTGTGTGTGCGTGCATGTGTGTGTGTATGTGTGCGTGTGGTGGGGGGTGCAGGCGTGCATGTGTGCGTGCATGTGTGTGTGTGTGTATGTGTGCGTGTGGTGGGGGGTGCAGGGTTTGTGCCCCTCACTGGCTCAGCCTTCATTCTCGCTGCAGCATTTCTCATTTAGTCCGTACAGACTGATGGTTCTGGGATTCTTCCATGAGCGTTTGGCAGAAGAACACTTTATTCTTTCCAAACACTTTACCAAGAAATAATGTGAAAGAGTTTAATGACACAACACATAATTACAAAATAATAACTAATTCACAAAAGGAACCTTGTGCAGTCCTTGGCATTTCCTGCCCTTAATGAGTATATTTCTGGTTGTCCAGGTGATTTTGGAGTGGCCCACAGATCTGGCAGTCAGCCCCATGGACAACTCCCTCTATGTTCTGGACAACAATGTCGTCCTGCGCATCACAGAAAACGGCCAAGTGAGCATTGCAGCTGGCCGACCCGTCCACTGTCCACTGGCTGGGCTGGACCGAGGAGCAGCCGGGGGTCAAAGAGCACACCTAACGCCGCTGGAATCTGCTGTCGCCATCGCTTTATCTTACCATGGAGGCATTTACATAGCAGAGACGGATGAAAGAAAGGTGAGCCGCATCCGCAAGGTTTCTGTGGATGGGGAGATAACACATTTGGCCGGGGCCCCCTCTGACTGTGACTGCAAGAACGATGCCAACTGTGACTGTTACCAAGCAGGGGACGGCTATGCCAAAGATGCAAGGCTCAATGCTCCATCTTCTTTGGTGGCGGCTCCAGATGGAACGCTCTATGTGGCAGACTTGGGAAACATTCGCATCCGGGCGATCTCCAGAAACGGGCCAACTTTGACTTCCACAGCCAGTGCTTATGAGGTGGCCTCCCCGGATGCACAGGAGCTGTACATGTTTGACATTAACGGCACCCACCAACACACTGCCAGTTTACTGACGGGCGACCTGAAATACACTTTCAGCTACAGCACCGAGAATGACATCACAGCTGTCACTGACAGCAACGGGAACACACTCAGGATCCGAAGAGATGCTAGCCGCATGCCTGTGCGCATCGTCACGCCGGACAACCAGGTGATCTGGCTGACCATGGGCACCACCGGTGGACTGAAGACCCTCACAGCGCAGGGTCAGGAGCTTGTGCTTCTCACGTACCATGGCAACAGTGGGCTGCTGGCTACAAAGACATCAGAGATTGGCTGGACAACTTTCTACGAGTAAGTAAACCTTTTCTGGCATCATTTGCCAATAAATGCGTGAGGTAGAGCTCTTCACCTTTGCCCTTCAATACTTTAATAAATGAAGATACAGCTCACAGTGCACGCAGTTAGACAACCAAAGTTCTCATCAGTGCTGCTTCTGCTCTTCTTGATTGAAACGTAAGAATTGTACTTACCGACAAACTGCTCCAGGCGGCACTTTTAATGGGAAGTCAATTATAAAACAAGTCTTGCTTGTTGAGAAGGGTACATTCCTTTTTTCTCTTTTTTTGTTGTCGTGTAAACAATGACACATTTCGCTGTCTAGCAAATATTTAGTGCATTAGCTGTCAACTGTGATAACTATGATAATAATTATCCAAATAGTTGTGTTTACTGAAAATCTGTGACACTTTTACATGTAATGTAATAGCTGATGAGCAGCAGGACCCACATTAAGTATTTGGTTCTCGCCTCAGCCTTTTTGACAGATATCCCTCCACTTATGCTGTAAAATGGAACACGTCCAGTGAAGAAAGTGTGACATTTTAATTACAAGAAGGCCTGTGGTCTCGCTTCAGTGTAAAAGAGCTGATAACTGGATGCATTGTGGCACTGAGAGCCTCTCACATATCAGTTTTTGTCATTTGTTGTTCTTTTTGTCAAACAGCTATGACAGCGAGGGTCGGCTAATGAATGTGACGTTTCCCACTGGAATGGTGAATAACTTGTACGCAGACATGTACAGCGCCTTGACGGTGGAGATTGAAAGCTCCCTGACAGAGGAGGAAATGAGCATCACAACCAACACCTCCAGTATCCGAGCCTTCTACAGCATGGCTCAGGGTAAGCATCGCTGCTCATCCTCACAGCTGGTGCGGTTGTTATTTGTCTTTGTTTCAGGGGTCGGCGGGCCAATGTTGAGTAAGCCTAAGTCGTGTATCATTACGAATCAGGCGGGCTGACAGACCGCAGCGTAAATGATGACGCCCAGGGAGTCAGGCCTGGCCTGTCAGAGTCAGCAGGCACATCAACCTTGTTACCAAGACCTTTCTGCCCTCGCCACAGCGAGACGCTCCAACTCTAATTTGGATTCTGCTTTTCCAATATAAAAAGTGTCTGCTTTGAAAAACTCAAGATTTGAACCCACACCAGCTGGAATTTGAGCATTGCACCAGAAAAGCTGTACATTTATTTTGGATTTACTTCCAACAGACCAGTGTAGAAGCAGCTTTCAAGTGGGCTTTGATAATTCTCTGAGGATTACCTACGCCAACGGGATGGACACCCACTACCAGACGGAGCCCCACATCCTGGCAGGCGCTGCCAACCCCACTGTCGCCAGGCGCAACATGAGCCTGCCAGGGGAGAGCGGGCAAAATCTGGTGGAGTGGCGCTTCCGTAAGGAACAAGCCAGAGGGAAAGTTAGCGTGTTTGGACGCAAACTGAGGGTATGTCCTCTAAATCTTCTGTTTCTTTCTGCCATGGGCAGCACGTATGCACCATACATACAGCACACATAGAAATGAAGCACACATGCAGTAGCAACAGACATGTTAATAATCTCATAATGGTAATAATAATTCTTTTCTAATGATCATAAATTGTATGCTCAAAAAATGAATTGTTTGTAAAATAAAAAAAATGTAGGAGTACATGAATGAATGTTCACACTTAGACTTTAAAAATGTTGCTGAGCTCAATGATGCATCAAAACTATGGACTTTATTACAACATCCATGAACCTAAGATTCACTCGGGGGTAAAAAAAAAATCCATCTGTTACTTTTTCCACAATCAAATAATTTAAGTTGTTGTCAAAATGCTGAAGGACAAAATGTAAAAGAAAAAAATTGAAACTGGATCAGAATCTTACCAACCTATTAAACCCTCCAGTCTGAAGAAAACAAAACAGAGAATCACCAAAAACCAAGAAGAGCAAAAATATCTGCTGTTTATTTCTGCCCATATGTTTACAGAATAATTTTTACAGCCAATCTGACTGATCTGTGGTATGGCGGTAAACGCTAAAGATTTAGGGTGACGAAATCACATGTTATGTTTTGACTAAAGGCATCAATGTTCAAGCACATTTTTTTCTACTGGCATGCTGCGGGCTACAAGTTGTTGCGAACACTTAACACAAAAGTAAGTAAGGCTGAAGTAGGTGGGACGTAGGCACGTGTCACAGATTTTTCACTTTTTTAATTCCCTGAAATCCTGAGCACTGCTCAGAAAGCTGATTAGCGCTGTTCAGGTAAAAGATGTGAGGCTGATAGAAATGATCAACGTAGACAACTAGAGCTAAATTTGTATGGACATCCTGGCATCCTATGAGCACTAACGTCTCACGCTCACCCTCTGCGTGCAGCATTTGTGCGTGGTCAGGAAGAGCCGGTACTCACACCTTATTAATGACTGGAGTGTGGCATAAAGACACCATACGACAGTATCTCTCGTTTGTCAGAAGTGTGAGCATATCATGACAATGATATGCTCCATTTTCATGATGACCCTTGAGGTGGCCACACGAGCCTGAAGTGAACTGCAAAAAAGACCTGCAGTCTCTTTAAGATGCAGTCCCTATGACCCTCCATGGGGTCGTCCCAAACATACCAAACAACCCGCATCACCAGTATGGTAATGCACCTGTACGGGTGCATTAGCTGTCTGCAGATGCAGCCTTTTTTTATTCTTCACCATAATTAAAAGTTTTAAATATTCCTTCACTCCTGCCTGTCAATTTAAACTTATGACGTTTTAAAAAGTCGTCGATATTCCTGAATTATTCCAGAATTGAAACTGAACTCACCTCGTCTTCCTCCTCCATTCCAGGCTGATGCGATTTATGATTTATGGAGCTTCATGAACTTAACTTGAAAGGTTGCCTTTGCTCATAAATTTTTTTGTCACACTTGATATAGGAGCTTTTGATTGTAGTGCACCTGAACAATTGCCAGAGTGTCCCTCAGTTTAATGAGCACAAAGGGGAAATTCATCTCATTAAATATACGCCATGCATATAATTTGGAAGAAATGTTCAGATGAACTGTTACACCAAAGCTAAGACTGCCCTGCTGAAAAAGCCCTCCCCCACGCTCAGCATGCTGCCTTTATAACAGAGGAAATGTCTCCTGCAGGTCAACGGAAGAAACATTCTTTCTGTGGATTACGATCGCAGCCTGAGGACCGAGAAGATTTATGATGACCACAGGAAGTTCCTCTTAAAAATTATCTATGACACCACTGGCCATCCGGTCCTCTGGCTTCCCAGCAGCAAACTGCTGCTGCCGGTAAATGTGAGCCGCACAAGCAGCGGGCAGATCAGTGCCCTGCAGAGGGGCCCCACCACTGAGAGGCTCGAGTACGACAGCCAGGGTCGCATGGTGTCCAGAGTCTTTGCTGATGGGAAGATTTGGAGTTACACATACCTGGAGCAGGTGAGAAAGTAGCACAAACAAGTTTGGTGTTAGACACCACCTCTCAGACATGATGCTCTGATAGAATGTGAGACATTTCTGTGGCCCTTTTCCAAACTGAGACCGAGCTTTATTGCGACCATTTCTGCACTTTTGCAGCACGTCTTTCACTTAGTCCTGGAATTCACACTACATTTATTTATGTATTTACTAAATAAATGAACAAAGGAAGTTTCTTACTGGTACTGTGAATAGAAATCTGCAAAGCCACCAAAGGAAAGCGAAGGAGGCCCAGTGCTTATCATCCCCTTCAGCACTAGAAACTCATGATCCTGGTGGAATAGAAGAGCTGAAGTCTGTATTTTCCCAAATCCTCCAAGTAGATCAAGGTTTATTAAAAAGATTAAAAAATACACATTGTTTGATAAAAAAAAAAAAAAAGCTATTTGTATAATGGATTGGAAAGGAATTGTTTGGTCGATAACAAATGTTCACATCATTACTTGGTAATGTACCCTTGGTTTCAGTGACAGAGGTCAAAGGTTTCCTGTAGGTCTTTAGCAGGTTTACACTGTAGTTGCTATTCTGCTCCATTCTTCCATGCAAATGGAGGATAGAAGAGCTTCTTGATGACAGAGTTACGGGTCTGTGGGACACAACTCTTGCTTTTGTCTAGTAGCTAAATTCTTATTTTCTGCACCAATATATAAATAATTTTTTTAAATATCACACAATGTTCTTTTATGGATCTTTATTTCATTATTTCTCTCACAGTATTTCAATGATAAGAAACTCAGTTTTTTAAGTGGGAGAACTTGCAGAATTAACTGTTGGAAATATTATTAAGTCTATTGCACAGCCTGATAATGTCCTACTAAATACAAAAGAACAATGAGAATTTGTAAAAATGCTCTTTGATCATAAACAAACATCACATCTTTTTGCTTTTTGCTGCTATAAAGAAGGAAGAGGCAGCCTCTATGTATCTATCACACTCCATCTCCTCCTCCACAGTGCTCCTCAGTGTTTTTTTTAAACAGTTCATGGATGTTTAGCAACAAAAACATGGGGGGACTTTCTCTTGTTTGCCCCAGAGAGGTAATGTCAGCGCTCACAAGAAGCACTGTGGGGCCCAGAGAAATGTCCTAGTAGCTGTAGCTAACCAGGCACAATTTCTAACAGAATGTGAACCTGTGTGATTGTCCACGCTTACAACTTCATCTTCTTCAAAGCAATTACAAAAATATTTACCTTGATGTGACAAATGAGCACATTTTATTGTTGTAAGAAACAGACATTTTAATCTTCATGTTTAGACATATAGAGTCTTACTGTTAAAGCTACTGTAAAAATGTTTACAATGCCTCCATAACCCACAAGATTCATCAGAACTCTCTGTCTCCTCTGCTTGTCTCTCTCCAGTCCATGGTGCTGCTGCTGCACAGTCAGCGCCAGTACATTTTTGAGTTTGACTCTCTGGATCGCCTTTCAGCCATCACCATGCCAAGCGTGGCCCGATATACGGTGCAGACCATCCGGTCAGTGGGTTACTACAGGAACCTCTATCACCCCCCAGAGAGCAATGCCTCAGTAGCTGTAGACTTCAGCGAAGACGGCCTCCTGCTGAGAATATCGCACTTTGGCATGGGCCGTAGAGTCCTGTACAGGTACCGCCGGCAGAACAAGCTGGCAGAGATCCTGTATGATAGTACCAGGGTCAGCTTCACCTACGATGAGACAGCTGGTGTACTGAAGACAGTCAACCTGCAGAATGAGGGTTTCATCTGCTCCATTCGTTATCGCCAAGTGGGCCCCCTGGTGGACAGGCAGATTTTCCGCTTCAGTGAAGATGGCATGGTGAATGCACGGTTTGATTACACGTACGACAGCAGTCTGCGTGTCACGAGTATGCAAGGTGTCATCAACGAAACTCCACTTCCCATTGACCTGTACCAGTTTGACGACATCTCAGGAAAGATTGAACAGTTTGGAAAGTTTGGTGTAATCTACTATGAGATTAACCAGATCATATCTACGGCAGTCATGACTTACACAAAGCACTTTGATGCACATGGGCGTATCAAGGAGATCCAGTATGAGATTTTTCGTTCACTTATGTATTGGATTACCTTCCAGTATGATGATGTGGGTAGAGTTACTAAGCGAGAGCTCAAGATTGGTCCCTTTGCCAACACCACAAAGTACAGCTATGAGTATGATGTAGACGGCCAGCTCCAGACAGTGTATCTAAATGACAAAGTCATGTGGCGCTACACATATGACCTTAACGGGAACTTGCACCTGCTGAATGCAGGAAACAGTGCCAGGCTTCTACCTCTGCGGTACGACCTGAGAGACCGCATCACACGCCTTGGTGACATCCAGTACAGAATGGATGAAGATGGATTCCTCCGTCAAAGAGGAGCTGAAATCTTTGAGTACAATTCCAAGGGACTTTTAGTGCGAGTCTACAGCAAAAGTAGTGGTTGGACAATTCAGTATCGCTACGATGGACTGGGCCGCAGAGTATCTACCAAAACCAGCATGGGTCAGCATCTGCAGTACTTTTATGCAGATCTGAGCTACCCATCAAGGATAACTCACATATACAACCACTCCAGCTCAGAGATCACATCATTCTACTATGACCTCCAAGGTCACTTGTTTGCAATGGAGATTAGCAGTGGAGAAGAGTTCTACATTGCTTGTGATAACACTGGCACACCTCTGGCTATCTTTACCAGCAATGGCCTTTTGGTCAAACAGCTGCAGTACACTGCATATGGCGAGATCTACTTTGACTCAAATCCAGACTTTCAGCTCGTGCTTGGCTTCCATGGAGGACTTTATGATCCGCTGACCAAACTGCTGCACTTTGGGGAGCAAGATTATGATATAATGTCTGGCAGATGGACGATTCCTGACATCTCTGTGTGGAAAAGAGTTGGAAAAGAACCAGCACCTTTTAATTTGTACATGTTCAGAAACAACAACCCCATCAGCAAAGTTCATGATGTCAGGGAGTATGTTGCAGGTAAGAACTTCCACCAATAGACATAACTACAATTTAATCTACCGTTTTTGTGTAAAATTAAGAAATTCCCTGGTCGTTCATCTGGTTTTGTAGCTGAAACTTGTAACTCTATGAATAGTTACTGATAAACATAATTTCATTAGGGAATAAGATAATACATTAAAAGTTGCCCTTAGTGTAAAACTAAAGATTTTTTGTCAGGTATTTTGCTTATTCAACGTTGGTTAACTCCAGCTGTCAAACGAATAGATAAATAGTGCCAAAAAAATCTTTAATAGTTTTGTTTGTAAAGCACCAAATCCCAGTTTTCAATAACTGAAAATTAAACATCAAACTAAGCAAAAAGTTTAACTATTTACAGTTGTCTAAACCAGTGTTTTACTACCTTTTTTGAATCAAGGTCCACTTTTTTGTAGACACAAATCACAAGGCACTCCAGCAACTGAAATAGAAAAAAAAGAGAAAGTCTTTAGTATGTGTTAATGTTGCGTCTGAAATTGAATTTGTCCTTCAATCCAGACATTGTTAGAAACCATCTGTTTCGGTTAGAAAGATGACCTGAACTAAACACTGATATCAGAACACTGGTTGAAAAACACTGATCTAGCAAATTTGAAATATGCCCAAATTGTTGTAGTCTAAGAATGGACATAATTCTTCAAATTCAACACTGATTCTTTTCCTTAACATCTAACAATAAGAAGAAAGTGATCGTGCCTTTTGTTTCCAGATGTGAACAGTTGGCTCGTGACCTTTGGCTTTCATCTTCATAACACCATTCCTGGGTTTCCTGTTCCAAAGTTTGATTTAACTGTGCCGTCCTATGAACTGAAGAAGAGTCAGCTTTGGGATGATCTGCCGGTGAGCAACATAAACACGTCCCACGCACAACACAGCAGGTTCAATGCAGGAAAGAAAAGAAACAGAAACGTCTGCTCCTATCGTTTCTGTGTGTCTGCTGTCATTTTATGGAAATTCTAAGTATTGCAATAAAAGTATGAATTTGAACTGTTTATAATTGCAAAACAACAATAAAAACTGTTTTTACTCTGCCTTGCTTCAGTTCTCAGGTTTAATTTCCTGCTAATCTTATTGTAAATCTTCTTTGACTCCATTAAAAATGAAACTCTCTCTATGTTTGAACTATTTAGTCTTGGGAGTTAACCTAAAAAGTTTATTGAGGGGCAAAAATACTTTGAGCTATTGAATGTGACTTAAAAACACCTTCATCTTGGATAGGGATCAGAACCTTTCTGAAGGAGGGCAGAGCAGCAGCTAGCTCTAAATGGCCTAGAGAGCCAGGTTCTGCCATGTTCATGCGTTAACGTTTCACTGCACTTTCCCTACAGCCCATCTCTGGGGTGCAGCAGGAAGTAACCAGACAAGCGCATTCCCTCTTGTCATTTGAGCGGCTGCCTGAGGTCCATGTCAGCCGAGGTCGAAGAGGTGAAAAGCCTTGGCTGTGGTTTTCAGCTGCCATGTCGCCCATTGGAAGAGCTGTCATGTTTGCCATCTACAAAGGCAGTGTCCACACTCATGCACTCAATGTGGCCAGTGAGGATTGCATCAAGGTTGCAACCATCCTTAACAACGCCTTCTACCTGGAAGACCTCCACTACACCATAGACGGTTGGGATACACACTTTTTTGTGAAGCCAGGCCTTCCTGACGCCGACCTGGCAGCGCTGCACCTCACCAGCGGGCACAAGACTTTGGAGAACGGCATCAATGTGACAGTGTCGCAGTCCACCACTGTCATGGACAGTCGGACACGTCGCTTCGCAGATGTAGAGATTCACGCCGGCGCTCTGGCATTCCATATCCGCTATGGCTCCACTGTGGATGAGGAGAAAACACGGGTAGCTGAGCTGGCACGCCAGTGCGCCTTGGCAGGTGCGTGGGCCAGAGAGCAGCAGCGAGTGCGAGACGGTGAGGAAGGGGTTCGGCCTTGGACAGAAGGTGAAAAGAGGCAGCTGCTGAGCAGTGGGAAAGTCATGGGCTACGATGGTTACTATGTACTTTCCATTGAGCAGTACCCAGAGCTGGCAGACAGCTCCAACAACATTCACTTTCTACGGCAAAGCGAAATCGGAAAAAGGTAACAACAAGAGGTGTTTTTTCCTCCAAACACAGTTCAGTTTGGTGAAGATGTCAACGTGGACTACGCAGTTGCTTATATGTAAATTGAGTGTTGGTGTGGTTTTTTTCTAAAAAATAATGACAAACAGAAAAAGAAGCAAAGACATAAAGGAAAAAAGAGGTCTAAAGCAATGCTGTGCATTGAGACCAACAGACAACGAAATAAATGTACAACTACACCAAGCCTTAACACGGCAAATACAGGTCACTTCCTCAGCAGCACAAGTCGTTTGGACCGGGACTCTGAAGAAGAGGAACTGTGGATCTCTGAGGAGCTCGTTTAGGTTTTTTTTACGTTTGTCTCAAGAGAGTTTGCTCAATAGTGGTTTGAGAAGAGAGGAAATGTTTACATTATGCATATCTGCACTTCTATAGAAGTACCAGGCTCATTTGTACCCCTCCTTGAGCAAGCAGTGTTCTCCAGCTATTTGATTTCAGTTTTTCTAATCAGAGACTTCTGATGTTTTTTGAAATATCCTCACCAAACAACCACTATGACCACCAGATTACACACTGTAAACATTAAACATCTTATGCTCTTTGAGATGCCTTCAAAACAACAAAAAGAATTTAAAAAAAGCAGTTGTGTAATTACCCAGTATTCATTGTGGAGAAGAAAAAAACCCAAGTATGGTGAAAGTGTGAATGTGGAAGGGTGGGACGTGAAGCAGCACAAATGTTTCTTGGATATCACAGAGACATCACGTTTTGTAAATTATCCAAGAGTTTGATGCTGTTTATTTTGCTTTTATTTATTTATTTATTTTTCAAGGACTGAGTAAATTCTGTTCCAGTCATTAACAATCATTTATGATGTGTTTATACATGAATAAAGTCCAACTGGTTTTAAGTTAATGTTGGCTGTGAATAATGGTTTCACAGGATTAGGAAAGCAGAGATAAGCATTTGTGACGCATCGATAACATGCAGGCAGCTGTTGTTGCCACGAAAATTGATATGTTTACTGGACTCAAAGTTTGACTTACTGTCTAATAAATATTTGATCAAAATGTACATAAACCAGTTCACAGAGAAACTAAAATGAATGGTATGAATATTTATTATTAAGTGTTAGAATTTTTTTATTTTCATTTCTTGAGGAGACTGAATGCTTCTTTTAATTACGGCACTACTCAAGAAAAGAAATAAAAATATGTGGAGTAAATCAGAGTGATTAAAATATATATATATATATATATATATATATATATATATATATATATATATATATATATATATATACACACACACACACACACACACACATATAAAAACTGGATTCCTGATTGAAAAATATCTGACTACAGAGAACACAAATGCAGCTTTGCTTTGAAGACAGCTGCTTGAAGCCAAAATTTTCAGTGTAATTAACCTGAAATGTAGACAGTTGAAAAGCTGCCCGTGTTCACACAAACCCAAAGTGATCCATGTTTGTGTGAAGAGTTTCTCTTCATTAATACTGCTGGTTTAGGACTGTCTCACCACTGATGCTGTTGTTCAATGCAGCAGCTGGTGGAATGCATAATTTGGAAAACAACTTCTTCATTTTAAAGTGCTGGTCTTTTTGTGGCAAACTTCAAAAAAACAGCATTTCAAACCAAATGGGAGCTGAATATTCTTTGCTCATAAGTTGCTCTGTTGTTTTTGACCCCTTTTTTCATTTAAGATGCTTTATATTTAAGCGCCACAGCTTTCATACGGAGCCTTAAAGAGAGCTCCAGCTCAGACACAATCCCATCAAAACAACAAGAAAACGCCTGTATGGAGACATATTATTCAAGTTCTGCTGCCTATTGTTCATTTAAATTAGAATCATGATGAACTCTTACAGACGCCCTGGAAGCTGGCCCATACAGGCCGCCCCATCCTCCCTGATGAAAAGGCTTTCAACACAAAAACAGCTTTACAAATATGAAGCACATATTGTACCTTCTCAAAAGTCCTCTCTTATGCTCTAGTGGTACAAAGGAATAGTTCAGAGTCATCACAGTGACGTCTCTAATTATCACCGCAGCCAACACGGCACTTTCAAACAGGTCCTCTCAACTCTACCAACCGATCTTGTCAGTACTGAGCCAGATGTGTAGCTCAAAACAATCACTTCTCCCGCAGTTCCTAACAGACATCAAATAGGAATAGCGTTAAGTGTGTAATATCAAATGACGCAGTCTTACTGCAGCGTTTTTCTGACTGAGCCAAGTACTGCCTAGAAACAGGGCGGAATCTGGCTATGCGCTGCAACCAGAAGTACTTCAAAGACTGACATAAAAGAGATGGCACGACTTTGCAAGAACATCAAAGGGCCAAAGGAATTGTGCAATAACAACATCAGAGCAACAAAAGGAAAGATCATGTGAATTTCACACTTCAACACTGCTTCCTTTGCAGATGAAGGTAGCTATAAAGAACCATGCTTCCTACTCCCTGAGCTGATTTTCCTGATGTCCTACACATCACAGGGCTTTGAAAGATGACATGGATCTGATCAAGCTTGTCCTAATGTGAAGTCTCATAGCATACATCTGTTTCTGAAACAGTGAATCTCAAGATTTGGCCTCTATTAAGTTTCGGTTTTCTTTTGGTCATGTTTTAATCTAGATTGTCAAAGATGAAAATGGAAAAGAGGACCTGCATCCAATTTAGGCTGCACCCTTTGAAATGAATGTGTCCTGCTTTTTGAATAGCTGACCGGCAGCTCATAGCAGCTGAGCCATCCTGCACAAACACTTCACACCAAACCTCAAAATAACTACAAAACCACAAATGCAACTGGTCCGTATATTCAATTCGAGTATGTGGCCCCACGAACAGCCGGTCTGTCAGCTTTGGGTTCATGGCCACATCTCAAAGACATAATGTCTCAGAACCAGAACACGCTCACTATGGCTTAGGGTCAACTTGTCAAGCAAAAGGCTCCCACTTTAGGGGAGCTACAATTTGATTTTGATAAAGAACCAATAATGAAAATATTTATATATGCATTTTTTTAACGGCCTGCTTGAAAATATGGTTACTTGGAGAAGTTGTTAAAGTGTGTTTTTAGAACCAATAGAAAATGTTTTGAAGTTGGAGCCATGTAAAAACTCTCTGAGGCTGGTTACAGTGTAAAGGAAGGAGCTGTGTAACCAAGCTTGGTCTGAACGCGGCTTTATGCACTGGACTGCCCCCTCTGCTCTGATTCTCTAAAAAGCATGGGGCATGTCCAACATCAGGCTCGCAGGCCAAATACAGTCCACAGCTCCATCAATAAAAAGTATTTACATACCACCGCCAGCAACATTGGTAGAACATTCTGCAAAATACTGTACGTGCATCCTAGGAAAACTACGATGCTTTATTGCACCAGAAGATGGGAGTCGGTAAAGTTCCATTAAGCCTTACGTGTGTGGGACACATATGGCCTTACAGGATAAAAATAAGGGATCTTGTACGTGGCATGCAGGTGGCAGTGCAGACTGTCATGTAAAAGCAACTTGTATGTGAAATACAGTTTCAGTGCTCAACATTGTAATTATTAAATACAATTAATTTTATAACTTCATTACAATGAAAGTCATATTAATATTCAGGTTGAGTTTCTTTCTAAGTCACACGCCAAAAAAAATGAAAAGGAAATGTGTTCCAGTACAATAGTGCAATAAGTATTGTATCGCTGGACATGTATCGGGATAACGACGTTATCGCCACCCTCTTGCTGATACAATATCCTTACTGAAGAGAGTTTGATGTCAGACGACAGCAGCAGCATTTAGAATACTGAAAAAATATATAGTAGAAACACTTTTTCTTCCATTCGTCATGAGGTGAACTCAAAGATCTTAAACATATACTGCAAACCAAAAATTATAACTTATCTCAAATATTGATCACAAAGTCTAAATCTGTGACAGTGAGAACTTCTCCTTTGGTGAGATAATCCATTCCACCTAGTAAGCAGAGTGCCGATCAGATCATGATTAACAATGAAGATAGCTCACTTTACACCTAGTATTTCAAACGTCAACGGAAAGAAAACGCTTCTCATTAGCGTTCGATCAATTTTCACGAAACGTACACCGTCACGCTAACGATCCACGCTAACACACAGAAACTAACATTGCTGCGCCCTTAATCTCTGTTAGGGCCTGATCTTCATTACAAACCTGTGATTTTACTTTAAGGAGCACTTCCAAAGTAAAAAGGGAAACTACTGTCCAGAGTTTCTAAGTCAGATCACCCGCACACTCAGAAGCGTGAACCAGCAACGTTGCTGCGCAAGAAAACATTCAAAGATGGCGTTGCGTGGTTAAAATGCTGAGGTTGCGAGTTCAAGCCTCACCTGTATAGTTTTACTTTTCTGAGGAAACTATTTTCTGTATTTCCAGTTAGAGGTCGTAGAGAAAGTGAATCACAAGACTGGTTTGGTGAATCAGAGAAACATTGCAGGTCCATGGTTGTAAAGGCAAAGTGAAGCATCGCCTCACAGAGTTAAATTTAGTTGTCATCTAGGTGTGTGAAATTTATTTTCCACATTAGACACATTACCTGGGGGAGCATTGACCTGCAGACACAGCCTCAGGAACCACTCCAATCTAACCCCTTACTGCCAAGTTTCACATTGGTGCCACCTTTTTTTCTTAAAACCCTTGTGCTATTTATACTTTACCATTGTCATGGTAGGGATAACACATCAGTGGAAGGGTGAGGTCATCTAAGATAGCACAAGGGTTACACTGGCCACAGTAAAAGGCCACTCTCAAAAATGCCGCTGTATTGTTTTATTGGTGGTGGGTCATGGAACTTAGAAAACCGGTCAGAACCTGGTGTGATTACCTGAGCAGTGCAACACATCTCCTTCACATAGAGTATTGGGGGGCTTTCACTGCTCCGTTGTTGCCCCAACAGACCAAACCATAAAATGCAGCACTTACCACAGTGGAATTATAAAACTGCATAAAATGCCATTGCAGATGCTGAATGACCTCACCTTACTCAACAAGAGAAATTTTCAAATTACTTCTACTAGCAAGGTGCCAATAATACAGGCACAAGTTCAATCTCTCACTTTGATTACTCCAGCTAATTAAATAGGTATGACTGTAAAAATATAGAAAAGCTCTAAAAAGCTGGTCTTTCCCACCTAACTTTGCTGAAACCTTATCAATGACTTAGGAAAGAGAATGTGATCGAGATTAATTTACCTGACAGTGGCCACTGATCTTTTAATTGGGCCTGTAAATACGACACATGAGGAGAGACCTGAGGAATACAATCACATTTTTAGTAAAGCATAAAGATTTGCAGAAACTCTTGTTAATGCACAGAAACTGAACGTTGGTTTCATGCTTTCTCCTAATCCTGTTAGGGTCTGGATCTTTCCTTACAACCTGTGAGTTTTTACTTTGGTTGACACTGCAAGTAAAAAAAAACTGAACAAGTCCTCGGAGAGTTTCTGTGAAGTTTTATTGACCAACAGCGCTCTATAGGCAGAAGCTCCAGTAGGCCACAAGCAGAAAATTTGCTGTTCTACGCAAGAGAGGCAGCGATGAATTTACACAAGAGTCGTGAGGCAACACACATTTCCTTCCACTGTAGAATGGATCATCTTCTCATTAGTGCACAGACCTGCTCCAGCATAGATTACATCCTACTCTAAGTTAAAAACCCGTAAGTTTACTTTGGGTTGACTCCTGCAAGTAAAATAAAACTGAACAAAGCCACAAGAGTTATTGTAGGTTTTATTGACCAACAGCACTCTAGAAGCAGTAGCTCCAGTAGCACACCCTGGTCAGTGCACAGTACTTATGACAGTATGTTGTGGGAGTAATGCTGAGGTTGTGAGTTCGCCTCACCTGAGCACTTCTCACCTTTCTCTAAAAGCAACTTTTAGATCAGTATTGGTTGACCACAGAACGGCTCATGGACACTATCACGCTTTTTAGAATCTGTACCATGCAATAAATAAACCTGATCTCTCAACATCGTCCGTAGCTTCGTGGTATTGTAAAATGATATAACCCTTGAACTATCCTAAGTACCTTTACATTGAGTTAACACCAGACCTACCATACAGTGCACTGAACCTTTTTTCAATGACGTAGATCTTCACTGGTGTATGGATTATATGGGAAATCGTTTCCACCTTTATCCACTCTAAATAGGAGAAATACATCAATGTAAGGGTGGGGGTCATAGGATGCAACAAGGGATAAACACAGACACTGCTCCACAGAGATCAGGCAAAACCATTATCTGGAATCTCCTCCCACAGGCAGCTCCGACTTCAAGCTCAGGAACCAATTTTTGGACAGGCGACAAGCAGAAAATTTGCTGTCCTACGCAAGAGAGGCAGCGATGAATTTACACAAGAGTCGTGAGGCAACACACATTTCCTTCCACTGTAGAATGGATCATCTTCTCTCATTAGTGCACAGATCTGCTCCAGCATAGATTACATCCTACTCTAAGTTAAAAACCAGTGATTTTACTTTGGTTTGACCCTGCAAGTAAAAACGTGAACGTCTCCAGAGAGTTTCTGTGAAGTTTTATTGACCAACAGTGCTCTAAAGGCATACGCTCCAGTAGCACAATTGGTCAGTGCACAGTACTTATATGACAGTATGTTGTGAGTAATGCTGAGGTTGTGAGTTCGCTTCCACCTGGAGCAGTTTTTACCTTACTAAAAGAATATTTTAGCTTAGTGTTGGTTGACCACAGAACCAGCTTCACCCAGACATGGAGACATGATCACCAATGCTTTTGTAGAATTTTTTATGATAAATAAACCTGATCTCTCAACAACGTCCGTGTAAATGACATAACCCTTGAACTATCCTTAGCACTTTTATATTGGGAGATGGGTCATCTAGACCCACTAGAAAGCGCACTGAACCTTTTTTTATTCAATGATTTGAGATCTTCTACTGTGTACATGGATTACGAAATTTTTTCCACCTTTATCCACCTTGTCATGCAGGGAGAACACGTCAATGTAAGGTGGGGGCTGGTAGATACAAGGGATAAACACAGACACTGCTCTAGGTAGAGATCAGGCAAAAACCATTATCTGGAATCTCCTCCCACAGGCAGCTCCGACTTCAAGCTCAAGAACAAATTTTTGACAGGCGACAAGCAGAAAATTAAGGTCCCACGCAAGAGAGGCAGCGATGAATTTACACAAGAGTCGTGAGGCAACACACATTTCCTTCCACTGTAGAATGGATCATCTTCTCATTAGTGCACAGACCTGCCCAGCACAGATTACATCCTACTCTAAGTTAAAACTCGTAAGTTTACTTTGGGTTGACTCAAAAGTAAAAAATAAAAAACTAAACAAAGCCACAAGAGTTATTGTAGTGTTTTATTGACTAACAGTGCACTAAACTTGTAAGCTCCAGTAGCACAATTGGTCAGTGCACAGTACTTATATGACAGTATGTTGTGGAGTAATGCTGAGGTTGTGAGTTCAAGCCTCACCTGGAGCAGTTTTTACTTTAATAAAGAATATTTAGATCAGTATTGGTTGACCACAGAACGGTTTCATGGACACCATCAATGCTTTTTAGGAATTCATCATAATTAAAATAAACCTGATCTCTCAACATCGCCCATGGTTCTCCGTGGCATTGCAAATGACATAACCTTTGAACTATCCTAAGCACTTCTGCATTGGGAGTTGGTTCATCTAGAGTCTAGACTCCAACTAGACAGCAATACACTGAACATTTTTCTTTCTCAATGATTTGTGATCTCACTGTGTATTATGGATTACATGAAATCGCTCTCCAATTTTATCCACTTCTTGTGTCATGCAGGGAGAACACATCAATGTAAGGGGGTCATAGGATAGCACAAGGATAAACTCCAGACACTGCCTCTAGGTAGAGATCAGGCAAAAACATTATCTGAATCTCCTCCCACAGGCAGCTCCGACTTCAAGCTCAAGAACAAATTTTTGGACAGGCGACAAGCAGAAAATTTGCTGTCCTACGCAAGAGAGGCAGCGATGAATTTACACAAGAGTCGTGAGGCAACACACATTTCCTTCCACTGTAGAATGGATCATCTTCTCATTAGTGCACAGACCTGCCTTACATAGATTACATCCTACCTGAGTTAAAAAAACCAGTGATTTTACTTCTTTGGCTTGACCTCTGCAAAAAAAAACTGAACGTCTCAGAGTTTCTGTGAAGTTTTATTGACCAACAGTGCTCTAAAGGCAGACGCTCCAGTAGCACAATTGGGCAGTGCACAGTACTTATATGACAGTATGTTGTGGAGTAATGCTGAGGTTGTGAGCGTCTGCCTCACCTGGAGCAGTTTTTACCTTACTAAAAGAATATTTTAGCGTAGTGTTGGTTGACCACAGAACGGGCTTCATGGACACTATCAATGCTTTTTTAGAATTCATCATAATAAATAAACCTGATCTCTCAACATCGTCCGTGCCTCTCGTGCACAAATGACATAACCTTGGAACTATCCTACACTTTTACATTGGGAGTTATTAACTGGTAGAGTCTAGACCCACTAGACAGCGCATAAAACATTTTTTCTTCAATGATTTGTGATCCTCACTGGTGTACATGGATTACATGAAATCTTTCCACCTTTATCCACCTTTGTCATGGTAGGGAGAACACATCAATGGTGGGGGTCAGGATAGCACAAGTGGGATAAACACAGACACTGCCTAGGTAGAGATCAGCAAAACCATTATCTGGAATCTCCTCCTACAGGCAGCTCCGACTTCAAGCTCAAGAACAAATTTTTGGACAGGCGACAAGCAGAAAATTTGCTGTCCTACGCAAGAGAGGCAGCGATGAATTTACACAAGAGTCGTGAGGCAACACACATTTCAATATTGTAGTGGATCATCTTCTCATTAGTGCACAGACCTGCTCCAGCATTAGATTATTACATCCTACTCTAAGTTAAAAACCAGTGATTTTACTTTTGTTTGACCCTTCAAGTAAAAAAAAACTGAGCATCTCCAGAGAGTTTCTGTGAAGTTTTATTAAACCAACAGTGCTTCTAGCAGCAGACGCTCCAGTAGCACAATCTGGTCAGTGCACAGTACTTATATGACAGTATGTTGGGGGAGTAATGCTGAGGTTGTGAGTCTGGCTCACCTGAGCATGCATCTACTAAAAGAATATTTTAGCCAGGTTGGCTGACCACAGAACCAGCTTCTTCACCTAGACATGGAGACATGACTACCAATGCTTTGTAGAATTTTTTATGATAACAAACCTGATCTCTCAACAACGCCCGTAATGACATAACCTCTTGGAACTATCCTAGCACTTTTATATTGGGAGAGAGATGGGTCATCTAGACCCACTAGAAAGCGCACTGAACCTTTTTTCTTCAATGATTTGTGATCTTCACTGGTGTACATGGATTACATGAAATTTTTTTTCCACCTTTATCCACCTTTTGTCGCAGAGAACACGTCAATGTAAGGGTGGGGGTCATAGGATAGCAATAAGGGATAAACACAGACACTGCTCTAGGTAGAGATCAGGCAAAAACCATTAGAATCTCCTCCCACAGGCAGCTGTGATGTCAAGCTCAAGAACAAATTTTGACAGGCGCATAAGCAGAAAAATTTGCTGTCCCACGTGCAAGAGAGGCAGCGATGAATTTACACAAGAGTCGTAGTAACACACATTTCTTCACCAGAATGGATCATCTTCTCATTAGTGCAATAGACCTGCTCCAGCATAGATTACATCCTACTCTAAGTTAAACCCGTAAGTTTACTTTGCTGATTCCTGCAAGTAAAATAAAACTGAACAAAGCCACAAGAGTTATTGTAGTTTTTTTTATTGACTAACAGTGCTCTAGAAGCAGTAGCTCCAGTAGCACAATTGGTCAGTGCACAGTACTTATATGACAGTATGTTGTGGAGTAATGCTGAGGTTGTGAGTTCAAGCCTCACCTGGAGCACTTCTCACCTTTCTAAAAGCAACTTTTAGATCAGTATTGCTGGGACTAAGCAGAACGGGCTTCTATGGACACCATCAATGCTTTTTTTTAGAATTCATCATAATAACAACCTGATCTCCTCAACATCGTCCGTGTTTCTGCAATGTAAATGACATAACCCTTGAACTATCCTAAGCACTTCTACATTGGGAGTTGGTTCATCTAGAGTCTAGACCCACTAGAAAGCACACTGAACATTTTTTCGTCAATGATTTGTGATCCTCACTGGTGTACATGGATTATATAAATCGTTTCCACCTTTATCCACTTGCAGCTGCGCAGTAGGGAGAACACATCAATGTGGGTGGGGTCATGAGACAGCACAAGGATAAACACAGACACTGCTCTAGGTAGAGATCAGGCAAAAACCATTATCTGGAATCTCCTCCCACAGGCGCCCTGACTTCAAGCTCAGGAACCAATTTTTGACAGGCGACAAGCAGAAAATTTGCCGTCCTACAAGAGAGGCAGCGAGATGAATTTACACAAGAGTCGTGAGGCAACACACATTTCCTTTCCATTGTAAATGAATCATCTTCTCATTAGTGCACAGACCTGCTCCAGCATAGATTATGACCCCACGCAAGTTAAAAACCAGTGATTTACTTGGTTTCTGACCATGCAAGTAAACAAAACTGAACTGCCCCAGAGAGTTTTCTTGTGAGGTGCTTTATTGACCAACAGTGCTTCTAGAAGCAGCAGCTCAGTAGCACACTAGTCAATGCACAGTACTAAGTGACAGTATGTTGTGGAGTAATGCTGAGGTTGTGAGTTCAAGCCCCCACCTGGAGCACTTCTCACCTTTCTTAAAGCAACTTTTAGATCAGTATTGGTTGACCACAGAACGGGCTTCATGGACACCATCAATGCTTTTTAGAATTCATCATAATAAATAAACCTGATCTCTCAACATCGCCCTGTGCTTCTCGTGCATTGTAACGATATAACCTCTTGAACTATCCTAAGCACTTTCTTATTGGGAGTTGGGTCATCTAGACCTACCAGAAAGCGCACTGAACCTTTTTCTTCAATGATTTGTGATCTTCACTGTGTACATGGATTACATGAAATGTTTCCAACTTTATCCACCTTTGTCATGGTAGGGAGAACACATCAATGTAAGGGTGGGGTCATAGGATAGCACAAGGATAAACTCAGACACTGCTCCATGTAGATCAGCAAAACCACATCTGAATCTCTCCTCCCACAGGCAGTTCGACTTCCAAGCTCAGGAACCAATTTCTACAGGCGACAGCAAGCAGAAAATTTAAGGTCCTACGCAAGAGGCGCAGCATGAATCCCATACAAGAGTCGAGGCAAATACACATTTCCTTCCCACTGTAGAATGGATCATCTTCTCATTAGTGCACAGACCTGCTCCAGCATAGATTACATCCTGGTACTAAGTTAAACCCGTAGTTTCATTTCTCGGTTGACCTCTGCAAGTAAAATACAAAACTGAACAAAGCCACAAGAGTTATTGTGAAGTTTTATTGACCAACAGTGCTCTAGAAGCAGTAGCTCCAGTAGCACAATTGGTCAGTGCACAGTACTTATATGACAGTATGTTGTGGAGTAATGCTGAGGTTGTGAGTTCAAGCCTCACCTGGAGCACTTCTCACCTTTCTTAAAGCAACTTTTTAGATCAGTATTGGTTGGACCACAGAACGTATTTCATGGACACCATCAATGCTTTTTAGAATTCATCATAATAAATAAACCTGATCTCTCAACATCGCCCGTGCTCTCTCGTGGCATTGTAATGACATAACCCTTTGAACCATCCTAAGCACTTCACATTTGGGAGTTGGTTCATCTAGAGTCTAGGACTCACTAGAAATAACACTGAACATTTTTCTTCAATGATTTGTGATCCTCACTGGTACATGGATTACATAAAATCGTTCCACCTTTATCCACTTGTGTCATGGTAGGGAGAACACATCAATGTAAGGGTGGGGGTCATAGGATAGCACAAGGGATAAACACAGACACTGCTCTAGGTAGAGATCAGGCAAAACCATTATCTGAATTCCTCCTCCTACAGGCAGCTCCGACCAAGCTCAGGAACCAATTTTTGACAGGCGCATACAGAAAATTTAAGGTCCACGTGAAGAGAGGCAGCGATGAATTTACACAAGAGTCGTGAGGCAACACACATTTCCTTCCATTGTAAAATGAATCATCTTCTCATTAGTGCACAGACCTGCTCCAGCATAGATTACATCCTACTCTAAGTTAAAAACCAGTGATTTTACTTTGGTTTGACCATGCAAGTAAACAAAACTGAACGTCTCCAGAGAGTTTCTGTGAAGTTTTATTGGACCAACAGTTTAGAAGCAGTAGCTCCAGTAGCACAATTGGTCAATGCACAGCAATTTATATGACAGTATGTTGTGGAGTATGCTGAGGTTGTGAGTTCAAGCCTCACCTGGAGCATTGGCCTAAAGCCTTTTTAGATCAGCATTGGCTGACTACAGAACGGGCTTCATGGACACTATCAATGCTAGAATTCATCATAATAAATAAACCTGATCTCTCTCAACATCGCCCGTGTTTCATTGTAATGACATAACCCTTGAACTATCCTAAGCACTTTTACATTGGGAGTTGGGTCATCTAGACCCACTAGAAAGCGCACTGAACCTTTTTTCTTCAATGATTTGTGATCTTCACTGGTGTACATGGATTACATGAAATTTTTCCACCTTTATCCACCTTTGTCATGGTAGGGAGAACACATCAATGTAACGTGGGGGTCATAGGATAGCACAAGGGATAAACACACACTGCTCTAGGTAGAGATCAAAGGCAAAAACCATTATCTGGAATCTCTCCCACAGGCAGCTCCGACTTCAAGCTCAGAACCAATTCTTCTTGACAGGCGATACAGAAAATTTAAGGTCCCACAAGAGAGGCAGCTATGAATTTACACAAGAGTCGTGGGAGGCAACACACATTTCTTCCACTGTAGAATGGATCATCTTCATTAGTGCACAGACCTGCTCCAGCATAGATTACATCCTACTCTAAGCAAACCTGTGAAAGCATTTTGGGTTGACTCCTGCAAGCAAAAATAAAAAACTGAACAGTTTACAAGAGTTATTGTGAAGTTTTATTGACTAACAGTGCTCTAGAAGCAGTAGCTCCAGTAGTACAATTAATAGTGCACAGTAATTTATATGACAGTATGTTGTGGAGTAATGCTGAGGTTGTGAGTTCAAGCCCACCTGGAGCACTTCTCACCTTTCTAAAAGCAACTTTTAGATCAGTATTGGTTGACCACAGAACGGGCTTCATGGACACCATCAATGCTTTTTTAGAATTCATCATAATAACAACCTGATCTCTCAACATCGTCCGCGGCCTCTCGTAAGTACTGTAAATGACATAACCCTTGAACTATCCTAAGCACTTCTACATTGGGAGCAATACTAGAGTCTAGACCCACTAGAAAGCACACTGAACATTTTTTCTTCAATGATTTGTGATCCTCACTGGTGTACATGGATTACATAAAATCGTTCCACCTTTATCCACTTGTGATGCGGTAGGGAGAACACATCAATGTAAGGGTGGGGGGTCGCTGATAGCACAAGGATAAACACAGACACTGCTCTAGGAGATCAGGCAAAACCATTATCTGAATCTCCCTCCCACAGGCAGCTCCGACTTCAAGCTCAGGAACCAATTTTTGGACAGGCGACAAGCAGAAAATTTGCTGTCCTAACGCAAGAGAGGCAGCGATGAATTTACACAAGAGTCGTGAGGCAACACACATTTCCTACCACTGTAGAATGGATCATCTTCTCATTAGTGCACAGACCTGCTCCAGCATAGATTACATCCTACTCTAAGTTAAAAACCCGTAAGTTTACTTTGGGTTGACCCTGCAAGTAAAATAAAAACTGAACAAAGCCTCGGAGAGTTTTTGTGAAGTTTTATTGACCAACAGTGCTCTAGAAGCAGTAGCTCCAGTAGCACAATTGGTCAGTGCACAGTACTTATATGACAGTATGTTGTGGAGTAATGCTGAGGTTGTGAGTTCAAGCCTCACCTGGAGCACTTCTCACCTTTCTTAAAGCAACTTTTAGCTCAGTATTGGTTGACCACAGAACGGGCTTCATGGACACCATCAATGCTTTTTTAGAATTCATCATAATAAATAAACCTGATCTCTCAACATCGTCCGTGCCTCTCGTGCATTGTAAATGACATAACCTTTGAACTATCCTAAGCACTTTTACATTGGGAGTTGGTTAATCTAGAGCGGGCATCGTCAAATGGCGGACCGCGGTCCGAGTCCGGACCGATTGACGAGTCTGCCCGGACCCGTTAAAATCTTTGATATTAATAAAAATATAAAACATTTGTTCATGCGCAGCTAATCTAGTAATTATGACAGGAGCGTCATCGATAGCCAAGCCAATCAAATTGATTGTTTACCTTTCAACAACAGCGTCGAGTGTGAGAGAGAGATAGAGAGGAGATGAGAGAAAATGGCTTGCTCAAAAATTAGAAAAGTAGATGCTGAAAACCGAACTTTTAAAGATGAATGGACGGACAAATACATGTTTATTCTGCCTGCAGCCAGTTCTAAACCTTTGTGTCTCATATGCTGTGAAAATGTGGCGTTAATCAAAAGTGGCAACGTTAAGCGTCACTATGAGACCAAACACGGGTCGTTTGAGGAAATGTACCCGCAGAAGTCCGCAGTGAGGGCAAGTAAAATCATCGAATTGAAAGCACAGTATGACAGGTCTACTCGTGTCATCACGCATGCATTTACCGGGCAGCAACGTGCAAATGAGTGTTCGTTAAAGATCGCGTGGATTTTGGCGCAACACAAGAAAGCATTCAGCGATGTGACAGTTGTAAAGGAGTGTTTAAATGCAGCTGCAGAAACTTTACTTGACGGTAAACTAAAAGATGACATGTGTGAAAAAATAAAAAAAATCCCATTGTCAGCTACAACAACAACTAGAAAAACTGAACTATTAGCAGAGGATGTACTGGCACAGCTTGATGCAGCTGTTCAGAACGCAGTATGCATATCCTTAGCCATTGATGAGTCCACAGATGTAACGGATAATGCCCAGCTTTTGGTGTATGTGAGATTTCCTCACAAAGAGAAGAAAGAGATGTGTGAGGATATGTTAGGTTCAACACCACTTGAGACACACACAAGAGGAGAGGATATATATGAGGGGATAAAGGAGATGCTCACAAAAAGAAAGATTAATCTGAAGCAAGTAGTGTCAGTCACCACAGATGGTGCACCTGCCATGGTTGGGAGAGAGAAGGGGGCTGTTGCGCGGATGAAACAAGACAACCCTGATCTCATAGCCTACCACTGTATCATACATCAGACTGTTCTCTGTGCCATTCTGTCTGAAGAATTTGCTGAAGTAATGAATACCATGATGAAACTTATAAACTTCCTTAGAGCATCCTCATCCCATCAGCATCGACTGCTGAGAGAATTTTTGAAGGAAATGGATGCAGATGCGAATGACCTACTACTCCACAACAACGTGAGATGGCTGAGTAAAGGCAATGCACTGGAACGCTTCTGGTCCATCCGAAAGGAAATAGCTGCTTTCTTACAGCAGCTCAAGAGTAAAAAAGCAACACAGTTTGCAAACTTTTTGCAAGATAAGCACAAGATGGATGTGGTGGCTTTTTTGGTGGACATCACAGGACACCTTAATGAGCTCAATTTAAAGCTGCAGGGTCAGAAAAATTCTATCTGCGATTTGATGAAAACTGTCCGCTCATTCCAGATTAAGCTGGACATTTTCAAAGAAGATCTCCAAGCAGATTGTGAGCATTTCCCACAAATGCGTGAACAAATTCAGGGTGAGAGAGACATTTCCCCTTATGTCGGCTTCATAGACAAACTGATTGGAAACTTCTGTCAACGATTTGACTGCTTCAACCTTGGACACCAGCTCCTCCTGCTAATTGAGAATCCATTCCTTATCAGAGAAATCAGAGGATTTTCAAAGGAGGTGACACAGACCTTCAAGTGGGCACATCCTGGATCTTTACAGTTAGAGCTCACTGATTTACAAGCAGATGTTGCTCTAAGAAGCTATTTTGAAACAACTGACTCTGCTACTTTCTGGTTACAGATTGTGCCAGAAACGATGTTCCCTGGTCTAACCAAAGTAGCACTACACACCTTAACCATGTTTGGATCAACATACAGCTGTGAGACAGCTTTCTCGTCAATGAACATTATTAAAACAAAGTACCGTTCTAGGCTCACCAATGAGCATCTCCACATGAGCATGAGACTTGCACTAACCCCATTTAAGCCAAGATTCAAACTGCTGGCAGGACAGTTACATGCCCATTTCTCTCACTAGGAAAGAAAGATTGAAAGGGAGTAAGGAAAGGTTGAAAGGAGAGATGAAAAAGGGAGCTGCTCAAAGTTCTGCACTTTTTTTTCCAGTAAATTCTGCCCTGTTCTATTTTACTTGAAAAGTTTCCGGTGTTTTTTTATTTAAAATGTAGTTCATGTTTTAAAAAGGTGGCAGCTCAAATGTCTTTAATTTATTTTCTTGAAGATTAAAAGCACTTTTATTTTATTCAAAAGATTCTGAATGTTTTACATTACTTGAAATAGGCCCTAAGTTCAGGCTGCTCAAAGCTGTGTTTGCTGTTTTATTTATTTTATTCAGAATAATTTCAGTGTCTGTTACTTGACATGTAGTAAAGACAACTACAGTATTGTTTTCCATTCAAGTGCCATACAAATGCAGACTTTTCGGTATGTTAAAAGCATATTACTTTGAAAACACTTGAACTGTAACAATAAATTATATTGAAATGTATGTGCGTTATTGATTTTATTAACATCAGGGTACATTATGTTAAGTGACAACATAAGATCCGGACCTTTGCTGGGAGAAAATTTCAGTAACTGGACCTTTTTGAATTTTAATTGAATACCCCTGATCTAGAGTCTAGACCCCACTAGACAGCGCATAAAACATTTTTTCTTCAATGATTTGTGATCCTCACTGGTGTACATGGATTACATGAAATCGTTCCACCTTTATCCACTTGAGTCATGGTAGGGAGAACACATCAATGTAAGGGTGGGGGTCATAGGATAGTACAAGGGATAAACACAGACACTGCTCTAGGTAGAGATCAGGCAAAAACCATTATCTGGAATCTCCTCCCACAGGCAGCTCCGACGTCAAGCTCAGGAACAAATTTTTGGACAGGCGACAAGCAGAAAATTTGCTGTCCTACGCAAGAGAGGAGGCGATGAATTTACACAAGAGTCGTGAGGCAACACACATTTCCTTCCATTGTAAAATGGATCATCTTCTTATTAGTGCACAGACCTGCTCCAGCATAGATTACATCCTACTCTAAGTTAAAAACCAGTGATTTTACTTTGGGTTGACCCTGCAAGAAAAATAAGCATCTCCAGAGAGTTTCTGTATAGTTTTATTGACCAACAGTGCTCTAAAGGCAGACGCTCCAGTAGCACAATTGGGCAATGCACAGTACTTATATGACAGTATGTTGTGGAGTAATGCTGAGGTTGTGAGTTCAAGCCTCACCTGGAGCAGTTTTTACCTTCTATAAGAATATTTTAGCTTAGTGTTGGTTGACCACAGAACCAGCTTCACCCAGACATGGAAACATGATCACCAATGCTTTTGTAGAATTTTTTATGATAAATAAACCTGATCTCTCAACAATGTCCGTGTAAATGGCATAACCCTTGAACTATCCTTAGCACTTTTATATTGGGAGTTGGGTCATCTAGACCCACTAGAAAGCGCACTGAACATTTTTTCTTCAATGATTTGTGATCCTCACTGGTGTACATGGATCACATGAAATTTTTCCACCTTTATCCACCTTTGTCATGGTAGGGAGAACACATCAATGTAACGGAGGGGGTCATAGGATAGCACAAGGGATAAACACAGACACTGCTCTAGGTAGAGATCAGGCAAAAACCATTATCTGGAATCTCCTCCCACAGGCAGCTCCGACTTCAAGCTCAAGAACAAATTTTTGGACAGGCGACAAGCAGAATATTTGCTGTGCAACGCAAGAGAGGCAGCGATGAATTTACACAAGAGTCGTGAGGCAACACACATTTCCTTCCACTGTAGAATGGATCATCTTCTCATTAGTGCACAGACCTGCTCCAGCATAGATTACATCCTACTCTAAGTTAAAAACCCGTAAGTTTACTTTGGGTTGACCCTGCAAGTAAAATAAAAACTGAACAAAGCCACAAGAGTTATTGTGAAGTTTTATTGACCAACAGTGCTCTAGAAGCAGTAGCTCCAGTAGCACAATTGGTCAGTGCACAGTACTTATATGACAGTATGTTGTGGAGTAATGCTGAGGCTGTGAGTTCAAGCCTCACCTGGAGCACTTCTCACCTTTCAAAAAGCAACTTTTAGATCAGTATTGGTTGACCACAGAACGGGCTTCATGGACACCATCAATGCTTTTTTAGAATTCATCATAATAAATAAACCTGATCTCTCAACATCGTCCGTGCCTCTCGTGCATTGTAAATGACATAACCCTTGAACTATCCTAAGCACTTCTACATTGGGAGTTGGTTCATCTAGAGTCTAGACCCACTAGAAAGCACACTGAACATTTTTTCGTCAATGATTTGTGATCCTCACTGGTGTACATGGATTACATAAAATCGTTCCACCTTTATCCACTTGTGTCATGGTAGGGAGAACACATCAATGTAAGGGTGGGGGTCATAGGATAGCACAAGGGATAAACACAGACACTGCTCTAGGTAGAGATCAGGCAAAAACCATTATCTGGAATCTCCTCCCACAGGCAGCTCCGACTTCAAGCTCAGGAACCAATTTTTGGACAGGCGACAAGCAGAAAATTTGCTGTCCTACGCAAGAGAGGCAGCGATGAATTTACACAAGAGTCGTGAGGCAACACACATTTCCTTCCATTGTAAAATGAATCATCTTCTCATTAGTGCACAGACCTGCTCCAGCATAGATTACATCCTACTCTAAGTTAAAAACCAGTGATTTTACTTTTGTTTGACCCTGCAAGTAAAAAAAACTGAACGTCTCCAGAGAGTTTCTGTGAAGTTTTATTGACCAACAGTGCTCTAGAAGCAGTAGCTCCAGTAGCACGATTGGTCAGTGCACAGTACTTATATGACAGTATGTTGTGGAGCAATGCTGAGGTTGTGAGTTCAAGCCTCACCTGGAGCACTTCTCACCTTTCTAAAAGCAACTTTTAGCTCTGTATTGGTTGACCACAGAACGGGCTTCACCCAGACATGGAGACCATCAATGTTTTTTTAGAATTCTTCATAATAAATAAACCTGATCTCTCAACAACGTCCGTGTAAATGACATAACCCTTTAACTATCCTAAGCAATTTTATATTGGGAGTTGGGTCATCTAGACCCACTAGACAGCGCACTGAAACTTTTTTCTTCAATGATTTGTGATCTTCACTGGTGTACATGGATTACATGAAATTTTTCCACCTTTATCCACCTTTGTCATGGTAGAAAGAACACGTCAATGTAAGGGTGGGGGTCATAGGATAGCACAAGGGATAAACACAGACACCGCTCCATGTAGAGATCAGGATTAAAAAAAAAACAATAGCAGGAAGCTCCTCCCACAGTCTGCTCTAGTGTCAATCTCAGGGACACATTTTTGCACAGGCAACAGCAGACTTAAGACAGAAGCTCCAGTAGCACAATTGGTCAGTGCACAGTACTTATATGACTGTATGTTGTTGAGTAATGCTGAGGTTCAGAGTTCAAGCCTCACTTGGAGTAGTTTTAGCCTTTCTGAAGGAAACTTTTAGCTCAGTCAAGATCACAAGGATGGTCAGCAAAGATCCCAGGACCAGGACGATTGATCCATGTAAAGGAAAGAATGAATGGGGCCATGTATGGTCAGATTTTGAGTGAAAACCTCCTTCCATCAGCAAAGGCATTGAAGATGAAACATGGCTGGGTCTTTCAGCATGACAGCGATCCTAAATGCACTGACTCAGTGGCCTTGTGGAAGAGTGACTGCCCTGTGAATGGAGTGTTGTGAGTTCAAATCCAGGCCCAGCTGTGCAAAAAGAAGAAAAGAAAATAGGTGTTACCCAGTGCTTGAAACTTGGTATTTACAGGGTTAGATTGGAGTTGTTCCTGAAGGCTGTGTCTGCAGGTCAATGCTTGCCCAGGTGATGTGTCTAATGTGGAAAATGAATTTCACACACCTAAATGACAACTAACTTTTACAATGTGAGGCAGTGCCTCACTTTTCTTGACAACCATCAAGCTGTAATGTTTTCTTTGATTCCCCAAAGTAGTCTTGTGATTCATTTTCTCTACTGACCTTTAACTGAAACCAGAGTTTCCTTAAAAAAGGCACGAACTGCTCCAGGTGAGGCTTGAACTCACAACCTCAGCATTACTCCACAACATACTGTCATATAAGTACTGTGCACTGACCAATTGTGCTACTGGAGCTTCTGTCTTTAGAGCACTGTTGGTCAGTAAAACTTCACAGAAACTCTCCGAGGACTTGTTCAGCATTCCTTTTACTTGCAGTGTCAACCAAAGTAAAATCACAGGTTTGTAAAGGTAGATCAGACCTAACAGGATTAGGAGGAAACACAAACCAATGTTCAGTTTCTGTGCGTTAATTAGGATCTAGGATAGGATCTAATCCATGTTGGAGCAGGTCTGTGCACTAATGAGAAGATGATCCATTCTACAGTGGAAGGAAATGTGTGTTGCCTCACGACTCTTGCGTAAATTCATCGCCTCCTCTCTTGCAAAGCACAGCAAAGTTTCTCCTTGTCGTCTGTCCAAAAATTTGTTCCTGAGCTTGACGCCGGAGCTGCCTGTGGGAAGAGCTTCCAGCTATTGGTTTATGCCTGATCTCTACATGGAGCGGTGTCTGTGTTTATGTAATTTACAATGCATGAGAGGGACAGACAATGCTTGGAGATCAGATTTATTTATTTGAAGAGTTCTACAAAAGCATTGGTGATCATGTCTCCATGATACTGGTTCTGTGGTCAACCAACACTGAGCTTGTTAGGAGTGATTAGAAACAGAATAGTTAGAAACTCCCTTTTACATTTTAGTATAATAACTTTTACCTTTTATCACATTAATGGCTTAAACTCGATTCACTATGTATTATCATCTCAAAATTATATTACACTGCAGACAGAGCACAACCAAAACTATTGTCTCGCAAACATTCCTTTAACATCCTCCCTTTTTCATCTTTGTGTGTTCTGGTGTATGCGTTCTGGCAAATGTCTGCAAGAGATCTGACACTTTAGGTGCTCTGACCTTCCAACATCCAGCCTGCAACAGTCTGTGGGTGGGTTTTTCACACCATGATCCATCGAATGAGGTTCTGAATATGCAAATACAAGGTATATATGCCATGTCTTTTTCTGAGTCATTATTCATTATTTTTGTGTGGAAGAAACTGACGGGGTTACGAACTAATACAATACAGTCCTTTTTAGAGAATCCAGTTTCTTCACAGAGCTAAAAGTTTCCTTCAGAAAGGTGAGAACTGCTCCAGGTGAGGCTTGAACTCACAACCTCAGCATTGCTCCACAACATACTGTCATATAAGTACTGTGCACTGACCAATTGTGCTACTGGAGCTTCTGTCTTATGCCTGCTGTTGCCTGTCCAAAAAAGTGTTTCTGAGATTGACAATACAGCTGACTGTGGGAGGAGCTTCCAGCTAATGGTTTTTGCCTGATCTCTACTTGGAGCGGTGTCTGTGTTTATGTCATTTACAACGCATGAGAGGCACGGACGATGCTGAGAGATCAGATTTATTTATTTTGAAGAGTTCTACAAAAGCATTGGTGATCATGTCTCCATGTCTGGGTGAAGCTGGTTCTGTGGTCAACCAACACTAAGCTAAAATATTCTTTCAGTAAGGTAAAAACTGCTCCAGGTGAGGCTTGAACTCACAACCTCAGCATTACTCCACAACATACTGTCATATAAGTACTGTGCACTGCCCAATTGTGCTACTGGAGCTTCTGCCTTTAGAGCGCTGTTGGTCAATAAAACTAAACAGAAACTCTCCGAGCACCTGTCCAGTTTTTTTTTTTTACTTGCAGGGTCAACCCAAAGTAAACTTACGGGTTTTTAACTTAGAGTAGGATTTAATCTATGCTGGAGCAGGTCTATGCACTAATGAGAAGATGATCCATTCTACAGTGGAAGGAAATGTGTGTTGCCTCATGACTCTTGTGTAAATTCATTGCCTCCTCTCTTGCGATGCACAGCAACGTTTCTCCTTGGCGCCTGTCCAAAACTTTGTTCCTGAGCTTGACACCACAGCTGCCTGTGGGAAGAGCTTCCAGCTAATGGTTTTTGCCTGATCTCTACTTGGAGCGGTGTCTGTGTTTATGTCATTTACAATGCATGAGAGGCACGGACGATGCTGAGAGATCAGATTTATTTATTTGAAGAGTTCTACAAAAGCATTGGTGATCATGTCTCCATGTCTCCATGATACTGGTTCTGTGGTCAACCAGAATGTTAGTGGTCTTGTATGTCTTGTATGCTCTCCTAAGCACTTTAACATTGGGAGTTGGGTCATCTAGACCAGTGTTTTGCAACCTTTTTTGAGCCACGGCAAACTTTAACCTTGACAAAAATCCTGCGGCACATCAGCATCCAGAAATTTAAAAAAAAGGAGAAAATCATAGTCTGTATTGATTTGCAGCCCCTCCACAATCTCACATGCAATTTTGTGATAATTGTGGCAGAAAAAGCTGGAAGTTGCAGCTTTTTTTTCCAAAAGATGTAATAAAAGTTAAGTTAGAAGATTTAATAATTGTTTTGTGTTGTTTTGCGTTCGTTGTTGTTTCAAGACGTTAAGAGGAGAGACTCATTTTGTGCCGAGACGCTGTCACTTTAACCCAATGCATCTTGGGAGATGTAGTGCAAAAATCTGCCGAGCACAGAAAGACTAGGTTCTCTGAGCTTCATTGTTTTGTTCACTTGTTCCACGGTCTGACACCGGATTCTTTAGCTACATCGCTAAAGACGAGCTTTAGCTGGTATATTTGTTAGAAATGAGCAACCTTATCAACAGAATCAGAACAAGGAAGTGAAGACTTTAACCACTTTTGATTGGTCAGACTGATGACGTATGATTAAGCCTTGATAATGGGCACCAGTTAAGATCACAAATCATTGAAGAAAAAAGGTTCAGAGCACTGTCTAGTGGGTCTAGATGACCCAACTCCCAATGTTAAAGTGCCTAGGATAGCACAAGGGTTAAAGCCGCTGACTAAGATGCTTGTAGAAGCTCCCCTTTAAACACAGAGCATTTCATATTTTTTTGATTGAATGTTCGTGCTCTGCTGCTGTATTTCAAATGGAGAAAATGTTAAACTTCTGAAAACTCATCAGCTCATGTGTCTTCACTGATCTGAAGACGTTGCTGTCACTGTCAGAGCGACACAAAGCAGAAGGCTTCTGAGGTCCCGCCGCTGGGAGTCTGCAGTGTGGTGGCAAGTTGTTTGTGGAAATGTGGGCTAACTCTGTTTTCTGTGCCTGTTACATAACCAAACCTCATCCTTCTGAACCCCCCACCACTGATCCAACTCCAAAGAAATAGACAGGGAGGAGCTTTTCCTCAGTTTTATATTTCAGATGATCAGGCACGAATAAACGTTATTATTTACCCCTTTTTACTGAAAACTTCCATTTCAGTAATGCATTATTGATGGATGTGATGTTCCAAATTTCCCATACTTTGATGAGATAATTATGAACAAGGATGGGAGCTCTTCAACGATGATGTAAAGAAAATGAAAGGATTATGTGGGGAATTACATCTACAACACAAGTTCAACATCTTAATCCATATTCCTCTGATCTCATAATTATTATTCTTTAGCAAGCTGGCAGAGTCAAACCAACCTGAAATAAACAAAACACAAAAACTTCTGCTGCTAAAAAAGACATTTTTTTCCACATAGGTGTGAAACTGCAGAGGAAAGCAGCACATGTATCTGCAGACACAAAGCCCATACGTGAACCCCAGCTTTGTTTGCCTCCAAGCACAGAATCTGTTTATTACTGTCATCTTCCAGAAAGCCTTCACACAAACAGCCAAACTGTTGTTTGTCCTGTGACTTTAACATTCCATTTTTATAGCTTTTCTGCATTTGCAGCCAATACAAAAAAAAAAAATCACGGCTGTTTTCCAGTTTAACCGCGCCACACTGTGAGCTCATACTCACACTTTATGTTCTATTAAACTTTTGCTGCTCAGCAAAGCACACTTTATTGATCTAGGTTACTAAAATGAAATTAAAATCATACAGTTGAAAAGTCAACACTATCATCGTTAATGATCCAGGATAATTAGAGTGGGTCTTTGTAATTAAAAGGAGCTCATTAGTAATACACAAGCAGGCAGTTTCAGTTTGCTACATTTATATTACAATCAGATGAACTCTTCAGGGGTTTTAAATCACCAAAGTGTTATCTACAGATAAAGACATTATAGACATTAAAAGTAACAAAACTGCTTCAACGAGTTCAGAATAGATGCAGCAAAAGTTTGTGCTTGTGTCAATACAATTAATCTTTCATAAACTAGAGTGCGTCCATGTTTTGATGATTTGGCTGAAAACAAGTTGTAGATGTGAGGCTGCTGTCATGGCTGACATGGAGACAGCAGCCTGCAGGAGTTCAGGGCAGAGGAGAGCATGCAGACGAGCTCCATGCCGCAGTGAGAACAGCAACCAGCCTCTCTCTTAATCAGTCACTCATGCTGGCCTTGAAGATGACACGGTGACGCGTGTCCCCCCAACGCTGAGATGGACAGGTCTGCTTAATCTCAGAAAACTCCCACAGAAATAGAAGATTTCAAGGATTTCATCCAGCACGCCCCTCCAGCCTTTCGGCTTCCTTACTCACAGATAAATGGGAACTAGAACAAAGCGTTTTGGGAGTTGCTGGTCCTCACGCTGCGCTCGTTCCTCGCCCCATTTCAGAAAAAGCTGCTTGTTATCATCCCTCTGATCTTCTTAGGGCTGTTGTTCACGCTGATGGGACTAATTGGTGCGTCCACACAGAGAAAAGCACAAAGGCAGTGATCTGGGAGATTAGGGATTGAACTGCTGATTCTCAGATTTCTGCTCATCAAACCTGCATGGCTGTTCTTCAAAAGGAGGCTGAAGGCCGTGACGGGGGCTCAGGTGCTGCACAACAGGCAGCTGGCCATTATTTTTAACCGAACCTGTCAGCTGAGACAGAGAACAAATATCTGCTGTGAACTTTGCCTGTGAGCTGACATTACACACCCAACAAGAACGACATTTTCAGCTTCAACAAGCCGCAGTCAGAAAGTCTCCCGGTACTTCTGGCTGCTTCTGTTACAGTTTTCCACAAAAGCCAATCCCCTAAACCAAATGACCAGTTGTCTTAACACATTTACTAAAACTAGCCATCATTTTCCAAATACCATAAACACATTTCACATGAAGACACACGTCACAAAACACAATCCTCCATTCTCATAAATCTTAACACGTTTCTTTGCTAAAACACAAGCTGCAGAAGAACTCTGCTCATATTCTAAAATGAAAGCTCGTGTAAAGCAAAACGCTTGCCACAGTCAGCAATTTTTGAACACAATGAACACACCGGGCGTCACTCATGACACACAACGACTCAGAATTGAAGACACTTGTTGTTAATGCAGAGACCACATGTATAAAAGCAAGTCCAGAGCGCACAGTTTGATGAAGATTTCAAACAAACACAATGGAGGAAGGCAGAGTCAGGGGAAGAGGAAGTTGAGTCAGAGGAGGGAGAGGAGCAGGCCAACGAGGAAGAGGAGGAGGCCAACATGGGAGATGAAGAGGTCCAGGAGGGAGAGGAAGACGACCTCGCAACTTCATTATGGACGGGATGCGAGCAACAGTCATTGACCATGGTCCATGGCATGACAATGGCTGAAGCAGGACTAAGAGTCCCCCAAAAGTTACGGATGGTTCCCTTTGAGCGTGACACAAAGACCTGCTGTAACCCTTGTGCTATCTTGTGCACTTTAACATTGGGAGTTGGGTCATCTAGACCCACTAGACAGTGCTCTGAACCTTTTTTCTTCAATGATTTGTGATCTTCACTGGTGTCCATGGATTACATGAAATCTTTCCACCTTTATCCACCTTTGTCATGGTAGGGAAAACACATCAATGGAAGGGTGGGGTCATCTAAGATAGCACAAGGGTTTAAATAAATCCAACCTAAATAAACCTAAATTAAACAACTGAAATATAGCCTGCGATGTGGATGAGGTGATGTGGCCCCACGCAGCTCAGCGACATGATGCCACGCAGTGATCATGGTATAAATACTGTAAAGTAAATAATATAACTTCACACTCAATCATGTTTTCAAGAGTACTGTTGTGTAACAGATTCAGTTTTCACACTGAGATGCGTTACAGTAGTGTACATGCAGAATTTAGACTAATACTCTTCAAATGAAACTCACAAATGTAAATGCCTAATCCTCTTCCCAGATCTAAGAACATCCATCACTGTAAAGTTTCTAAAAATATGCATTGGCAGTTGTGAAACAAAGAACTTTCTCACAAACTGAGCATTGTGTTATCAATTGTTCTTCTGTAGTGTGTAATGATGTGTTTGGTGTTTACAGTTTTGAAAGCTTCCAGCTGCTCTTCGGCTGTGAAAGTTTGAGTTGTGAAGTGAGAAGGTGTGGTTGTGTTCCTGTAGCTTTAGAAAAGGGTGTTGTGTTTAGACAACATGGAGGACACGCTTGTGAAATGTCCGTTTTTGAAAAGAGAAAATCCATCTGAATGTGTTCTTACATTCAGGCCCAAAACCCTTGAAATGATGCATCTGCAATCACGATCTAAACAAAACATTAACCAATAGGCAAATATTTACAGATGAGTCCAAAGAGCTGCAGAGATGCAATCGAAGGATAGGAAACGTGATCCTGAAGCTTCACACAGAAGAAATCACAGAAGTATCGCTCCTGCTGTCAGATGACTAAAGGAGAAGTATTTCATAAAAAACAAATTAAAACTGTTGATAAAAGATGAATATAAGAGTGCAGAAAGAAGCTGGTGTGTGAAATCCGGCTCTCCTGTACCTTATGTAACCGCTGCAAAAACCCCAGAGACGCTCTGAGAACAAACACAGAAGCTCCATGACCCTGAACACCCCAAACAGAAACTTCTGGATCCCATAGTGACCAAAGATTTGAAGTCTTTACAGTCGTTCATCACTGGGGTTCCTCAGGGCCTACGTCCATTAGCTCAACTGCTGGTGAGCCATGTCTTTACTATTTCCTGTTTTTATTCTGTTTTTCTCTTAAAGTGAGCTCAACAAAGATCAGGGTGAAGTCATGGCTTGGTGGCTAAAGGTGAACGACAGCTGCAGGAAGCAAACAGAGGCGGGCCAGAGAGCACCTGAATGCTCGGAGGTGATTGGATGTGATGAACCCTTAAAAGCCCGCATCGCACTGAAAACAAAGTCAGTTGATTTCCAGAGATTAGAAGAAGTTTTTGCTGCGTTACTCCCCACCTGGACAGACATGAGCGGATGTCCGTATTTTGAGAAGAGACATTTGTACGTTCAGGCTGCTGCTCCTCTGAGGGATGTTGGAACTTTCCTTAAAAAGTGGAAGATTCCCGTAACACAATGTTTGTGTCTCTTAACGCTGTAGGTTATTCAAAAACAAACCTCCAGCCGATGAGGATGAGGACGCCTCGCAGGCCGGTGTCAACAAGGCCAGCAAAGGAGGAATCATTTATGGGGACTACCTGCAGGTTTGTTCTTACTGCTGACTCCAGGGCTTTTCAAGATACATTTAAATCAACAAGCATGTTTTTTTTTTCTGTCCAACGTTCAGCTCGACAAAATAATCACAGCTCAGGTTCTGCAAAGTGAAGTGAAAGGCAACAAAATCCATGATGAGCACCTCTTCATCGTCACCCACCAAGGTGAAACTGATTCTTAATCTGAAAGATTATTCTTGTTATCCAAAAAACTCGAATAAACGCACACGTTCAATGTATGATGTGACATTAGAGTGAAGGAGAGCCTGAAAATGTGGATTTGTTCTTTCAGCTTATGAGCTGTGGTTCAAGCAGATTTTGTTTGAGCTGGACTCCGTCCGAGAGATCTTCGTCAGCGGACACGTAAGTCCTGAGAGGAAGACCCGTTTCCCTCCAGATGAAGCAGTTTGAGTGACAGTGTCAGCACAGAAATCTGAGTGAAGATCCAGCAGCCATCAGTATGAAAAATGAAAACATCAGCTAGGTGTCAGCTTCATGTGATGGATGTGAAGACCACACATCCATCACTGAGCTGTAGAAATAGCAGCAAGAGAAGAGCCATTCAGAGACTGACGTTTTTCTGTATATTGAAATTTGGTTTTGTTTTCCTTCAGGTTCGCGATGAACGCAACATGCTCAAAGTCAACACTCGTATCCACCGGATTGTGATGATCTTCAGACTGCTGGTCGACCAGTTTGCAGTTCTGGAAACAATGACAGCCCTGGACTTTTTTGATTTTAGGTGAACTGGTGCTCTCATGCTTTCTCTCTTTCCAAAGCAGCGTCCTGCTGTTTGTGGTCGCTGACGTGGGTCATGTTTATTACAGGGAATACCTTACTCCAGCCTCCGGCTTCCAGAGTCTTCAGTTTCGGCTCTTGGAGAACAAGATCGGCGTGCCGGACAACCTGAGGGTCCCGTACAATAGACGGCACTACAGAGACAACTTCAAAGGCCAGCAGAGTGAGATGCTGCTCTCTGCCGAGCAGGAGCCGACTCTCCTGAAGCTGGTTGAGGTCAGACCTGGAGCTGAAAGGAAGTGTTCTGCTTTAATGAATCAGCATGAGACCACCTTCTATTGTGCTGCTGTTTCAGGCGTGGCTGGAAAGAACTCCGGGCTTGGAGGTGGACGGGTTCAACTTCTGGGAGAAACTGAGGATCAATATATATGAAGGGTTGAGCAAAGAGAGGCAGAAAACGGAGGTAAAAAGGACGTCAGCTTTCAGAAGAAGATGCTTCTGCTTTATCTGCAGGCCTTAAAAACCGAATATTTGTGTGTGGAATAACAGAAAATGGCAGATGGGGAGGAAAAAGAGGATCGGAAGGCGGAGCAAGCCAAGCAGAAGGAGATCTTCACCTCTCTGTTTGATGAAAAGCATCACGACCACTTGGTCAGCAAAGGTTGGTTGTTTTTTCTGTGAACTTCAGACCTCAGTAAGGTCCACACACTAGCTGAATTTGAAGGTTTGTCGTTTTTGTTCACAAGGTGAGAGGCGGTTCTCCTACAAAGCTCTGCAAGGAGCGCTGATGATCTACTTCTACAGGCAAGACTCCTTCAACTGCACACACAAAGTCACAAATCTGGTTACACACCTGTGTGCATGCCTGTAGCGTTTCCATATCACAAGCTCTAAATTTGTGAGCCGTCATATCCATCCAAAGGGCCCCTCGCCCCCCCACACAGAGCTCAGTTTTACCTGAAGGCGCCAGGCAGCTTCTGAGACGTTTGAGAAAAGCAAAATGTCACATGAGGCTCATTAAGGCAGCAGTTACTGCAAAGTCATAATGAGTACAAAACTGCTGGGTTGTTGGTGGAGAACAGATGACAGCTGCTCACGTTCCACATGCAGGAAAACTTAGATCACAAACATGCAAAGTAAAGCTTCACATGTGCTCTTACCTATCAGGGAGGAGCCCAGGTTCCAGGTTCCCTTCCAGCTGCTCACCTCCCTCATGGACATCGACACACTCATGACCAAATGGAGATGTGAGCATTGGCATTTTTCTTAAGATCACAATATGAACAGATCATTAAGTGGACCACACTGCAGAAAATCCACCTTTTACCCACTAGATGTATGCAGTTTTCAGTCATTTTGACCACAGGGAACATCTCACGTCTTTTTAGTATTTTAATTGAATTAATTAATTCAACCTCACAGATCTGTTTCCTGTTGAGTCCTTTTTGAAGCGTTACAACTTAATCTGAGATGAGGTCAGACAAATGTCCTCGGTATGATTGTTTTTGCAGTGACTTTATGTCTACCTGCTTTCATGAGGTAACATGCCGCTCTTTCCTTCGACTGCTTTCACTCATTTCTAGACAATCATGTGTGCATGGTGCACCGTATGATTGGCAGCAAAGCGGGCACAGGCGGCTCGTCTGGATACCAGTACCTCAGATCCACCGTCAGGTAAGGGGAACCTTTTTTCTGTTCCAGCTGGGATTTTCTGGTGGTCTGCATCGGACAAACTTCAAAGTCCAGAAGTTACATAACTGGAAACGTGCACGTTTTGTCTCAGTGACCGCTACAAAGTGTTTGTGGACCTCTTCAACCTGGCAACATTCCTGGTGCCGCGCCACTGGGTGCCCAAGCTGAACCCCAACGTGCACACCTTCCTGTACACGGCGGAGTGCTGCGACAGCTCGTACTGCAGCAGCGAGGAGTCCGACTGAGGCGCTGTTGCACTGCTAGAGCGGGTCGACGCGTCAGCGGTCGCCAAGCGCATGAGGTTGCAGCCCCACAAAGGACAGAAAACAGTTTAGATTCATTCCATTTATTGCAATGTAGAAAAACAGCAGATTTCTTAAAGAAAATATACACATTTATGAATTAAAGAAATATATACAAAAGTTTTTTCACATTCAAAGAAGAGAAACCTCTGTTTTTGCTGTTAAACTCAAGTGAGAAGAGTGCTGCCTCATGTCCCGTCACGTATGAGGGGGGCGGCACCGACTGACCTGGAGCCGCTCGGATCAGGGAGGCGGGTGGGCGGGCGGGCAGGAGAAGGCTTCAGGGTTCTCAAACAAATCCAACAGGAGAGCTTTGGCTAAAGTGAATCAGGTTCCAGCCACATCTCTATTTATGAAAACACATTCATTCATTGATCAGACAGCAGGACTCCTTCATCCTGTCACAGACAGACAGCTAAAGTGGATTTATTCTGTACAGTATTCTATGTGTATTCTATGTATTTATGCTGTGATTAATGGAATCCTTTGTGTACAGATGTAAATCTCAGTCCTGTTCAAACTTGTATTTAATGTGATGCATAATGTGTACAGTAAAGGTTATGAGCAGCAGAGGTGAAGGCTAGTTTCAGCGCTATGACTCTCACAAGGCCGCGGCGGGATAATCATTCACATGTTGCTGTCAGACAGAGACGGCGGCCACTGAGTCTGCGATACCTGGAAGAGAGACAGCGGAGGTTCACCTCACCGCCAATGCTGACGCATCCAGACAACCGTGACGTAACCTACCACAAACGTCTCCGCCCACTTTTATGTAAACATAGCCCTCGTTCCCCCATGAGGTTCCCCAAGAGTTCTGCACAATCCAGTATGGAACATCTCCTGCCACACAAAAACTGGAATTTAAGTTTATCCTTTCATAATCCCTTCAGACAAAACATGAAAGAAAAAAAAACAGGAGAAGAAGAAATATCAGCTCAGCTTTCCATCAGACCAGGAATCACTCAAAGTCTGCCATTTTTCTGAGCAGACTCCTCGCTTCATTTAGGGATAAGTTTCTAATAAGCGTAAAATGCTCAGTTACACTTATATCCATGTTTCACTTCAACACTGAATGTTTCAGGCACACTTTTGGATTATGACATTCTAATTTAGTCCTAAACCCAAAATAATGTGATCTTTTCTCTGCATAAGAAGTGAAATACTAGGATGTTTATGAAACTTAATAAGCAGAACTCCCAGGACAGAGGTGTTATCATCCAGAGAACCAAAAAAATTGTAATTTTAATTCAAATTTACCTTTAAATTTGGAGGTTTTTCAAACACAATAATATGAAAAAGGATTGTATGTGAGAGCTGGACTGAGTCAGCGTGACGTCACACATAGAACACGGTTTACTTCCAGCTCCAACCAAATGAAGTCAATTCAGTCGCCGTTCTTTTACAATATGTTGGAGCCAGGCGACGTTAGTGAGCAGGGATTGGTCCAAGTCGGTCTGATGTGTCGTTTCTATGGCAACCACACTCGCCAAACAAGGGGTGAGCTTGAAAAACTGTCAAACGCTCAAGGTGGGGTCAGCGGGCACATCATACTTTTATTGAGGCATCTGATTGGTCAGTTTATTACTTGAATAACCTGCACTAGAGAAAACAAAAACATCATGAACAAAATGAGGATTATCAAGAACATGTTAAAAAAAAGTTATTAGAGCAAGAATAGTTCTTCTGACCAATAGAATGACTGAGTAACAGTTGTTCCTGCAGGTTGTTCCTGTTTGGAACCTGTGTGTGTTGGGGGGGGGGGGGGCACTTCAACCATTTCTAAGCGGTTGAGGAGTTACAGTAGTGGAAAGAGTGTCAACAGAGAAGCTTTAGCTTTAGAGTGAGGGCTGTCAGAACAGAGTTCTTGCTTGTTTCTAGACACTAAAGAATTCTTTGCTGCTCCGTTATCAAAAATCCAACATTAGGATTTTCTGGATTCTGTTTTTACATTCCGTCTCTCCCTGTGGGAGTGTTTCTATGATGAACATTCGCTTATTAAGTGAATCAGAACCTGGGACTTTCTGTATCTACATCTACTCCAGACCCCTCCCCTGGCCCTTCTCTGCACAAAACACCAGCGTGTCAACTCCAGCACGCGAGGAAGAAATGATTCCTCATCTGTGGCAACTTACCTGGATCAGGTGTGTTTGGCCAATAAGGAGCTTAAATGGCATGTAGGACCCTGACCCTCGAGGCCTAAAGTTTGAGACCTGTGACCTAAAGCATGACTAGCTGGGATCAAAACCCCATCTTTTGATGAGCTTTGGTGAAGAAGGGGGAACTCGTACCTGAAGTGTCGTATCCAACCACTAAAACGGCGTGGTTGGGCCACTGGCTGGAGCAGTGGTGCTGGATGATGCCTCCCAGGTAATCCTGCCAGCTGACAGCATCCACGACAGCCACCAGAGGCCCGTGCTCCACAAGCTGAGCCATCATGGCCGGCTCCTGACCTCTGAGGACACGCACCACACAGGCTCACTTTGTTCAGTTTCTGTGGTTTACAGAAACTTTGCCCCACATTCTTCTTCTTATTGGTTTGCTTCTGCAGACCATCTGCGACTTGTCTCACTGCATGAGTGCAGATGATTCCACTCAAAGGTTTTTCTGATGCTTTCCTCTGTCAGGTTCTTTCTGAGTATGAACATTCATTGAGAGAGGGGTTTTTCAATAACTGAACACGTGCAGAGAAGGAGAAGAACAACAACAACAACATATAGACAAACATTTGTGTTTAGCCGTGTGAAACACTGTTATCCTAAAGGGAACGTAACTTCATTTCAAAGATGCATCTAAAATAAATATAAACAAAAAATATATATATGATACTTTGAAAAATCATAGTTTAAAAGCAAAAACGAAAATAAGATTGAAATAGAAAAAGAACTGCAAAACATAGATAAATTATTACATCCCATGGATGGAGGGATTTGGATTAGGAGTGAAGTTTTCTTACAAAGATCCATCTAAAGAGAAGTTTGTGGTTTAGTTGAGATCAGATTCCCAAACTTCACATTTGTCTTTACTTAGAAAATGGAATTGGGAATATTTGTTCCACAAATCATTTTTAATTGTATTTTATGCAAAAAAAAAAAGCTTTGGGTTAATGTAAGTTTACATTTTTAGGTTAAAGTTCCTCCATTATTTTATTTACAGATACATTACTAGTAAAAAAAAAAGAACTATTTAATGGATAAATCTAGGACAAACTAACATTGTGATCGCTAAATTGATTATTTTAAAACCCAGTCCTTGCACAGACCTACTTCATTATATCCAAAGACTGAAAACCCTGCACTGAAGTTAGCTTTTGATTTAGTCGTCTGAGTCTGCAGTTTAGGGAAAGTTCAATTAGAAGCTGTTAATGACACTGAAACAGGAAACCACCACATCAAGGCAGTTCCAATCAAATGAATACTCAATTAAACACAGCTACTTCATTCATTCCAGTCGTAAAAGATTCCAACCGGGAAGAATGAATCAGAAGCCAACTTCAACATGAGTGTTTGAAGCAACAGTGTCCATGAGCATGTGTTGTTTTTAAGAGGTTCATTTTCTTGAAATCTTGTTGTAACCTTAAGCTTTGCCACCTCTGCACAGAGGCTGAGATAATGGAGAAAGCTTTTATCCTAGATCATTATCCTCCATGAGAAGACGCCATGCAGCGTCCATGAGCGTGTGTGACATCAGAGACGGAGATCCTGTCTCAGTCTGCAGGTTTCTCTGGATAGCTTCTGCATTGCAGCTCTCTGAAAGCTCGGCTGTCTGTCTACGGCTGGATTAACCAAGTAGGCAATTGAGCAGTTTCTCCTGGATGTTAAAGGTTTGTGCTACAATCCCCAATGTGCGTTGAAACAATAGCTCGATTAGAAATATGTTTTTTGAGAGAAATGTTGACGTGTTCAATACTTATTTTACCTGCTGTAATGCCAAAAACAAGGTAGCTTTGCCTATCCTAAAGTTAGCTCTAAGCCAGAGCTGCATGTTCAGACATTAGTCAGCCAAAAAGATGGTTAACAAAACCAGCATCCAGATCACGAGAAAGCTTGTTCTGCTAGCCCACCCGCTGCTAGGCTGTATCATGGGACGGCCCAGGTTCTTCTAGCTTCACACCTTCGCAGGATCCTGAGAAGCTCCTGGAGAAGGAGATGCACGGAGGAGCTGCAACCCTCCAGATCATTTATCATTTATATGTCAGACTTTGAGATAACCATCTACAGCAGGGGTCGGGAACCTTTTTTGCCGAGAGAGCCATAAACGCCACATATTTTTAAATGTAATTTCGAAAGAGCCATACAATAATGTAGTGTCCCTTTCCCACACAGAGACTTAAACTCTTTTTAGGGTTCTTTATTCTGGTTACTGTAGACCACAACAAACGCTGTACAATTAATTCAGCAACTCCTTATTTTCTCCCGCCGAGACAAGAGCGCTTCTCCCAACTTTTTATTCCCTTACTGCCGCAACAGCCCTCCCATTTACCTTATTCGGCCCATAGCTGAACCCCATTGGTCCAAACTACCTAAGAACAGGCTGACCGACAGAACTGAGAGCCAATCACATCTCTGCTTGATCGATGCGTTCAATGAACTCCAGAACTTTTAACGCGGCCCAACAGCAAAGTTAAACTCACAGTCCGCTACAATATGTTTAAAACTAAATATACAAATGAATGTGTGCATTTGATGTAATTGCAACATTTTTAAAGTACAATAAGTCTGTGGATTATTTTTTAATAACATTGTTATGCTGTTGCTAATAATTGATGAGTATTTCTCGTGGTAGTTTTGCTGATGGTCTTGTCTGGTTGATACGTGATGAGTTTCTGCTTCTTCATGCAGGCGTTGAGACTTTAGACGTGATCGTAGGTCTGAATGTTCTGTAGATGTGAGAAAGACTGATCACATGCAGACGCGGAGCCAAACACACACACTCACACGCTGCAGTGAGTGACGGGCAGCGGGTTTCACGTTTTTATAATCCCTGCGCGATTCACCTGCTGCCGGTCCCCCCCTCCACACACACACACACACACACACACACCCTCTGCTTTCTTCCTCACACATCCCGTCCCCGCAACTGCGCGCTCTTTCTCAGAGACGGGAGCGCGCAGTTTTAGGCACGGCAATTCACAGGTTTCCGGGTGGTACAAACTCTGTGAAATAATAGATATTTGTAAACTGATAGTTTTCTCTCCAAGCACCGCTACTACTGCGCGCCTCTGGCATCGCATCGCGCCCGAAAGGACTGGTCTAATGAAAAAAAAAGTATAATTAAAGATTTGTCTGCGAGCCACATGTGACCATCAAAAGAGCCATATATGGCTCGCGAGCCATAGGTTCCCGACCCCTGATCTACAGGCTGTGTAGCCTGCAAGCTAATGTCGTGCAAAGCAGACACACGGCACCTGTTAACAGATTCTGCCACTGCAGTCTGCTAAGGGAAACTTCTGCTCATCTGCTACGATTCATTCATTTTCTTAACCGTTTTTCCCTTTCAGGGTCACGGGGCTGCTGGAGCCTATCCCGGCCACTTGTGGGCGAAGGTAGGGGACACCCTGGACAGGTCGCCAGTCTGTCGCAGAGTAGAATGTCCTCAATCACACATCCATTTACTCTCTCATTCTCATTCAATTTAGAGTTGCCAATCAACCTATGAAGCATGTTTTGGGATGGTGGGAGGAAGCCGGAGATCCCGGAGAAAACCCACGCATGCACGGGGAGAACATGCAAACTCCACACAGAAACGTCCCCATTGATGTTGTTTTTTCACGTCCCCCAGCCGGGACTTGAACCGGAGGCCTTCTTGCTGTGAGGCAAGAGCGCTAACCACTGCGCCACCCTTCTGCTACGATTCCTTGAACAAAATGAACTTAAAAGAACATTTTCCAAACCTTTGTGTTGAACATTCCTCCTGTCTGCAGCTGTGAAGGTGAGACATCATTTCTGTTTTACAGAGTGTTGACGACCACCATGTCACAAACTGTATTGTCTGCACTGGATTCTGACAATCAAGCATGACCTTGTGAGAGCTCTTGGTTTTGAAGATGCCGTGCATCAGTTTGCACATTTATAGTCAAGGATGAAGATTGCTCTGTTAGGATTGTTGCTCAAAAAGACTTGGGAGTAAGCAATCTTAAAGGTGAACTGTTGTGAAGGGTTTTTAAATAGCCAGTGCTAGGTTTGGTTGTTCACACTGGTGTTTGTATTGTAAACAATTAGCTTTTGTTTGAAGCACTTTTACTACAGAATCAAACTGCTCCTTCAAAAGAAAATGAAAGAAATGTAACTGAGTATAAAGGCCTTTTTAGGGGCCTTTTTGGGACGGGTTTGGATGTAACTAAAGATTTAGTCTTAGCCCAGAAGAACCCCAGAGACATTTTTCCTTAAAAAGAAAATATCTTGGACCAAGTGGACCATAAAGAATATTTCTGATGCTTTTCTGTTACAGTGATGTCACCAAGGGTTCTTACTGGGCATAAAACATATTCATTAATTATATGTTTAGATCAGTACTTTCACTCTCGCCTCAGAGTGAGAAGGTTATGGTTCAAATCCCGGCTGAAATATTTCTATATTTGCATGTTTTTGTGCGTTTTCTCCGGGAACTCTGGTGTCCTCCCACAGTCCAAGAACAGTCTCCATCTGGTGTGACTGTAAGGGTGTGTGGAGGATTCCCAGCATCCCTAGAATGGGAATTTAGCAGGTTCAGAGAAAATATCTTTTTTTTTTGTCTAGCAAAATGTTGAATTCTTTAGCCTGAAGAACCCACATTCACAAAATGAAAATGCCTTGTGGACATAGACACTGGGGCCCAAACACCTTTTTTGCCCTGGGCACTGAAAAGTGTCGGTCCGGCCCTGCGTCTGACAGCAGGAAGTGTAGAAAAGCAGCATGTCCAAAGAGCGAAGAGTAGCTGTTCTATTTCTGTGCAGATGCCAGAAAAGGCAAAGCTTGAAACAAAGAGTGGCAGTGAGAGCCGTGTGCTGCTGAGGGCCAACAATGCTCTGAGTCTTGCTTCTTTCTGCAGGCAGACGGCATGCAGTAAATACATTGCTATTGAAGAAGCAGAGCGCGCTCCACAGATCAATGAAAACACATTTCAGAAGTTCGGATTGTTTCTTCAAAATGTCATAAGTCTCCATTCATACCATATAAAAGTTAATCAGACGGCAGATTCCCAAAAACGCATAAACCTGATCATTTAAAAGCTTCTTCTTCTTCGTTCAGTCTCATTTTTCATGTTTGCTTGCAGTAGAAAGACTTCCTGTCTGCAGCTGCTGTTCCTCAAGAAATGACTGCCTGTAGATGTTTAAGTGACCATGGCCCCCCTGTTGAAGCTTAAATGACAATAATCTATGATAATATTAGTCATAATAATCATTCTATTAAGTTTCATTCCTGTCACAAGAATAAATGACAAAAAACCACGAGTGCAAAACATTCTGGAGGTTAAAGAGTCGGTGTTGTTCTGTCTGTGATTGAAAGCAGGTTTAAGAGTGAAGATGAGAGAAGAGTGAGAGGCGTTCCGTTTCTGAGGTCAGAGATCCCCACGGTGGAGAGGCGAACAGGAGGGACAGACAAGTGGACAGAGGAAGATGAATAAAAGACAACAGGAGGAAGTGGAGATGCTCCTCCATTGCTCAGAGAAATGGAGGAACCTGGGCTGTTAATGGCTTTGAAAGGAAGCAGAAGGATCTTCTGGATTCTCTGCTCATTGCTTGAGCAGGAGAGGATTCCTGCAGTGTCGGGTAAACAATGACAACATGTGATAAAACTCAAGTGCTGTAAACAAAAACGTGAGGGTCACAGTCAAACAGCGCTCTGGTCCTCCCCCCCATGCCAGTCTGTGTAGGGACCACACTTCCCTCTGGGTTTCCATGAATCTGCTGTTCCTTCTAAAGAATGTTCAGCTTTTTCAGGTAGAAAAACTGTAAAAACGAGTCGTTTACCTGAAGTTATGGACAGTAAAGTTCTTCACAGCGACGCCTTGGTGTGTCTGGGAAAAGAACCGGCAGATCTGGGCCTCGGCCTGGTACGGATACTCTGCTGCCGTCACCAGCTCCTCTCTGGTCTGGATGGAACACACAGGTCCACACGGGTCGGTTTAGTTCTGGATTCAGTGTCAGGTACCTGGACGTGTCAGGTGAAAATGAGAGCACACCTGTAGAAGCCAGCTCAGAGCGGCGGTGGGGGAACCCCCGCCACAGCCTTTGTTTGTGAAGGAGCAGTCCAGGAGCTGCTGCACGCTGAGCCGCTGCAGCCGTGACCCCCCCACAGCACGGGCAGACTGCACAGCACCCACCACGCTGAAGGCCCAACAGCTGCCGCACTGCATGGGACAGAGGGAGCTTCAGCATCTCCACCTGGACTATGAGAAACGGCTCTTTGCTGCCATCTGCTGGCGGACACTTCAGGCTGCATCTGTGCATGGTCAGGGCCTTGTCTGCCCTGTCCACTTTGTTTAATCCGTAAAAGTCATGAAATGAGCCGGAAACCCCGCCAGCATTGAGCTTGCTAGCATGGCGAGCACAGGAGAACATTGTTTTTAATGAATGGTGATAGTTTTCCATGCAACGTCTTACTTTCTAACATCTTTTTTCACTAGCAGCTACTGGTGAAGTGTGCTGGCGTCCTCCGGTTACATAAATTACACATTTGATCGTTTAATATAGTAAAATATTTCAAAAAGAAGAAAAACTTACTGGAACCTTCTGAAAGTGGTGTGTTGACGTAAGACTCTGAGTTATTCGGTAACCAATGAGCTACTGGATGTTGGGGATGTCCCGCCTCCCCTCCGCTTGATTGACGTGTCGCTGATTTTACGTGTGCAGGTTTTAGTATCGAAAAACATAAAAGCATGACGCAAAAAGTAAAAGCGCGACTCAAAACAACGATTTCAGAATGGTGAGAAAACCAATCGGCAGCTCATAAATGTGATTGTGCTTCGGGTTACATCTTTTGGTTGCAAATTGTGGGTTTTGGTTCTCAATCTATGCATTTTGATTCGCTGATTTGGGGTTTTGATGCGCGGTTTTACTGTTTTGATGCGCAATATATTAGGCGCTGAATTGACACCATAGTATGAGGACACTACTTTCTCATACTTCAGAAGTTCCGCCATCAGTTTGAAGGCATAGAGAAAGTCAAAGGGGCCATTCGATTGGCTGAATGTGAACACGCCTGCTTTGCTGATGAGTTTGATTGACAGATTCATTAGCCAATGATGACATTAGTTGACCTGCTGGGTCAGGAGAGTCTCAAAATCGACTGCAGGGTTTTCTTTCACAAATGACAGTGAGTTTGTAAATGCACATTCTGCAATTCGCATGATCTGTGAGTTCATATTACAAGTTTACCTAAAAATTATGTTTATGAAGCATTTATTGTACATTTCTGAAACATTTATTGTGAATTTCAGAAAACATTTATTGTGAATTTCAGAAAACATTTATTGTGTTTTTGTGAAGCACAGCGTGTGCATTTCTAAATTGATATTGCATGTTTGCACAGAATTACAGTTGTAAATCGGAGTATGGATTTCTGAATTATGAGACTGTTCTGGACTCATAGAGAAGGGGCACAAAGAGACACTTCTGCCCCCCTGGAGTGATTTCCAATGCAATGTGGATGTTTCTAGCATGTGCATGAAGTCAGAGTGAAGCCAAGACAAACTCGGCTAACGCTCAAAGACCCCCCCCAGCTACAAACCACCAGAAAAACAAACATAAATGTTATCAAAAGCAGGGCTGTCTTTGTAAAGTTCAATGTACTCAGGTCCTTATGAGTTCTGAAAACAGGGAAACCAGCAGGAGAAAAGCCCAGCTGATGTTGGTCAGCATTCACGAGTACAAATCTGCAGCCTTCTCTGTCTGAACTCGACCCAGAGGACACCGAGCACAGGTAGAGGACAGCATGACTCAACGGAACCAGAAGGAAACCTGGGCCTGTTCGAGTTGGCCTCAGTTAAAGGTCAACAATTTCAAAGTTTGGAATTTTTAGATCAGCACCTTCTCCTTAAAACTCTGGAATGGTCTAAAAAAGAGGTTCCAGTTATTCTGTTTGTTTGCTTCCTGTCCTCTCAGACGGCAGCAGATGTTCATCTTCACTGAGTCTGGTTCTGCTGGAGGGTTCTTCCAAACCTTCCTTTCACAGGCCGTTTTCTTCGCCCCCGCCCCCCTTTATTTGCTCAGAAGATTACATGGAAAACTCTTTGACTTTATTTGTTGGTCACTTATAAAGACCAATAAATATAAAGTAATAAAGATAATTTATACGTTTTTAAGGATTTGACTGAATTGGATTATGTTAGGAATATTAGAAACAGAATAGTTAGAAACTCCCTTTTACATTTTATTATAATAACTTTTACCTTTTATCACATTAATGGCTTAAACTTGATTCACTATGTATTATCATCTCAAAATTATATTACACTGCAGACAGAGCACAACCAAGACTATTGTCTCGCAAACATTCCTTTAACATCCTCCCTTTTCATCTTTGTGTGTTCTGGTGTATGCGTTCTGGCAAATGTCTGTGATAACCTCAGAGAGATCCGACACTTTAGGTGCTCTGACCTTCCAACATCCAGCCTGCAACAGTCTGTGGGTGGGTTTTTCACACCATGATCCATCGAATGAGGTTCTGAACATGCAAATACAAGGTATACATGCCAGGTCTTTTTCTGAGCTCCTTTGTTAGGACTTTGAATGCACCATGTTGATCTGTCTGTAACCCTGCGTACAAATCTGTGGTCTTTGTGCGGAGTGAACCTACAAAAGATAACTAACTGTCTCTGAGTCAATATTCATTATTTCTGTGTGCAAGAAACTGACGGGGTTACGAACTAATACAATACAGTCCTTTCTAGAGAATCCAGTTTCTTCACAGATTATAATAATCTGGAATCTTTATAATGACTATAACAATGGCTTGCTTTGATCTTGCTTTCTTTTTGTGTAATTACTTCAGACAACCTCCAGTGGGGATTGGTCCTTTATGAATAAATTGATTGAATTAAAATTGATGTTTTATTGTTTCCAAAGAGGTTAAACTCTCTTATTACCTTTTAGAAGAGAGACAATATTTGTCATTTAACAAATTAATTTTTTAATATTCTAATAGAAAATGATTAATCTGTGGAGAAGAAAAGACCCGGAGGTTGTGGTTCATCCTTCTGGATGGTGGTAGGAAAGAGAACTCAAGAACAAAGTCTTCCTTAAACGTAATCATATCATTTCCTGGAACAGATGGAGCATGTTCAGCATTGCTGTCAGGTGCTGTGGAATCAGCAAAGTGAATTCAAAGGTTTTTAGGAGAGGGTCAGACACGACTGGCTTATGAGGAAACACAAACTAATGTTCAGTTTCTCTGCTAAAAGTGAAGCTGAAGCGTGTGCCGCTGGAGCAGCTCTGAGCACATGTGAGTGAAACACCTGAACCAAATCTGGAAATAAACTGTCATTGTCATGAACACTGAAATCCTCTGCTATCATTTTTATCTCTTTAAATCAGATATAAAGTCAACGTATTAGACAGAAGCAGCAGGAAAGGTTTGTCACAGTAAAAGCTTCTGAAGGCATAAATGCCCCCTATGGAGGCACTTGTCTGTCCATGCCCACCATTATTAATAGACATCAAGTGTCTTATCTACCTGTAAGCTGGTAAACACCAGAGACTGTCTTGTTTACAGCTACTAAGAAGTCATCGGAACCCCCCACCAGTGCTGGGACTCGGACGCCAAATGTGAGGATGGCTGAAGTGGGTGGAAACCCTGAATGCAGCACAAACGCTGCTGAGCGAGGGGATTCGCTGAAGCAGATGGCAGAGCGCTGAGAGGATCTTCACACATTATCATTTCAAATCACAAGTTCCTTATGGAGTATCTTCATGATACATGGGAAAACCTGTGGTTTCTGTGCTTGTGCTATTGGCTCACTGCTTTTCCAGTGGGACATTTCTCATCCAATCCTCCCACAGCATTCAAAGTCCCACTCCGATCATCTTTAGAGCTATTTTCAAAGCATTCCCAGTGGTATTTTAATTCTGATTCTGCTGTTTTTAACTAAAAAACTTGTGTCGTCTTCTAGGACATAGTTTCTGCAGAGCGGCAGGACTTCATTAGAAATTCACCGCTGAGTTGTGGTGACCGTTGACGTGGAAGTAAGCCTTGCTTATTTCCCATCATCCCTTTGTTCACACTCTCTCCTGCAAGCTTACATCCCCTCACAACACGAACATTACCATTGCGACAAAAGACGTCAGATTCCAGCTTAGACAAGGAAAATGAAGACTTTAATGGATCCAGGTGTCTAGATGTGGATGCATCGGAAGCCGGAGCGGAGCAAGGAGCGTGTGGGCTGCCGATTGTAGCTTCTATATCACTGCCACAAGTTTTTGGAACATCATTTTTTTTGCTACTCCTGACTCAGACATGCAATTTTGAGCTTGTTTTTTATTTTATACATGTCCTCCATCATGAGAAAAATGTCACCCAATTTGAGCCTGAAAACAGGGTTAGAGCTTGGTGGGCCTCATTCTTCGTGTCACCACAACTTACAACGTTAACTACTTTAAAAGATGTGGTAGGAATAGACCCTCTAAAAATGATATATCATAGAAATGTGTATTTCAGCACCTACAGAATTGGTCCATGAAATGTCTTTTACATGTACGTAAAATATATTTATGTCTTTATGTCCTTTACGTGAATGTAAGAGGTGTGTGTTTTTTGTGGACATCTCTTCTGTTTTCTTTTGATAAATTAAAAATAGTCTGGCTGTGATCAAACAGACCCCCAGACGTTAATTCAATGTAAACCTACGAGACAACACCTTCAAAAGCTGTGCTTCTTCTCGGTGTCGTGTTTGTCCCTCAGGCAGTGGCCTGGTGCAGAAGCCTCCCAGTGTGGGTGGGAGTGTCTTCATGACCTGCATGACCTCTATCAGCTGATCCATGCTCCTCACATCTATCAGTATCAAGCTTACTGCTAGCTGGTCCTGGACCGCTGCCACAACCGCTTTGTCTCTCCAATCAAATCTGGCTGGAAGCCCCTCCGCCGGCAGGCCTGAGAAGGGGGGGGCTCTGCCACCAGTCGCTTGCAAATAAATGCCTGGAGGAGAAAAAACCATCAGTTTCACACTCTCAGTTATAAAAGCATGTAGTGGAAAAACAGTTAAGACAAACGTTTAAGACAAACTTTTCTACTGAGAGAAATAATGATTTGTGGAGTCAGCATCAGTTACCTCTGAATTCCTCCTTAGACAGGTCGGAGAACTGGTTGAAGCCGTAAGTGGCAGACTGGGCTTCTGTGGAAAATGAGTTCAAGTGTGTGTGACGCACAGCAGCTTCCTGCAACACACACATGTTTCCATGGTAACAATGCTACCCGTTTGTAAGGGACAGGCATTTCAGGGATGGGATGAGCCATCTCTTCCTGTAGTTGTGGCTTTCAGGTGGAGGTTCCTGAGCTGTGACAGCAGGCCCTGCTGCAGGCCTCAGGTGTCTGCTCCGCGTATCTGTTACACACCCATGTCTTTGGACTTCAAGCTGCTATTTCTGTGATCTCATTTATTGAAAATCCTCAAACTTCCAACATGAAGGCCAAGTCCTAGAATTAAGTAGAGATGGGAATCGAAAAGGTTCCATCACTCGGGCTGAATGGAATCGATAAACTGGAAAAATGTCAAAAGATTCCAAGAAATTGAAACAGCATGGGCCGGTTCCCAAGCAAGAACCGGTTCTCGATTCCCGTCTCTACAAATGAGGCGTCCCAAAAAAATCCACACCCAAACTAGACAGCTCTGTCCTCAGACATGACGATGTCAAATATTTATTGACCAAAGTGATGAAATGTCTTTTTCATTCAGACATCAATCCTCCCTCAAACAACAGCCATCAGCAGGTTATGGTTACTGTCCTGTCCATGGAACCCACATTCTCATCTCTGCTGCACATCCCTTCAAATGCGTGTTCCTCACTAACCTGAAACCAGTTAAAAGGGAAATCCCTGTAGACAAGACAGACTTTTAAAAAGCATTGAATAAACAACAAAACAATATTTCATTTACTTTTAGTTCTGATTATGAACAAGGTGTATCCATAATGTACAGAAATAAATTACTTTTCATTTAGGTCAAGTCTCTATTTTTAGCAAAAGAGCTTGATCCAAAGATTGATCAAATATGTTTTTGTACCGAATCCTTACAGTTTAAGTTTACCAGTAAAAAAACTATCATTTTTTTGAAGAAAGCTTTACGTTTGATTAAACCAGTGCTTGGCGCACGGTGGTGGCAGTTTTATGCACAGGTAATACGGGCATTGTCCGGTGCGCAAATTTAACGTGGGAGCGGCGGTTACAGTGTGCTGGGAAAAAAATCTGGCCTACTATTCGGTTCCTGTTGTCTGTTCTATCACAGAGTTTGTAACAGCCTGAAACCTTTGAATCCCCGTCCGTGCAGCTGCTTATGAGGGGCCGTATAAGACATTATTTTTTCTGAACCATTCACATTCATACATTCTTGTCTCACATTCATATATACTCTCTTTCGCATACATATACTCTCTTACGCATACATACAGAAACTCATTTTTTTTGGATCCTGGTGTGCCGCGGGATTTTTTTTAAGGTTAAAGTGTGCCGTGGCTCAGAAAAGGTTGAAAAACACTGCTTTAGATGACTCAGCTCATGCTAATAATGTCATTCTTTATGAACTATTGAAGACATTTTTAAGACGTGTCTTTATCTTCCATCAATGTATTCTTTGTCTGCCTGTGGTTTAGTTGGTGTCAGTATTTGACATACAGACAGCAGGTAATGCAGGAAAACAGCTGCACTTTATGAAATCATAAATAAACAGTTCATCATTTAGAAAAAACAATCAGAACAATGTTTTCACCTATTTCTTTAGACTAAAAATGTTTAACATATTGGTGCTGCTGTGTTAATATTTCAGACCAATTTACATATAAAATTTATATTGATTGAATTATTTTTCTCAGCATCAAATGGTTCAGTTGGTCAAAATGTTTCTAGTTTAAATAAGGACCGACAGATTTTTTTTAATTTCAGGCACTTTAAGCTTCTTTTCTGTTTTACACTACAACAGGGTTTTTGTGGCTAAATAAAGTTAATATTTGTTGAAAGTGGATTAATGTTGATTTTTTCTTTTGTTAATGTTAAAAGATACAATTTTAGGTATAATTACACAATTTTTATATACACTAACCTAATATATTTTCACCACGCGAGTGTGTATGGGGGGGGGGGGGACATTTTCTTTTTCCTAGGAGGGGCCTGGCAAAACATAATTGAGAAGCACTGGATCAAACCCATGATCCTGGTTCTGTTGGAGTGAAAGGAGCTGGTTCTGTCTGCTCCATCGGGCTTTTACAGGTAGTTCAATTCTTTCATCACAAACCACAAAACTTTAGATTACTCATGATGATAATCATTTCATTCTTTTTTGTTAGTTCTTGAGCATTATTTTAACATTTTTCTTATTGTTTTTTTTCATAATTACAAATATATTTTATATAAGAATGAATGTTAACATAAATTGTCTTCCTCTAATTTTTTATTGTGTCTAAGAGTAGAATTATGCTTATTTTTATATGTGGATTAAAATATACCTCATTTTCTATTTGATTATTATTATTGTATAAAAAAAAAGCTCAATTGGGAAAAAGTAAACCAAGAAAACATTCTGTGATACCAGTGTTATTGTGAATTGTTTGCTAATTACGGAGACTTCATTCTTTGGGTCCAGTATTTAAATTATAATTTACTGACACCAGTTTCCGGTCATTTCCCGCGTTCCTGCTTCCGGTAAGAGGCGTGGTTTAGACTATCCTCCGCGTATGTTTGTTGCGCACTAGTTTGTCTCCAAAGCCCCCCGGTAACGGCATTTCCGGGTCTTTCGTTCCTCACCTGAAAATGCAGAAGCCGGCGCTTAAAGTGGTCGCCGCTGCCGTCAAACAGACGGTTAAATGTTTTTCTGAATTTGTCGAATTCGAACGTAGATCCATTCAACAAAGAGCGAATCTCAGCCGACCTCACACTTTCACTCAACACCGCGGAGGCGGCTGCGGACAGAGCCACGAAAACCGCCGTGAACATCCTGCCGATCAACCGGCGAACGTCCGAGGAGAAAATCACGCGGGATTTCAGGAAACGAAACTTTCATGCTGCAGTGGACCGGAAACGCTGCACGCATGCGCGGCTTCCGTGGGCGTTTATTTGGAGCGTTTGTCAGTGCATAATCAAATTAGAATAAATAAATTAAAATAAATGAGACACCTGTCACATCAGGTGCTAAACTATGAAAATTCATAAAATGGCCAGTGGTCCCTAAAATTAAAGAAATACAGTTCAAAATTATAAACAGTTATTACCCATCGGCAGAGACATTGAGAAGCAGATTAGGCTTTGAGGTTGATCCGTGTGATTTCTGTCATGTAGCCCCAGAAACAACCAAATACCTGTTTTTTTTCATGTCCAGTGATCCAAAGATTCTGGCAAGATTTCCATAACTGGCTTAGTCAAAAAATTAACAACATAGAATTCACAGAAAAAGATGTTTTGTTTTATAACAGTAAGTTGCCAAAAGAGACAACAAAATTAGTGAACATCCTCCTGATTTTGGGACAATATGATATTCATAAGAAAAAGTGGTAAAAGCATCGGCCGAATTTCCTGTGTTTTAAAAATGAAGTCAGACTGTATTCATCCTCATTGACGTATTCACAACTCAAATCCTTTCATTGATGACATTTGTAAATCTGCTACAGAATGGTTACAAATCTAGGGTCCAGATTGTTGTTTGCCTTGTATTTTATTTATGCTGAAAGTTTTTTTTATATTTTTTATATATTCTTGTTTTGTTTTTGTTTTTTTATCTTTGTTTTTGTCAAGAGCTGTGCCTTGCATCATTGTGTGGTTGTGTCTGCAAGAGTTTTGTAATAATTATAATAATTATATTTAAAAAAAAAAGTTTGTCAGTGCATAAAGAGAGGATTTACAGACCCACTACAATAAAAAATAGTTTTTGGTGTTTTTAACATTCTTATAGAATTTTTTTATGACTGAGGACATATATATAGAGAGAGAATTAGGATGAAAACTGTCTTTCTGGGTATACCTTATTTCAAAAAGTGTTTAAAAAAATAGCAGTTTGAAAAAGATTGTTTGTGATGTGAAAAGCTGGGTGACCACTATTATCTTCCTGCTCCGCTCCATTCTGATACCTCCACTGTCAGACCAGATCCATGAACGTCTTTGTTTTCCTCGTCTGAGCTGGAATCTGGATCTAAACTGTTATTGCTCGCCATTTTTGTTGCACCTCTAATGTTCAGTGGGAATGTGAGGGCTGTAAGGTAGCAGGAGAGTGTGTAAACAAAGGGATGATGGAAATTAGATGAGGTATCTAAATATATGGACTTACAGTTCCACCTGTCACTACCTGATCTCTGCAGAACTCTATTGATTTCACTGCACGACCCCGCATACGCAAACCATATGTCTTTTCTTTTGTTCGACAACTTGAATACCACTAAATTAAACCAATCACGCACATAAACAAAATTTGTAATGATGCGTAAACGTTTTACAATAGAGCTAATTAGTTCAGTCAGTAGATGTCGTGATCCTCAAACAATGGGGAGTAAACCACAATAAAACTAAATTAAAGAAGAAAACATTTTCATATATGTGCAGTACAAATTTCAAGAGATGCCTATTATTTTTAACATTGTTGTCACTACCACGTAACAGACATTTCTGAATCATAACTACTGTAAATGTTTTAGCTGAATGACGTATGGTTTGCACATGCGGGGGGAGCACAGAAACTGATAGTTCAGCAAACAGGTCGGGTGGTTACACACACCGCCCACAACTCAAAGCCCAATTTCTAATCAACTCCTGTTGCTCTGGAGACACTTTATCCTAGAAAATGATGCAGATGTTTCTTTTTTCCCCCCTTCTGGCTAAAAACAGCATAATCCTTAATAGAAGACCACTGGGCACACTTAAAAAAGATCAAAAGGTGAAGTTGGGCTTTAAAATAAAACAATTACATGACATGGGCAGCAGTCGACCCATGATCGTAAGATTGCAGGTTCGATTCCCGCCTTGCACGCTCATGAGTCGAAGTGTCCTTGGGCAAGACACTGAACCCCACTTTGCCTCTGGTGGTAGGCGGGCGCCTGTGTTTGGCAGCGGAGCGGCCACCAGTGTCTGAATGTGTGAGTGAATGTGTGTGTGCATGGGTGAATGGGTCTGTGACTGTAAAGCGCTTTGTCCTTGTAGGAAGAAAGGCGCTATATAAGTATACGCCATTTACCACATTTACAAATAGGATAAGTAAATATAAGTGCAAAAATTCACAATCATGCTTTTAAAATTATTGCTAACTTTAATGGAGACCTAAGTTGATACATGTAGCAGCTACAAGCAGAGGAGAGCACAAGACAGGAAAAAGCATCATGGGGGACAAGTCTTTCTATAGTTTGTTTCAATAGGCAGATAAAAACAAAAACAAATGAATCATTCCGTGTTCATTTACCACCAAAAAACAATAAGGATTCAACTTTTTTTTTGCTTTCAACAACATGAAAACCATAGGCATAAAACTGTATGTAAAACACAAATTTAAACTAAACATGAGAAAAGCATAAAAAACTTCAAGGAGGCAGCAGAATTTATTTGAAAAGTCTAGATTTAAAAGACACAAAATCTCAAAGTATCTAAAGGAATAAGAGTCCCTGAGTTTTTAACCAGCTACACAATTACTGTATATGAGAACTGGACTGAGTGACCCCTCCCCCTGCCATTCCAAACAGGAAGTACCTACTGGCTCCAGAAAGCCAAAATCCCAAATAGAGGTGCAATTATCAATGGTTATTGGTCGTCAGAACAACCATTAACCATTGATAACCCTCTTTTTTAATGATTGTGTTTTCTTTATTGCAAGTTATTCACGTTACAAACTGACTAATCATATGCCTCAAAAGTAGGTGGTGCCTGTTGGCCCCCTCATCCAATGTTTGAAACATTTGATTGACAGATCCTCTCAAGCCTGCTTTTAAGTGGTAAGGGTGTGGAATCCAACAAGCTCACTCCTGATTGGCGAAAGTGGTTGCCATGGAAACGTTGACTCAGACTGACTAGGACCAATCACTGCGTACTGACATCTAGCTCAAACATGGTGGCGTCAGAAATGGTGATTGAATTGACTTCATTTGATTGTATGACATCACACTCGGTCTCTTCAGTTCTCATATAAAATCAATGACCAACAACAGCAAAAGCTCGGTGACTAGATCACTGATTTGTTGATCAAAGAACTGCAGCCCTCTCCTAAAATCTATAATATCATATGTTTAGTTTTCAAAACAACAGAAGAAGTGGGATGGTTGGACTGAAGGACAGCACGGAGGATTGGATTGTGGCTTCACCGTCACAAACTGAGTGTAGGAGCAGCAGGGCTGGAGATCAATCACACGTGACAGAACTGTAGCTGCAGGCTCTCCAAAGATGTCCCTGAAATGTGCAGCACACAAGAGGCATGTGGACATCCAACCAGTGTTAGTGGTGATGGACAAGGTCGTTGAGGAAGGTGGTTGTGATGGATGTAAGCAGAAACATCAGGAAGATGGACCAGAGGGTTCAACGAATGCAAATAAAAAAAAATATTTTAAATTCAGGAAAACCAAAAAGCCGCCCTATCATTTATGTGGTGGACATTAGTTTTTGGGGCGGCACGGTGGCGCAGTGGTTAGCGCTCTTGCCTCACAGCAAGAAGGCCCCGGTTCGAGTCCCGGCTGGGGGACATGAAAAACTACATCAATGGGGGACCTTTCTGTGTGGAGTTTGCATGTTCTCCCCGTGTCTGCATGTGTTCTCTCCGGGATCTCCGGCTTCCTCCCACTGTCCAAAAACATGCTTCATAGGTTAATTGGTAACTCTAAATTGTCCATAGGTGTGAGTGTGAGAGTGAATGGATGTGTGATTGAAGATATTCCACCCTGCGACAGACTGGCGACCAGTCCAGGGCATCCCTTGCCTACGCCCAAGTGGCCGGGATAGGCTCCGGCAACCCCGTGACTCCGAAAGGGAATAAACGGTCAAGAAGATGAAAAACATTAGTTTTTGATGAGAAAAATGGTGTGTTCTATTTATTGGAATAAAATAAGGAGAACATTTTTATATTTTAAAATCCTTCTTTTATAAAAGAAGCCGCTGTTCAAATGTTTTTAGTTTTCCATGAATAAGTGAAAGAATGATGGAAAGATAACTTTTTTTAATGTTAGCAATAGATTTAATAATCCTTGATTATGAAACGTCAACAAGCTTGTAATACTGAGCTGTGACTTCTCACACTGACACCCAGAAACACAGCAGAGGCAGGAACAGTAGCAGCTGCAGAGCATTATTTCCAGCCTGCACTTTGTCAGGAGCAGCCGGCAGCCCCCCGTCCCACAGCAGAGGGACGCCGCTCTCGTGCTTACTGGAGGGGCACCTGAACCGTCTCCATAACCAAAGAGGAAATGCCCGACCCGGCAGCAGAATTCACCAACAAGCCCTTTTCAGTCCAGCTGTCCAATGTTTACCTCAGCATATTGGCTCTGTTCTGCTTCAAACTCTTCGTTAAAGTCTCTCTGAACTTGCTGACATACTTCTACATAGTGCGTGGGAATCGTAAAGAAGCGGCCCGGATATCAGCAGAGTTTTATGACTATGGTCAACAGCACAGTGAGTACACGCCGATGAACGTCTTTGTTGTTTTGCAGCTGATTTTGCTTTGAAAAAGACATTATTATTGAATGCATAGACCTGCCTGTAACCAAAGGCTGTGGTACGAAATCCAACACAATATTAAAGCTCTACACAACCAGGGTTGTGTGAGGTCACACGTGCAGACGACTTGCTAAAAAGTCCACTTCCCTGAACCCTGTTTACATCCAGAACGCCTGTGTTTACAGACGAGCTCTGACACAGCACAGCTTTCTGCAGGTTTGATCGTCACTCAGGCTGCTGCAAATGCAAAGGAAAACACATTTTCTTCATTTTGTGCTTAATGGCCACTTATGAATCCTGAAGTGAACATTCAATAGTAAATGAAGACACTGCGGCCCGGCAGCGTTTTCTCTCTCATGTATAAATAGAACAGAGTCATGATATGCTGCCATTCCCTCCCCCACCCCCACTGTGCCCTAGTTTCCATTCCCAGTTATGCAGCACACCCTTTGAGGAACCAGCAACCCTCAGCAACACCCCAGCTCTGAGGGACGGGGCGCTGCACGGCACAGTGTGGGACACTCTGCTGCCATCCTTCAAAGGGAATATTAATGAACTAAATTCAGGTTATTAGGGCCTCAGACGCTCTTCTTGCTGGGAGAATCTGTTTGATGTCTGAGCTGATCCGCCATGTTTGCTCTTCAAGTTTTTGTCAGCCCAGGAAAATAAGCTGCATGAATAAAACAGAGGGACTCTAATGAAGAGATCCTGTTGAAGAGAGTTTGTAGTTTATGGACAGAACAGAGGAAGAGGAGGGGGATGATGAAAAGGTCTGGAATGCATCTGCTGTCATTCTGGACATTGACTCAGGTGTGCTTCAGTGTGTGTTTGGTGGTGGGGGAGAATTCAGATTAAATGCTGGACTACATCTGGAGGAATGTCGTGCACACAGAAACTAAGGTGAACCATCTCATTCCTTTTACAGGATCCTGGGCAGACCGCTCCCCCCTCCATGACGCCGCCTGCCAGGGTCGCCTGCTGGCCCTGCGGACCCTCATCCTACAGGTATGAGAGCAAAACCCAAGAGCAGGACCGAGTGAGCATTCCTCTGCTCATTCCTCACAGGTGTTCCAACTCCAGAAGTTTCTTACCTGCCAGTCATGCTCCTCATTGGCAAAACACACCTGATCCGGGTAATCGGCAGCAGATAATCCACGATTTAGAAGAAAAAAAGAAACAGCAGGATGTCAGCCCTCAAGACCTGGAGTCCATTCCCCTGCTTTAGAGTGAATGTCTCTGAAAATCTCAGTTCTTCTGAAAACTCACTGAAATATTTTTAGGTTTCTACCTTTTTCTAAACTGTACGGTCGAACCAAGTGTGCTGCAGTTCCTGTAGCAACACTGCTGTTCACCTCCTTCACACTGAAAAAACTCCTAATCTCCAGTATTTAAAGCTCCCACCACACCTCTACGGCCAGAAAAAAAACAATGTACAAGTTAAAAATACAAGCTAAAGTGAGTCACTTTGTCTTGTTTTGCGAAGAATGTTTTTGCTTATTAAAAATGTACTCTGACTTTATCTATAAATGACATGCTGACTATTGCTGCAGTGCATGATGGACAGTGGAGTCCCTCAGCACAGCCCTACTAAAGATCATGTCACACAGTGTTTCTGACTGAAGTAAAGTGAGCTATTCTCATGGGAATGACTCTGAGGGTAGAAGTCTGCTTTTAATTCAGCTCATTCTCTGTGGTTCCATCACTGAGGACTAGCTAACAGAGTGTTCCCTCTGTGTCACTTTGTTGCTGACAAAACTCTCAAGAAAAACATCATTGGGAGAGAAACAGACAAAGTGAAGTTTCAGCTAAATGAAGAAGCAAAAACAAAACAAATATTTGATTTTTCACAAAGAACAAAGACAGCAGCTCTTATGTAGAAATCAAATCCCATGAATCTGAGCGTTATTTCCTCAGTGAAAAAGCAAACACATTAAACTGCACGATTCCAAATCCTTAAATGAGGTCTAATGTTTATTCTGGTAGAGATTGACCGACTGTCCCACCCATTGTGACAGCAGCTCTGCTTTCCATCATGTCTCCATGGTTACAGCGGAGGAGAGTGCCTCATCACTTCCAGCTGGAGTTTGACCCCTCCTCCTCTCATCCATCTTAAAAATGCTTTTAGGCTATGTGCCATACTGCAAATTCCTGCCTCAAAAAACAAAAGTAGAATATTAGCCAGCTTCAGAGGACATAATGAATGAGGAAATCTTCTGACAAGTACTAGGCTTGTTATTTTGTGGTTTTTTTGCTCTGCTTGTGTGCAATGACGCCCCCATGTGGATTTGGAGAACAACTTCTTTCAAATTAATTTTCCTGTCTAAACTACATGTGAAGATTTGTAAAAGTCTTCCAACTATGTCAAAGGATGGATTTTGAAATGATTTGTAAAATTAGTACAAACCTCGTTGTTTCTGTTAGAGAAATGCAGCTTTGAGAAACAAACCAAAGGATTAGAAAGTCAGGAAGAATGAAAGCGTCGTCAATTGCGTTCTGTTCTGTGAGAAAACCCACGCATGTGTGAGGAGAACATGCACTCTCCACACAGAAAAGTCCCAACTGGGATTTGAGCCAGGACCTTCTTGCTTTGAGGTGAGAGTGCTAACCACTACACCACTGTGCAGCCACAAACTCTTTTTAGTTGTTTTGCAGAAGTAGTTCAAAACTCAGAGTCTCACAAAGCCTGAAAGCTAATGTTGATCCTGATATGTTGGAGTTTTCTCATAATCTCTCTGATATTAGCTCAGTAAGCACGAGTCATCTCAGCATTCTCTCCCACACCTCCAAGCTTCTGCTCCCCGGTATGAATGAAGCACCCCACCATATTTCTCTAGTAGAATTGCCTCTATGAGAATAAGTTAGTTCACTTTACTGCAGTCATACCTCTCTCTGTAGCGCGGCCTGAATTTCCTCCAGTCAGCTTTTATGGGCCTTTTGTCAAATTGTTTAGATGTTAAGAAACATTTTATATACGAGATACTTTATGAGAAAAAAAAAAAAACACTTTAAACATTTTTGGCACACCATGATCAGATTCATTCAAATCTTCATAACTGGGGAAAGCCATAGTGCAGTGGTACAGCGGGCAACCTCTGATCAGAAGATCACTGGCCCACTTCCCTTCTTGCCCATCCATGTGTCAAAGTGTCTTTGGGGGAGACACTGGACCTTACATTAATCCTGGTGGTTATAGGTTGGCGCCAATGTTCTGCAGTTGAGCCGCCATCAGTGTGTGAATGTGTGTGTTCATGGGTGAATGGGACTGTGACTGTAAAATGCTTTGGGCCTTCAAAGCAAGGACAAAAGCCCATTATAGGTATACGACATTTACCTTTTTTTCCCTCTGCTTTGTGGAGATGTCTGCAGATGTTTCAGAAGGTTCATGGATGTAGACAGGAAGGACATGAGATGTGATGTAGGTGGATGATTTGCTGTGGGGACCACTGAGAGGAGCAGCTGAAGCACAGAGAGATGCTCCTTCATCTCTGTGGTGTCCTTCTGTTTCCAGGGTCACGATGTGAACGTCCTGACCATAGATCACGTGACCCCCCTCCATGAGGCATGCCTCGGAGACCATGCTGCTTGTGTGCGGGCCCTCATTGATGCAGGAGCAAACGTAAGTCCCACAGAGTCATGCAGTAATGCTGCAGGAAAAATGGCAAACAACAACTCAGGTTTCTGCAGAGTTGAGCAACAAGCTGACACGTTTGGTTAAATAAAGACTACAATGACAACAAGGTGTTTCACAGGTCAATGCCTCTACGATTGACGGTGTCACCCCCCTGTTCAATGCCTGTGCAGTCGGCAGTGCTGCATGCGCAGAGCTTCTTCTGGAAAATGGAGCAAAACCCCAGACTCTGGTGTACCATCCTTCACCCTTACATGAGGCAACCAGCAAAGGTTTGTGGCAGCGCCAAGTTCAGGGTCTGGAGCTCTGCTTGACTGTCAGGAGTGTTCAGGGGGTCAAATGTTTCAGTCTAGAAGAGGCTTGTTGAGACAAAAACACATTTCATTGACACCATGACAGCCGTTGCTTGGGTCCTCTGAGGCTTTCTAAAAACCTGTAATTTAAAAAATCTGCAGGTGGGCGGTGCAGCTGGGCAAATAATGTCAGAATGAGACTCACTGATTATGTCCTTCATGCTTCATTACAAACAGGTCATCATGGCTGTGTGGAGGTGCTGGTGACTTGGGGGGCAGATGTGGATACAGACATTCCTCACCTGGGAACGGCGCTCTACACTGCCTGCGTCTGTCAGGAACTGGAGTGTGCCAGGAAACTCCTGAGGGAAGGTGGGCATGCAGCTCCATGCAGCTCCATGCGGCTCCATCCTGCTCCCTGCAGCTCTGCACACAGAACAAGGAGAGCAAACACCCCCCTCTAAAAAAAAGATTCTATAAAAATATGAGTAAAGTCTGAGAAATTCAAACAGTGAACGTGTGAATGCTGAAAAACATTCTCTTAAGGTCCACTCAGATTCTTTTGAACATTTCCTGACATTTTCCAGCGTGCTTTCAGCTGGGTCATTCACCCTGGTGTCAAAACACTCAGCTCATTCTGCAGATTCCTTTTTTAGTTTTTCGCACTTTCGTGTTTTTAAATAACAGGCTGTTTTGCTATCACCGAAAATAAAAGGAAAAGTCTTTACATTTTCTTTTAAGGTAAGAGCTTCCAAATGTGTCAGCTTTAAACAATTTTAGTGTGATGTTTAAATGTGTTCTACCAACATGGTAGCTTTGTAAGCGTCTTTAGCAGGTGTTGTTGCAGCATTGACAGTTTATAATGGATTTAAACTTTCTTTTTTTGGGGTCTTGTCCTACCTCCTTAGATACTTTAACATTAATCAGTTAATCAGCTGCTTTTTTCCAGCTTCTTAAGTGCACAGTTTCAGCTTTTTGCAGGGAAGGTGCGTTTGACTGCAGTAAGGCAAGGCAAGGCAAGGCAAGTTTATTTGTATAGCACAATTTGTACACAAAGTAATTCAAGGTGCTTCACAAAACAGAAAAATGCATTAAAATCACAATACATCATAGAAATAATCAACGTAAAATTTACTTTAAAAGAAAAGAAAAATTTGAAAATTGATTTAAAAATAAAGGAAGGAAAGGAAATAAAAGTGCAGATAGGACCTTTCAGTCATATACACGGCTAAACAGAAATGTTTTAAGTCTAGATTTGAACATGAACACAGTAGAGGCCTGTCTTACGACTTCAGGGAGGCTGTTCCAGATTTTAGCTGCAGAATATTGAAACGCTGATTCCCCTTGTTTAGTTCTAACTCTGGGAATCAACAGGAGGCCGGACCCTGAGGTCCTCAGAGTACGAGATGGTTCATATGGCACTAACATGTCAGAGATGTACTTTGGTGCGTGGCCATGGAGAGACTTGTACACAAGCAGAGCTGCTTTGAAGTCTATTCTTTGAGGTACAGGGAGCCAGTGCAGAGACCTGAGCACAGGACTAATGCGATCATACTTCCTGGTTCTGGTCAGGACTCGAGCAGCAGCATTCTGGATGTACTGAAGCTGTTTTACACCTCGTTTGGAGAGGCCGGTGAGCAGGCCGTTACAGTAGTCTAACCTACTGGAGACAAATGCAAGGATAAGTATCTCCAGGTCTCGCTTTGAGATTATGTTTTTGATTTTGGCAATGTTTTTCAGGTGGTAAAATGCCGCTGATGTTACTGACTTGATATGGCTGTTAAAGTTCAGGTCAGAGTCCATGATTACCCCTAGATTTCTGACTTGATTTGAGGGTTTAAGAGACAGAGAATGAAGGTAGCTGCTGACACTTTCTCTTTGTTTCTGTGGGCCAAAAACAATAACTTCGGTCTTGTCTGAGTTTAGGTGGAGAAAGTTGTTCTGCATCCACGCGCTGATCTGTTGGAGGCAGTGGTTGAGTGAATCCACTGGCCCATATTCACCTGTTGTCAGTGACACATAGATCTGAGTATCATCTGCATAGTTGTGATAAGGAATGTTATTACTGCGTATTAACTGCCCTAGTGGCAGCATGTAGAGGTTGAACAGAAGGGGTCCCAGGATCCATCCCTGGGGCACACCACAATTCAAGCCCATGTAGTCTGAGACACAACTCCCAATTTCAACAAAATATTTCCTGTCTTCCAGATAAGACTTGAGCCAACTTAGGGCAGATCCAGAGATGCCAACCCAGTCTTGGAGTCTGTGCAAAAGGATTCCATGATCAACAGTATCAAAGGCAGCGCTCAGGTCTAGCAGGATTAAGACAGAGACTTTTCCATCATCAGTGTTCAGGCGGATGTCATTGGTTACCTTGATAAGAGCAGTTTCTGTGCTATGATGGGGTCTAAAACCTGACTGGAAAACATCAAATGAATTGTTTAATAAGAGAAAGTCAGTGAGCTGTTGGTAGACAACTTTTTCAAGGACTTTTCCTAAAAATGGCAGATTAGAGATAGGTCTGTAATTATTCAGTACAGTGGGATCAAGACCGCTCTTTTTCAGGAGGGGTTTAATGACTGCAGTTTTTAAGGCCTCTGGAAATATTCCAGATTGAAGAGACATGTTAACTATTTGAGTAATTGATGGCAACACACTGTTCAAGACAGACTTTAGAAATCTAGTGGTAAGCAGCAGCCTCTCTGTGCTTCATGCAGGTGCAAACGTACAGAGAGGCAGGTACCTGGATTCACCTTTACATGCAGCTGCAGAGAAAGACTGCACCGCTGTGGTGAAGCTGCTGCTGGACTTTGGAGCAGACATCAACGCCAGGAACATGGAGTTCCAGAGGCCGGTGGATGTGGCCCCTCCCAGCAGTGGCACAGAGGGTTTTCTGCTGCTCTATGAAGGTACAGGTGATGGATTCTCTTGGTGTGCTATCTTATTTAGCCTGGACTGAAACAAGTGTGTGTTTTCTGCTTGTGTTTAGGTGGTAAAATCCCTTTGTGTTGTGTCTTTTCTTTAGCCACGCCCCGTAGGCTGAGCCATCTCTGCCGTCAGAGCATCAGGAGCTGTGTGGGTCGGGACCGACTCCACCTCCTGCCCCACCTCCCTCTGCCCAACAGGCTGAAAACCTACCTGCAGTACCAGTAACAGCAGGACAATGGCACCAAAGAGGAAAGTGCCTTTTACACGAGAAGCTTCGCCGAAGACTCCTGAAGTTTGAAGTTAGCCTCAGTTTAGAAATCTGGAGCTGGAGGACTTTTGCTGCTAAAACAAGGACCCACTCTGGTTTATGAATATGAATGACAATTTATTGTGTTTGTGTTTCCGAGAGAACTTAGTAGTGAAAACAGTTAGCGAAGAGTGATGCACTTTACATGAGATTGTAATGTCATAAAAAGACAAAATATTTACATAAAGCAGTTCTCTAGATTTTGTACTTGAAGCATTGCACAACACTAAATAACTGAAACACTGTTTTGAAATCCTGTTCAGTCTAGAGTTCTTATTTTTCAATCATATGAGGGCACACATGCTTACTTTGATTTGATTTGAAATGGTTTATTTCAAGCAATCAAATAGGAGTAATACACAAAAGCAATATAATCATCAGTTATACATTCATACAGTAACTAATCAAACTTAGGATAATTAGACATAATTAATAAAAATTGCTTGAAAGGGAGTGGAAAGAAGCGAACTTATATAATCCCACCCCGTTATACTATAACCATTTTATTTCATGATTTATCAATATCCGACTTATTACTTCTATTTTTGTTAAGTTTTAACAAAGTCAAGCAAATACGAACAAAGTCACATAAGGAAGGGAAAGATTAAACCATTTACTGCTGTTCTCTAGCACAGGAAGATCAGAGAAATACAAGTCATTAATAGTTAATTATTCATGTAATTAAACAGTTAAATTTAAAAGATAACTGGCTCTTTGAGATCATACATCTCATCTTTCACAGGGTCCCTCTAAATTCCAGTTACACATTTAAGGCCTTAGTCAGAACTGCCCCATGGAGGGTAAACGGACTGGCCACAGGGGGAGAACATGAACAGTGCAATGGTCTGCACGACATATCAAGGTCGTAGACCATTCAATGAACCTGTAAAGAGAAAATGTTCATGCACATTTCTCTACGAGCGCACTGTGGGCTACAAGACATAGCAAACGCACAGCATGCAAGGGTGAGACGCAACTGTAAGAGACACGTGTGCTCCCTTAAGATGCAGCCACTCTTTCTACAACCCAAAAACCTGCAGCACCCAGACTGGTCATGTGACTATGGCCTACAGACATACAGTAAACCACCTCACAAGTTCACAGTTCACAGTGCACACGGTTGAAATCATGCAACAAAATACATTTTGGCCAATTTCCAACAGAAAAAAACATTAGAAAAAGTATGATTAGATGAGTTGAAAGAGTTTTGATAAACCCTGAAAGTGTACATGGAGACAAGAAGATCGTTCCAAACATTCGGTGCTTCAACAAATCAAATCAAACTTTATTTATTTCTAACTTTACCAAGTTCTCCGAATCCAGCACTCTGATTGGTTGACTCCGCCTCCTCTTACCCTCCCTCCCCCCCAGTCCCATTATCGGACACAAATCAGTTAGACACAAGTTTCTCGCAAGGAATGTGTCAGAATTCAGAGCGCAGTTGTAGCGCACCTGTGATTTGCACCAGCAGATTCAAGCACACGCAGAAGCACATTTGAGCAGTTGTAATCACAGATTTGAAGTTGTAACTCTAAATGAACACATGCAAATGGAAATTTGTCAGTTCACAGCAGAAGATTTTTACACACAGATGCAGATTTTTGATGCACAAGTATTCACATTCTATATTACAAATTCTCAAATCAAATCTATAGGCCCGTTCTTTTTGGAGCATTTTTACCTTCAGATTCCTCTCTCCTCCATTCCTGATCATAATTTATCATTTAGTTCTCCATGCCTCTGTCTGGTACAGTGCGATTCATGTATTGTCCCTCTTTTCCTCTCCCCTCCTGGGGAGTGGGAGTGCTTCCAGACTCCAGTTGGCTCATCCGTGCTCCAGTTCCTGACCGTCTACCTCGCCTTTGCTCCTGCTCCTACACCTGGCTGTGGTTCCTGTCTCTGGCTCATCTCTGCTCTGTACCTGACCGAGTACCTCGTCTCTGCTCCTGCTCCTGGCTGTGGTTCCTGTCTCCAGCTCGACTCGCGCCCCTGACTGTCCCCCCAACCACAGCTGGATGAAGCTCGTCTGCTGGACTTTATATATGTAGTTGTAGATTTAGATAAGTTAATTCTTCTCTAAGAGTTCTGGTAAATCGCCTGTCCGTCCTGGGGGAGGATCCCTCCTTCATGTGGGCACCCCTGAGGTTTCTTCGTTTTTTCCGAAATCCGGTTTTTTAGGAGTTTTTCCTTACCGCGAAGGGGGGTCTAAGGGCAGGGATGCCAGTATAGCTTAGTCAGTTTGTTAGTTCATTTTAGTATTTTCCTATTGAACTCTTTGTATTCATGATCCTTTTGAGTTCATGTTTTACTCAATTGAATTGAATTGAATTAAAGATTTAAGTTAAAAATGTGTTTTCTTAACTCTCCTCTAGATGCCAGTAAATTTTCCACCCAGCTGCAGGAGTAGAAGCCCTGTTGTCATGGAAACATAAGCATGAAGCCTAGCGCAAAAAGGTAAAGAAGCACCAGGCTCAGACAGAGTGTTAATAACACTCAGAAAAACTGCATGTGAATCCCTCAAGGCTTCACTGAAAGTCTCAGCAAACCTCAAAGACCTCAGGCCTGCCCCCCCAAGACATGCCTGCCAGGAGGCACACCCTCCATCTGCCAGGTTTTGTGAAGAAGACCCACTGGTAGAAATCTCCACATGGCCTCAAGGGGGTTTGTCCAAGAGATGTAGGGGTACTCCCCTTTCTGTGAAAACGAATCATGTAGCACACAAGAAGACAAACAAAACAATAAAAGAGAAAGGCAGAACGGAAAAAGAAATGACAGTAATGTGCATCAAGTTTCAAGAACAAACTTGTTTTAGTGCTGTATAAGTGACTTTCTTTACAAATGCCCAAGTTCTCAGATCTCAGAGAGAACAAAGTTTGTGAAGAATTGGATGCTGTAATTTTTTATCAGAAACAGAACGATCTTAATATTTCAAGAAACAAAGGAACAGCACTTTAATTACAGGCAGGAGTTTAACAGGACGATAGAAACAGTTGAAAGTCTGAACATCTGTGTGATGAAAAAACTTCAGATAGAAAAACCCTGTCAGCTTTAGGATCAGCTTTAAGATTCTTTTAATAGTTTTTAAGAGTGTTCATGGTCTTGGTCCTTTAATTTCTGACTTGCTTTTAGCTAATGGACCTGGCAGAGCCCTTAGATCCTCAGGCGTGAGCGGGCCTGCTGAAGGTCAGAACAAAAATGCACGGCGAGGCCTCGTTTAGATACTGCAGGCCTCGGCTGTAGAACAGCCTGCCTGAGGATGTGAGGCCTCACCTAGTGTTGAAGTTTAAAAAAAAAAAGAAATGACATTTGATTTCATAATTCATCACATATTTATTTGTTTAATGCCTTAAAGCTAATGTTGTACTTTTTACGTCTTAACCTATTATAGTTTATATTCTAAGTGTTTTTGACTTTTTTTATATACACTTCTCATGTATTCATTTATTTTAATTGATATTTTCATATTTTAGCTGTTTTACTCTTTTAAGTATTCCTTCTCTTCTTTAAGCTTTTTAATAATCATTTCTCTTTTCATTGTTTTTGTGTATTTAATGATGTGTTCTATAGAAATGAAATTAACTTGAATTTAAATTAATGCAAAAACAGACAAATTACACCCCCTTACATTTTACTCCACAAAACGTTACCCTGCTGCATTTTCATCCTGGATGCCACCAGTGATGGACAGGACATTTCTACCGCACTGCACAACTAACGGAGCTGCAAGCCTACGTTAAGTGTGCAACTCCAGGTGCCAGTCACACCAGTGACATCTGGTCCTGACTTACATCTGGCCCATGGTGGCACCTCCTGCTGAATTATTGACACCTATACTCATCATTTTGTGCATGTTTTGTCTTCTTACAATATGCGCCAGTGACGTGAGGCTGATGGCTGGTGAGGCACTAACTCCTTTGGAGTCAGATTTACAATTGCAAGAACTGAATATTTCACCATTCATCCAACAACAGCTAACAGCTTGTTAACTAGACACAAGAAACATATTTGTCCTACATAGAATTTATCTTGTATAGACATGGATAGAACACAAAATATTGTGTATAAATTATTCATATGTACTGTAAACAAATTGAAGGAATTAAGATGTGTTCAGCACACATTTGACCCTCAGTAACTATTTCTGGTATTTTTCCAACTTCAAATTCTGGAGCGTCAATCATTTATCAAATGTTGTTTGTGAAAATGATCATTAAATAAATGACTTTACTTGCATTTTTATCCACTTACTCCCATGTTATTTGTAACAAAAAAACATTGAAAAACGTGTTTGGCCTTACTTTTTGAGTCCATGTGTTGATCCTTCTCCTCAAAAATCTCAATGATCTGTTGGAAAAGTCTTCTTTAATTTTCTTGATTCTTTGTTTTATGAGACAGGTGTTCTTAGTCTGTTTCTACGGCACCAGTGTAGCTACAAAGCAGCTATCAGCTCACGTCTGCCCCCTGCTGGTGAGGCTTGCCTCACCTGAAGCCGTTTCTGCGGGTCTGTAGCAGGGCTTCCACCGCACGTCTCTGTTAACATCGAGTCCTGCCGTCAGACATGAGGCCCAGTGCTACCGAGCCTCACCCAGAGTTTTCGCTCCGTCTGTGATAGCGCAACACTCAAATTCAGCGATTTTAACATCAGAAACTGTGGAAACCGTGTATTTGACTGAAAATGTATATTTAACACAGATCAGTGGAAAATAATAAGGTAACGCTTTCTTTTACAGTACAGTACTTGCAGTGTACTTAAGTGGTATTTACATGGTACATATTGTGTAACTATTGGGTACTTTCAGGGTACTTACATGGTACTTTTGATGGAATTTACCGGGTACTTACAGTGTGTTTACATGGTACTTTCTATGGGACTTTACTGGGTACTTACATGGTACTTTTTTGTGTCTACTCTGTACTTACATGGTACTTACCGTGTATTTATGTGGTACTATTTGGTTCATACCTATGTGGTACATACTGGGTATTTATAATATTCTTACTGGGTATTTACATGTTGTGCAAAGGTGTCTTTTGTGGTACTTACCACATGTATGAACAAGGTAAGTACAAATAAAGTACCTTGAATTTAAGTCTGCACTCGCATGTTTCATGGTATTTACCACAGATTTACCACAGAAACTACCCTCTAAGTACACTGAAACTGGTCTGTAAAAGAAAGTCAGACCTATTTCCACTCAACTACATGGTACTTTCATTACTTAATACTGGGTATGTTCACTTGAATATTACTTGGTACTTACCCCTTAAGTACACTGAAACTGGACTGTAAAAGAAAGTCAGCCCTATTTCCACTCAACTACATGGTACTTTCAGTAGTAAATGCTGGGTATGTTCACGTATTACCTTCCCGTACAGTGTAAATACACACTTGGTCTTCTGACCTCACCAAATGAGACAATGCTAAATTGTTGGTAAAGGTGAAGTAACTGCATTTAAAAAACATTCTGGCCTGATTACTTCTTGTAACATGAGGCAAATATAAAGAGAAACAAGACAGCAGTGAAAACAACAATCTTTAATGATACACATCTGCAGCATACAAAGTGTCATCACAATGAAATCTGTTTTAAGTACAAAACAGTACAAAGGAGCTTTCCAAAAAACACATTATTGGCCAGAGGGTCGTGCTTTTTGTCCGTCAAAATTCTTTCAGCAGAGTTTGGTAAGGGTGCAGGACTTCTTCAGGGTTACTAACTGCAAGAAAGCGCCGACATTTTTTTAGAATTGTGTTTTTTTGGAGGATTTCTACTGTTGGTGTTGCACAAATTTAGGGAAATGCCAAATATTTTTGGAGTAATCCCACTGATGAGTTCTAAGATTTAGTCTTTAATGTTTTATAAGACCTAAACATATTAATCACAA